>JASFXW010000035.1:0-608370 GCA_030490835.1 Annona cherimola | reverse complement strand
ATAAAATTTTATATAATCATTTATTCATATAAATAACTTGCTTTTGATGGTTTAGATCTTGAAAAAACTGCTCTGCAACTACACCGGAACAGTGGTGGCGTTACTTCAAAAATGGCCCTACACGTGTTATAATGTAATAAAATTTTATATAATCATTTATCCATATAAATAACATGCTTTTGAAGATTTAGATCTTTAAAAAACTGCTCTGCAACTACACCGGAACAGTGGTGCGGTTACTCCAAAAATGGCCCTACACGTATTATAATGTAATAAAATTTTATATAATCATTTATTCATATAAATAACATGCTTTTGATGGTTTAGAACTTGAAAAAACTGCTCTGCAACTACACCGGAACAGTGGTGGCGTTACTTCAAAAATGGCCCTACACGTGTTATAATGTAATAAAATTTTATATAATCATTTATCCATATAAATAACATGCTTTTGAAGATTTAGATCTTTAAAAAACTGCTCTGCAACTACACCGGAACAGTGGTGCGGTTGCTCCAAAAATGGCCCTACACGTATTATAATGTAATAAAATTTTATATAATCATTTATCCATATAAATAACTTGCTTTTGATGGTTTAGATCTTGAAAAAACTGCTCTGCAACTACACCGGAACAGTGGTGCTGTTACTCCAAAAATGGCCCTACACGTATTATAATGTAATAAAATTTTATACAATCATTTATTCATATAAATAACTTGCTTTTGATGGTTTAGATCTTGAAAAAACTGCTCTGCAACTACACCGGAACAGTTGTGGCGTTACTTCAAAAATGGCCCTACACGTGTTATAATGTAATAAAATTTTATATAATCATTTATCCATATAAATAACATGCTTTTGAAGATTTAGATCTTTAAAAAACTGCTCTGCAACTACACCGGAACAGTGGTGCGGTTACTCCAAAAATGGCCCTACACGTATTATAATGTAATAAAATTTTATATAATCATTTATTCATATAAATAACATGCTTTTGATGGTTTAGATCTTCAAAAAACTGCTCTGCAACTACACCGGAACAGTGGTGCGGTTACTCCAAAAATGGCCCTATACGTAGTATAATGTAATAAAATTTTATATAATCATTTATTCATATAAATAACTTGCTTTTGATGGTTTAGATCTTGAAAAAACTGCTCTGCATCTACACCGGAACAGTGGTGCCGTTACTTCAAAAATGGCCCTACACGTGTTATAATGTAATAAAATTTTATATAATCATTTATCCATATAAATAACATGCTTTTGATGGTTTAGATCTTGAAAAAAACTGCTCTGCAACTACACCGGAACAGTGGTGCGGTTGCTCAAAAAATGGCCCTACACGTATTATAATGTAATAAAATTTTATATAATCATTTATCCATATAAATAACATGCTTTTGATGGTTTAGATCTTGAAAAAACTGCTCTGCAACTACACCGGAACAGTGGTGCGGTTACTCCAAAAATGGCCCTACACGTTGTATAATGTAATAAAATTTTATATAATCATTTATTCATATAAATAACATGCTTTTGATGGTTTAGATCTTGAAAAAACTGCTCTGCAACTACACCGGAACAGTGGTGCCGTTACTTCAAAAATGGCCCTACACGTGTTATAATGTAATAAAATTTTATATAATCATTTATCCATATTAATAAAATGCTTTTGATGGTTTAGAACTTGAAAAAACTGCTCTGCAACTACACCAGAACAGTGGTGCGGTTGCTCCAAAAATGGCCCTACACGTATTATAATGTAATAAAATTTTATATAATCATTTATCCATATAAATAACTTGCTTTTGATGGTTTAGATCTTGAAAAAACTGCTCTGCAACTACACCGGAACAGTGGTGCTGTTACTCCAAAAATGGCCCTACACGTATTATAATGTAATAAAATTTTATATAATCATTTATTCATATAAATAACTTGCTTTTGATGGTTTAGATCTTGAAAAAACTGCTCTGCCACTACACCGGAACAGTGGTGGCGTTACTTCAAAAATGGCCCTACACGTGTTATAATGTAATAAAATTTTATATAATCATTTATCCATATAAATAACATGCTTTTGAAGATTTAGATCTTGAAAAAACTTCTCTGCAACTACACCGGAACAGTGGTGTGGTTACTCCAAATATGGCCCTACACGAATTATAACGTAATAAAATTTTATATAATCATTTATTCATATAAATAACTTGCTTTTGATGGTTTAGATCTTGAAAAAACTGCTCTGCAACTAGAGCGGAACAGTGGTGCCGTTATTTAAAAAATGGCCCTACACGTGTTATAATCTAATAAAATTTTATATAACTATTTATCCATATAAATAACATGCTTTTGATGGTTTAGATCTTGAAAAAACTGCTCTGCAACTACACCGGAACAGTGGTGCGGTTACTGCAAAAAAGGCCCTACACGTATTATAATGTAATAAAATTTTATATAATCATTTATCCATATAAATAACATGCTTTTGATGGTTTAGATCTTGAAAAAACTGCTCTGCAACTACACCGGAACAGTGGTGCTGTTATTCCAAAAATGGCCCTACACGTATTATAATGTAATAAAATTTTATATAATCATTTATTCATATAAATAACTTGCTTTTGATGGTTTAGATCTTGAAAAAACTGCTCTGTAACTACACCGGAACAATGGTGTCGTTACTCCAAAAATGGCCCTACACGTGTTATAATGTAATAAAATTTTATATAATCATTTATCCATATAAATAACATGCTTTTGATGGTTTAGATCTTCAAAAAAACTGTTCTGCAACTACACCGGAACAGTGGTGCGGTTACTGCAAAAAATGCCCTACACGTATTATAATGTAATAAAATTTTATACAATCATTTATCCATATAAATAACATCCTTTTGATGGTTTAGATCTTGAAAAAATTGCTCTGCAACTACACCGGAACAGTGGTGCGGTTACTCCAAAAATGACCCTACATGTATTATAATGTAATAAAATTTTATATAATCATTTATTCATATAAATAACTTGCTTTTGATGCTTTAGATCTTGAAAAAACTGCTCTGCAACTAGAGCGGAACAGTGGTGCCGTTATTTAAAAAATGGCCCTACACGTGTTATAATCTAATAAAATTTTATATAACTATTTATCCATATAAATAAAATGCTTTTGATGGTTTAGATCTTAAAAAAAACTGCTCTGCAACTACACCGGAACAGTGGTGCGGTTACTCCAAAAATGGCCCTACACGACTTATAACGTAATAAAATTTTATATAATCATTTATCCATATAAATAACATGCTTTGATGGTTTAGATCTTTAAAAAACTGCTCTGCAACTACACCGGAACAGTGGTGCGGTTACTCCAAAAATGGCCCTACACGTATTATAATGTAATAAAATTTTATATAATCATTTATTCATATAAATAACATGCTTTTGATGGTTTAGATCTTGAAAAAACTGCTCTGCAACTACACCGGAACAGTGGTGCGGTTACTCCAAAAATGGCCCTATACGTAGTATAATGTAATAAAATTTTATATAATCATTTATTCATATAAATAACTTGCTTTTGATGGTTTAGATCTTGAAAAAACTGCTCTGCATCTACACCGGAACAGTGGTGCCGTTACTTCAAAAATGGCCCTACACGTGTTATAATGTAATAAAATTTTATATAATCATTTATCCATATAAATAACATGCTTTTGATGGTTTAGATCTTGAAAAAACTGCTCTGCAACTACACCGGAACAGTGGTGCGGTTGCTCAAAAAATGGCCCTACACGTATTATAATGTAATAAAATTTTATATAATCATTTATCCATATAAATAACATGCTTTTGATGGTTTAGATCTTGAAAAAACTGCTCTGCAACTACACCGGAACAGTGGTGCGGTTACTCCAAAAATGGCCCTACACGTTGTATAATGTAATAAAATTTTATATAATCATTTATTCATATAAATAACATGCTTTTGATGGTTTAGATCTTGAAAAAACTGCTCTGCAACTACACCGGAACAGTGGTGCCGTTACTTCAAAAATGGCCCTACACGTGTTATAATGTAATAAAATTTTATATAATCATTTATCCATATTAATAAAATGCTTTTGATGGTTTAGAACTTGAAAAAACTGCTCTGCAACTACACCAGAACAGTGGTGCGGTTGCTCCAAAAATGGCCCTACACGTATTATAATGTAATAAAATTTTATATAATCATTTATCCATATAAATAACTTGCTTTTGATGGTTTAGATCTTGAAAAAACTGCTCTGCAACTACACCGGAACAGTGGTGCTGTTACTCCAAAAATGGCCCTACACGTATTATAATGTAATAAAATTTTATATAATCATTTATGCATATAAATAACTTGCTTTTGATGGTTTAGATCTTGAAAAAACTGCTCTGCAACTACACCGGAACAGTGGTGGCGTTACTTCAAAAATGGCCCTACACGTGTTATAATGTAATAAAATTTTATATAATCATTTATCCATATAAATAACATGCTTTTGAAGATTTAGATCTTGAAAAAACTTCTCTGCAACTACACCGGAACAGTGGTGTGGTTACTCCAAATATGGCCCTACACGAATTATAACGTAATAAAATTTTATATAATCATTTATTCATATAAATAACTTGCTTTTGATGGTTTAGATCTTGAAAAAACTGCTCTGCAACTACACCGGAACAGTGGTGGCGTTACTTCAAAAATGGCCCTACACGTGTTATAATGTAATAAAATTTTATATAATCATTTATCCATATAAATAACATGCTTTTGAAGATTTAGATCTTGAAAAAACTTCTCTGCAACTACACCGGAACAGTGGTGTGGTTACTCCAAATATGGCCCTACACGAATTATAACGTAATAAAATTTTATATAATCATTTATCCATATAAATAACATGCTTTTGATGGTTTAGATCTTGAAAAAACTGCTCTGCAACTACACCGGAACAGTAGTGCGGTTACTGCAATAAAGGCCCTACACGTATTATAATGTAATAAAATTTTATATAATCATTTATCCTTATAAATAACATCCTTTTGATGGTTTAGATCTTGAAAAAATTGCTCTGCAACTACACCGGAACAGTGGTGCGGTTAATCCAAAAATGGCCCTACACGTGTTATAATGTAATAAAATTTTATATAATCATTTATTCATATAAATAACTTGCTTTTGATGGTTTAGATCTTGAAAAAACTGCTCTGCAACTACACCGGAACAGTGGTGCCGTTACTTCAAAAATGGCGCTACACGTGTTATAATGTAATAAAATTTTATATAATCATTTATCCATATAAATAACATGCTTTTGATGGTTTAGAACTTTAAAAAACTGCTCTGCAAGTACACCGGAACAGTGGTGCGGTTACAGCAAAAAAGGCCCTACACGTCTTATAATGTAATAAAATTTTATATAATCATTTATCCATATAAATAACATCCTTTTGATGGTTTAGATCTTGAAAAAATTGCTCTGCAACTACACCGGAACAGTGGTGCGGTTACTCCAAAAATGGCCCTACACGTATTATAATGTAATAAAATTTTATATAATCATTTATCCATATAAATAACATCCTTTTGAAGATTTAGATTTTGAAAAAACTGCTCTGCAACTACACCGGAACAGTGGTGCGGTTACTCCAAAAATGGTCCTACACGAATTATAACGTAATAAAATTTTATATAATCATTTATCCATATAAATAACATGCTTTAATGGTTTAGATCTTTAAAAAACTGCTCTGCAACTACAGCGGAACAGTGGTGCCGTTATTTCAATAATGGCCCTACACGTGTTATAATCTAATAAAATTTTATATAATTATTTATCCATATAAATATCATGCTTTTGATGGTTTAGATCTTCAAAAAAACTGCTCTGCAACTACACCGGAACAGTGGTGCTGTTACTCCAAAAATGGCCCTACACTAATTATAATGTAATAAAATTTTATATATTCATTTATCCATATAAATAACATGCTTTTGATGGTTTAGATCTTTAAAAAACTGCTCTGCAAATACACCGGAACAGTGGTGCGGTTACTCCAAAAATGGCCCTACACGTATTATAATGTAATAAAATTTTATATAATCATTTATCCATATAAATAACATCCTTTTGATGGTTTTGATCTTGAAAAAATTGCTCTGCAACTACACCGGAACAGTGGTGCGGTTACTCCAAAAATGGCCGTACACGTGTTATAATGTAATAAAATTTTATATACTCATTTATCCATATAAATAACAAGTTTTTGATGGTTTAAATCTTGAAAAAACTGCTCTGCAACTACACCGTAACTGTGGTGCGGTTCCTCCAAAAATGGCCCTACACGTATTATAAAGTAATAAAATTTTATATAATCATTTATACATATAAATAACATCCTTTTGATAGTTTAGATCTTGAAAAAATTGCTCTGCAACTACACCGGAATAGTGGTGCGGTAACTCCAAAAATGGCCCTACACGTATTATAATGTAATAAAATTTTATATAATCATTTATTCATATAAATAACTTGCTTTTGATGGTTTAGATCTTGAAAAAACTGCTCTCCAACTACACCGGAACAGTGGTGCCGTTACTTCAAAAATGGCCCTACACGTGTTATAATCTAATAAAATTTTATATAATTATTTATTCATATAAATAACATCCTTTTGATGGTTTAGATCTTGAAAAAACTGCTCTACAACTACACCGGAACAGTTGTGCGGTTGCTCCAAAAATGGCCCTACACGAATTATAACGTAATAAAATTTTATATAATCATTTATCCATATAAATAACATGCTTTAATGGTTTAGATCTTTAAAAAACTGCTCTGCAACTACACCGGAACAGTGGTGCGGTTACTCCAAAAATGGCCCTACACGTATTATAATGTAATAAAATTTTATATAATCATTTATCTATATAAATAACATGCTTTCGATGGTTTAGATCTTTAAAAAACTGCTCTGCAACTACACCGGAACAGTGGTGCGGTTACTGCAAAAAAGGCCCTGCACATATTATAATGTATTAAAATTTTATATAATCATTTATCCATATAAATAACATCCTTTTGATGGTTTAGATCTTGAAAAAATTGCTCTGCAATTACACCGGAACAGTGGTGCGGTTACACCAAAAATGGCCCTACAGGTATTATAATGTAATAAAATTTTATATAATCATTTATTCATATAAATAACTTGCTTTTGATGGTTTAGATCTTGAAAAAACTGCTCTGCAACTACAGCGGAACAGTGGTGCCGTTATTTCAAAAATGGCCCTACACGTGTTATAATGTAATAAAATTTTATATACTCATTTATCCATATAAATAACATGTTTTTGATGGTTTAAATCTTGAAAAAACTGCTCTGCAACTACACCGTAACTGTGGTGCGGTTACTCCAAAAATGGCCCTACACGTATTATAAAGTAATAAAATTTTATATAATCATTTATACATATAAATAACATCCTTTTGATGGTTTAGATCTTGAAAAAATTGCTCTGCAACTACTCCGGAACAGTGGTGCGGTTGCTCCAAAAATGGCCCTACACGTACTATCATGTAATAAAATTTTATATAATCATTTATTCATATAAATAACTTGCTTTTGATGGTTTAGATCTTGAAAAAACTGCTCTGTAACTACACCGGAACAATGGTGCCGTTACTCCAAAAATGGCCCTACACGTATTATAATGTAATAAAATTTGATATAATCATTTATCCATATAAATAATATCCTTTTGATGGTTTAGATCTTGAAAAAAGTGCTCTGCAACTACACCGGAACAGTGGTGCGGTTACTCCAAAAATGTCCCTTCACGTATTATATTGTAATAAAATTTTATATAATCATTTATCCATATAAATAACTTGCTTTTGATGGTTTAGATTTTGAAAAAACTGCTCTGCAACTACACCGGAACAGTGGTGCGGTTACTCCAAAAATGACCCTACACGTATTATAATGTAATGAAATTTTATATAATCATTTATCCATATAAATAACATCCTTTTGATGGTTTAGATCTTAAAAAAATTGCTCTGCAACTACACCGGAACAGTGGTGCGGTTACTCCAAAAATGGTCGTACACGTGTTATAATGTAATAAAATTTTATATACTCATTTATCCATATAAATAACATGTTTTTGATGGTTTAAATCTTGAAAAAACTGCTCTACAACTACACCGTAACTGTGGTGCGGTTACTCCAAAAATGGCCCTACACGTATTATAAAGTAATAAAATTTTATATAATCATTTATACATATAAATAACATCCTTTTGATGGTTTAGATCTTGAAAAAATTGCTCTGAAACTACACCGGAACTGTGGTGCGGTTACTCCAAAAATGGCCCTGCACGTATTATAAAGTAATAAAATTTTATATAATCATTTATACATATAAATAACATCCTTTTGATGGTTTAGATCTTGAAAAAATTGCTCTGAAACTACACCGGAACAGTGGTGCGGTTACTCCAAAAATGGCCCTACACGTATTATAAAGTAATAAAATTTTATATAATCATTTATACATATAAATAACATCCTTTTGATGGTTTAGATCTTGAAAAAATTGCTCTGAAACTACACCGGAACTGTGGTGCGGTTACTCCAAAAATGGCCCTACACGTATTATAAAGTAATAAAATTTTATATAATCATTTATACATATAAATAACATCCTTTTGATGGTTTAGATCTTGAAAAAATTGCTCTGAAACTACACCGGAACAGTGGTGCGGTTACTCCAAAAATGGCCCTACAGGTATTATAATGTAATAAAATTTTATATAATCATTTATTCATATAAATAACTTGCTTTTGATGGTTTAGATCTTGAAAAACCTGCTCTGCAACTACAGCGGAACAGTGGTGCCGTTATTTCAAAAATGGCCCTACACGTGTTATAATCTAATAAAATTTTATATAATTATTTATCCATATAAATAATATGCTTTTGATGGTTTAGATCTTAAAAAAACTGCTCTGCAACTACACCGGAACAGTGGTGCTGTTACTCCAAAAATGGCCCTACACGAATTATAATGTAATAAAATTTTATATATTCATTTATCCATATAAATAACATGCTTTTGATGGTTTAGATCTTTAAAAAACTGCTCTGCAAATACACCGGAACAGTGGTGCGGTTACTCCAAAAATGGCCCTACACGTATTATAATGTAATAAAATTTTATATAATCATTTATCCATATAAATAACATCCTTTTGATGGTTTAGATCTTGAAAAAATTGCTCTGCAACTACACCGGAACAGTGGTGCGGTTACTCCAAAAATGGTCGTACACGTGTTATAATGTAATAAAATTTTATATACTCATTTATCCATATAAATAACATGTTTTTGATGGTTTAAATCTTGAAAAAACTGCTCTGCAACTACACCGTAACTGTGGTGCGGTTTCTCCAAAAATGGCCCTACACGTATTATAAAGTAATAAAATTTTATATAATCATTTATACATATAAATAACATCCTTTTGATGGTTTAGATCTTGAAAAAATTGCTCTGCAACTACTCCGGAACAGTGGTGCGGTTGCTCCAAAAATGGCCCTACACGTACTATCATGTAATAAAATTTTATATAATCATTTATTCATATAAATAACTTGCTTTTGATGGTTTAGATCTTGAAAAAACTGCTCTGTAACTACACCGGAACAATGGTGCCGTTACTCCAAAAATGGCCCTACACGTATTATAATGTAATAAAATTTGATATAATCATTTATCCATATAAATAACATCCTTTTGATGGTTTAGATCTTGAAAAAAGTGCTCTGCAACTACACCGGAACAGTGGTGCGGTTACTCCAAAAATGTCCCTTCACGTATTATATTGTAATAAAATTTTATATAATCATTTATCCATATAAATAACTTGCTTTTGATGGTTTAGATTTTGAAAAAACTGCTCTGCAACTACACCGGAACAGTGGTGCGGTTACTCCAAAAATGACCCTACACGTATTATAATGTAATGAAATTTTATATAATCATTTATCCATATAAATAACATCCTTTTGATGGTTTAGATCTTAAAAAAATTGCTCTGCAACTACACCGGAACAGTGGTGCGGTTACTCCAAAAATGGTCGTACACGTGTTATAATGTAATAAAATTTTATATACTCATTTATCCATATAAATAACATGTTTTTGATGGTTTAAATCTTGAAAAAACTGCTCTGCAACTACACCGTAACTGTGGTGCGGTTACTCCAAAAATGGCCCTACACGTATTATAAAGTAATAAAATTTTATATAATCATTTATACATATAAATAACATCCTTTTGATGGTTTAGATCTTGAAAAAATTGCTCTGAAACTACACCGGAACAGTGGTGCGGTTACTCCAAAAATGGCCCTACACGTATTATAATGTAATAAAATTTTATATAATCATTTATTCATATAAATAACTTGCTTTTGATGGTTTAGATCTTGAAAAAACTGCTCTGCAACTACTCCGGAACAGTGGTGCCGTTACTTCAAAAATGGCCCTACACGTGTTATAATGTAATAAAATTTTATATAATCATTTATCCATATAAATAACATGTTTTTGATGGTTTAGATCTTGAAAAAACTGCTCTGCAACTACACCGGAACAGTGGTGCGGTTGCTCCAAAAATGGCCCTACACGTACTATCATGTAATAAAATTTTATATAATCATTTATTCATATAAATAACTTGCTTTTGATGGTTTAGATCTTGAAAAAATTGCTCTGTAACTACACCGGAACAATGGTGCCGTTACTCCAAAAATGGCCCTACACGTATTATAATGTAATAAAATTTGATATAATCATTTATCCATATAAATAACATCCTTTTGATGGTTTAGATCTTGAAAAAAGTGCTCTGCAACTACACCGGAACAGTGGTGCGGTTACTCCAAAAATGTCCCTTCACGTATTATATTGTAATAAAATTTTATATAATCATTTATCCATATAAATAACTTGCTTTTGATGGTTTAGATTTTGAAAAAACTGCTCTGCAACTACACCGGAACAGTGGTGCGGTTACTCCAAAAATGGCCCTACACGTATTATAATGTAATGAAATTTTATATAATCATTTATCCATATAAATAACTTGCTTTTGATGGTTTAGATCTTGAAAAAACTGCTCTGTAACTACACCGGAACAATGGTGCCGTTACTCTAAAAATGGCCCTACACGTATTATAATGTAATAAAAATTGATATAATCATTTATCCATATAAATAACATCCTTTTGATTGTTTAAATCTTGAAAAAACTGCTCTACAACTACACCGGAACAGTGGTGCGGTTGCTCCAAAAATGGCCCTACACGAATTATAACGTAATAAAATTTTATATAATCATTTATCCATATAAATAACATGCTTTAATGGTTTAGATCTTTAAAAAACTGCTCTGCAACTACACCGGAACAGTGGTGCGGTTACTCCAAAAATGGCCCTACACGTATTATAATGTAATAAAATTTTATATAATCATTTATCTATATAAATAACATGCTTTTGATGGTTTAGATCTTTAAAAAACTGCTCTGCAACTACACCGGAACAGTGGTGCGGTTACTGCAAAAAAGGCCCTACACGTATTATAATGTAATAAAATTTGATATAATCATTTATCCATATAAATAACATCCTTTTGATGGTTTAGATCTTGAAAAAAGTGCTCTGCAACTACACCGGAACAGTGGTGCGGTTACTCCAAAAATGGCCCTACACGTATTATAATGTAATAAAATTTTATATAATCATTTATCCATATAAATAACTTGCTTTTGATGGTTTAGATCTTGAAAAAACATCTCTGTAACTACACCGGAACAGTGGTGCCGTTACTTCAAAAATGGCCCTACACGTGTTATAATGTAATAAAATTTTATATAATCATTTATCCATATAAATAACATGCTTTTGATGGTTTAGATCTTGAAAAAACTGCTCTGCAACTACACAGGAACAGTGGTGCGGTTGCTCCAAAAATGGCCCTACACGTACTATAATGTAATAAAATTTTATATAATCATTTATTCATATAAATAACTTGCTTTTGATGGTTTAGATATTGAAAAAACTGCTCTGCAACTACACCGGAACAGTGGTGCCGTTACTTCAAAAATGGCCCTACACGTGTTATAATGTAATAAAATTTTATATAATCCTTTATCCATATAAATAACATGCTTTTGATGGTTTTGATCTTGAAAAAATTGCTCTGAAACTACACCGGAACAGTGGTGCGGTTACTCCAAAAATGGCCCTACACGTATTATAAAGTAATAAAATTTTATATAATCATTTATACATATAAATAACATCCTTTTGATGGTTTAGATCTTGAAAAAATTGCTCTGAAACTACACCGGAACTGTGGTGCGGTTACTCCAAAAATGGCCCTACACGTATTATAAAGTAATAAAATTTTATATAATCATTTATACATATAAATAACATCCTTTTGATGGTTTAGATCTTGAAAAAATTGCTCTGAAACTACACCGGAACAGTGGTGCGGTTACTCCAAAAATGGCCCTACAGGTATTATAATGTAATAAAATTTTATATAATCATTTATTCATATAAATAACTTGCTTTTGATGGTTTAGATCTTGAAAAACCTGCTCTGCAACTACAGCGGAACAGTGGTGCCGTTATTTCAAAAATGGCCCTACACGTGTTATAATCTAATAAAATTTTATATAATTATTTATCCATATAAATAATATGCTTTTGATGGTTTAGATCTTAAAAAAACTGCTCTGCAACTACACCGGAACAGTGGTGCTGTTACTCCAAAAATGGCCCTACACGAATTATAATGTAATAAAATTTTATATATTCATTTATCCATATAAATAACATGCTTTTGATGGTTTAGATCTTTAAAAAACTGCTCTGCAAATACACCGGAACAGTGGTGCGGTTACTCCAAAAATGGCCCTACACGTATTATAATGTAATAAAATTTTATATAATCATTTATCCATATAAATAACATCCTTTTGATGGTTTAGATCTTGAAAAAATTGCTCTGCAACTACACCGGAACAGTGGTGCGGTTACTCCAAAAATGGTCGTACACGTGTTATAATGTAATAAAATTTTATATACTCATTTATCCATATAAATAACATGTTTTTGATGGTTTAAATCTTGAAAAAACTGCTCTGCAACTACACCGTAACTGTGGTGCGGTTTCTCCAAAAATGGCCCTACACGTATTATAAAGTAATAAAATTTTATATAATCATTTATACATATAAATAACATCCTTTTGATGGTTTAGATCTTGAAAAAATTGCTCTGCAACTACTCCGGAACAGTGGTGCGGTTGCTCCAAAAATGGCCCTACACGTACTATCATGTAATAAAATTTTATATAATCATTTATTCATATAAATAACTTGCTTTTGATGGTTTAGATCTTGAAAAAACTGCTCTGTAACTACACCGGAACAATGGTGCCGTTACTCCAAAAATGGCCCTACACGTATTATAATGTAATAAAATTTGATATAATCATTTATCCATATAAATAACATCCTTTTGATGGTTTAGATCTTGAAAAAAGTGCTCTGCAACTACACCGGAACAGTGGTGCGGTTACTCCAAAAATGTCCCTTCACGTATTATATTGTAATAAAATTTTATATAATCATTTATCCATATAAATAACTTGCTTTTGATGGTTTAGATTTTGAAAAAACTGCTCTGCAACTACACCGGAACAGTGGTGCGGTTACTCCAAAAATGACCCTACACGTATTATAATGTAATGAAATTTTATATAATCATTTATCCATATAAATAACATCCTTTTGATGGTTTAGATCTTAAAAAAATTGCTCTGCAACTACACCGGAACAGTGGTGCGGTTACTCCAAAAATGGTCGTACACGTGTTATAATGTAATAAAATTTTATATACTCATTTATCCATATAAATAACATGTTTTTGATGGTTTAAATCTTGAAAAAACTGCTCTGCAACTACACCGTAACTGTGGTGCGGTTACTCCAAAAATGGCCCTACACGTATTATAAAGTAATAAAATTTTATATAATCATTTATACATATAAATAACATCCTTTTGATGGTTTAGATCTTGAAAAAATTGCTCTGAAACTACACCGGAACAGTGGTGCGGTTACTCCAAAAATGGCCCTACAGGTATTATAATGTAATAAAATTTTATATAATCATTTATTCATATAAATAACTTGCTTTTGATGGTTTAGATCTTGAAAAACCTGCTCTGCAACTACAGCGGAACAGTGGTGCCGTTATTTCAAAAATGGCCCTACACGTGTTATAATCTAATAAAATTTTATATAATTATTTATCCATATAAATAATATGCTTTTGATGGTTTAGATCTTAAAAAAACTGCTCTGCAACTACACCGGAACAGTGGTGCTGTTACTCCAAAAATGGCCCTACACGAATTATAATGTAATAAAATTTTATATATTCATTTATCCATATAAATAACATGCTTTTGATGGTTTAGATCTTTAAAAAACTGCTCTGCAAATACACCGGAACAGTGGTGCGGTTACTCCAAAAATGGCCCTACACGTATTATAATGTAATAAAATTTTATATAATCATTTATCCATATAAATAACATCCTTTTGATGGTTTAGATCTTGAAAAAATTGCTCTGCAACTACACCGGAACAGTGGTGCGGTTACTCCAAAAATGGTCGTACACGTGTTATAATGTAATAAAATTTTATATACTCATTTATCCATATAAATAACATGTTTTTGATGGTTTAAATCTTGAAAAAACTGCTCTGCAACTACACCGTAACTGTGGTGCGGTTTCTCCAAAAATGGCCCTACACGTATTATAAAGTAATAAAATTTTATATAATCATTTATACATATAAATAACATCCTTTTGATGGTTTAGATCTTGAAAAAATTGCTCTGCAACTACTCCGGAACAGTGGTGCGGTTGCTCCAAAAATGGCCCTACACGTACTATCATGTAATAAAATTTTATATAATCATTTATTCATATAAATAACTTGCTTTTGATGGTTTAGATCTTGAAAAAACTGCTCTGTAACTACACCGGAACAATGGTGCCGTTACTCCAAAAATGGCCCTACACGTATTATAATGTAATAAAATTTGATATAATCATTTATCCATATAAATAACATCCTTTTGATGGTTTAGATCTTGAAAAAAGTGCTCTGCAACTACACCGGAACAGTGGTGCGGTTACTCCAAAAATGTCCCTTCACGTATTATATTGTAATAAAATTTTATATAATCATTTATCCATATAAATAACTTGCTTTTGATGGTTTAGATTTTGAAAAAACTGCTCTGCAACTACACCGGAACAGTGGTGCGGTTACTCCAAAAATGACCCTACACGTATTATAATGTAATGAAATTTTATATAATCATTTATCCATATAAATAACATCCTTTTGATGGTTTAGATCTTAAAAAAATTGCTCTGCAACTACACCGGAACAGTGGTGCGGTTACTCCAAAAATGGTCGTACACGTGTTATAATGTAATAAAATTTTATATACTCATTTATCCATATAAATAACATGTTTTTGATGGTTTAAATCTTGAAAAAACTGCTCTGCAACTACACCGTAACTGTGGTGCGGTTACTCCAAAAATGGCCCTACACGTATTATAAAGTAATAAAATTTTATATAATCATTTATACATATAAATAACATCCTTTTGATGGTTTAGATCTTGAAAAAATTGCTCTGAAACTACACCGGAACAGTGGTGCGGTTACTCCAAAAATGGCCCTACACGTATTATAATGTAATAAAATTTTATATAATCATTTATTCATATAAATAACTTGCTTTTGATGGTTTAGATCTTGAAAAAACTGCTCTGCAACTACTCCGGAACAGTGGTGCCGTTACTTCAAAAATGGCCCTACACGTGTTATAATGTAATAAAATTTTATATAATCATTTATCCATATAAATAACATGTTTTTGATGGTTTAGATCTTGAAAAAACTGCTCTGCAACTACACCGGAACAGTGGTGCGGTTGCTCCAAAAATGGCCCTACACGTACTATCATGTAATAAAATTTTATATAATCATTTATTCATATAAATAACTTGCTTTTGATGGTTTAGATCTTGAAAAAATTGCTCTGTAACTACACCGGAACAATGGTGCCGTTACTCCAAAAATGGCCCTACACGTATTATAATGTAATAAAATTTGATATAATCATTTATCCATATAAATAACATCCTTTTGATGGTTTAGATCTTGAAAAAAGTGCTCTGCAACTACACCGGAACAGTGGTGCGGTTACTCCAAAAATGTCCCTTCACGTATTATATTGTAATAAAATTTTATATAATCATTTATCCATATAAATAACTTGCTTTTGATGGTTTAGATTTTGAAAAAACTGCTCTGCAACTACACCGGAACAGTGGTGCGGTTACTCCAAAAATGGCCCTACACGTATTATAATGTAATGAAATTTTATATAATCATTTATCCATATAAATAACTTGCTTTTGATGGTTTAGATCTTGAAAAAACTGCTCTGTAACTACACCGGAACAATGGTGCCGTTACTCTAAAAATGGCCCTACACGTATTATAATGTAATAAAAATTGATATAATCATTTATCCATATAAATAACATCCTTTTGATTGTTTAAATCTTGAAAAAACTGCTCTACAACTACACCGGAACAGTGGTGCGGTTGCTCCAAAAATGGCCCTACACGAATTATAACGTAATAAAATTTTATATAATCATTTATCCATATAAATAACATGCTTTAATGGTTTAGATCTTTAAAAAACTGCTCTGCAACTACACCGGAACAGTGGTGCGGTTACTCCAAAAATGGCCCTACACGTATTATAATGTAATAAAATTTTATATAATCATTTATCTATATAAATAACATGCTTTTGATGGTTTAGATCTTTAAAAAACTGCTCTGCAACTACACCGGAACAGTGGTGCGGTTACTGCAAAAAAGGCCCTACACGTATTATAATGTAATAAAATTTGATATAATCATTTATCCATATAAATAACATCCTTTTGATGGTTTAGATCTTGAAAAAAGTGCTCTGCAACTACACCGGAACAGTGGTGCGGTTACTCCAAAAATGGCCCTACACGTATTATAATGTAATAAAATTTTATATAATCATTTATCCATATAAATAACTTGCTTTTGATGGTTTAGATCTTGAAAAAACATCTCTGTAACTACACCGGAACAGTGGTGCCGTTACTTCAAAAATGGCCCTACACGTGTGATAATGTAATAAAATTTTATATAATCATTTATCCATATAAATAACATGCTTTTGATGGTTTAGATCTTGAAAAAACTGCTCTGCAACTACACAGGAACAGTGGTGCGGTTGCTCCAAAAATGGCCCTACACGTACTATAATGTAATAAAATTTTATATAATCATTTATTCATATAAATAACTTGCTTTTGATGGTTTAGATATTGAAAAAACTGCTCTGCAACTACACCGGAACAGTGGTGCCGTTACTTCAAAAATGGCCCTACACGTGTTATAATGTAATAAAATTTTATATAATCCTTTATCCATATAAATAACATGCTTTTGATGGTTTTGATCTTGAAAAAACTGCTCTGCAACTACACCGGAATAGTGGTGCCGTTACTTCAAAAATGGCCCTACACGTGTTACAATGTAATAAAATTTTATATAATCATTTATCCATATAAATAACATGCTTTTGATGGTTTAGATTTTGAAAAAACTGCTCTGCAACTACACCGGAACAGTGGTGCGGTTACTAAAAAAATGGCCCTACACGTATTATAATGTAATAAAATTTTATATAATCATTTATCCATATAAATAACATCCTTTTGATGGTTTAGATCTTGAAAAAACTGCTCTGCAACTACACCGGAACAGTGGTGCCGTTATTTCAAAAATGGCCCTACACGTGTTATAATCTAATAAAATTTTATATAATTATTTATCCATATAAATAACATGCTTTTGATGGTTTAGATCTTCAAAAAAACTGCTCTGCAACTACACCGGAACAGTGGTGCTGTTACTCCAAAAATGGCCCTACACGAATTATAATGTAATAAAATTTTATATATTCATTTATCCATATAAATAACATGCTTTTGATGGTTTAGATCTTTAAAAAACTGCTCTGCAAATACACCGGAACAGTGGTGCGGTTACTCCAAAAATGGCCCTACACGAATTATAACGTAATAAAATTTTATATAATCATTTATCCATATAAATAACATGCTTTAATGGTTTAGATCTTTAAAAAACTGCTCTGCAACTACAGCGGAACAGTGGTGCCGTTATTTCAAAAATGGCCCTACACGTGTTATAATCTAATAAAATTTTATATAATTATTTATCCATATAAATAACATGCTTTTGATGGTTTAGATCTTCAAAAAAACTGCTCTGCAACTACACCGGAACAGTGGTGCTGTTACTCCAAAAATGGCCCTACACGAATTATAATGTAATAAAATTTTATATATTCATTTATCCATATAAATAACATGCTTTTGATGGTTTAGATCTTTAAAAAACTGCTCTGCAAATACACCGGAACAGTGGTGCGGTTACTCCAAAAATGGCCCTACACGTATTATAATGTAATAAAATTTTATATAATCATTTATCCATATAAATAACATCCTTTTGATGGTTTAGATCTTGAAAAAATTGCTCTGCAACTACACCGGAACAGTGGTGCGGTTACTCCAAAAATGGGCGTACACGTGTTATAATGTAATAAAATTTTATATACTCATTTATCCATATAAATAACATGTTTTTGATGGTTTAAATCTTGAAAAAACTGCTCTGCAACTACACCGTAACTGTGGTGCTGTTCCTCCAAAAATGGCCCTACACGTATTATAAAGTAATAAAATTTTATATAATCATTTATACATATAAATAACATCCTTTTGATGGTTTAGATCTTGAAAAAATTGCTCTGCAACTACACCGTAACAGTGGTGCGGTTACTCCAAAAATGGTCCTACACGTATTATAATGTAATAAAATTTTATATAATCATTTATTCATATAAATAACTTGCTTTTGATGGTTTAGATCTTGAAAATACTGCTCTCCAACTACACCGGAACAGTGGTGCCGTTACTTCAAAAATGGCCCTACACGTGTTATAATGTAATAAAATTTTATATAATCATTTATCCATATAAATAACATGCTTTTGATGGTTAAATCTTGAAAAAACTGCTCTACAACTACACCGGAACAGTGGTGCGGTTGCTCCAAAAATGGCCCTACACGAATTATAACGTAATAAAATTTTATATAATCATTTATCCATATAAATAACATGCTTTAATGGTTTAGATCTTTAAAAAATTGCTCTGCAACTACACCGGAACAGTGGTGCGGTTACTCCAAAAATGGCCCTACACGTATTATAATGTAATAAAATTTTATATAATCATTTATCCATATAAATAACATGCTTTTGATGGTATAGATCTTTAAAAAACTGCTCTGCAACTACACCGGAACAGTGGTGCGGTTACTGCAAAAAAGGCCCTACACGTATTATAATGTAATAAAATTTTATATAATCATTTATCCATATAAATAACATCCTTTTGATGGTTTAGATCTTTAAAAAATTGCTCTGCAACTACACCGGAACAGTGGTGCGGTTACTCCAAAAATGGCCCTACACGTATTATAATGTAATAAAATTTTATATAATCATTTATCCATATAAATAACATGCTTTTGATGGTATAGATCTTTAAAAAACTGCTCTGCAACTACACCGGAACAGTGGTGCGGTTACTGCAAAAAAGGCCCTACACGTATTATAATGTAATAAAATTTTATATAATCATTTATCCATATAAATAACATGCTTTTAATGGTTTAGATCTTTAAAAAACTGCTCTGCAACTACAGCGGAACAGTGGTGCCGTTATTTCTAAAATGGCCCTACACGTGTTATAATCTAATAAAATTTTATATAATTATTTATCCATATAAATAACATGCTTTTGATGGTTTAGATCTTCAAAAAAACTGCTCTACAACTACACCGGAACAGTGGTGCTGTTACTCCAAAAATGGCCCTACACGAATTATAATGTAATAAAATTTTATATATTCATTTATCCATATAAATAACATGCTTTTGATGGTTTAGATCTTTAAAAAACTGCTCTGCAAATACACCGGAACAGTGGTGCGGTTACTCCAAAAATGGCCCTACACGTATTATAATGTAATAAAATTTTATATAATCATTTATCCATATAAATAACATCCTTTTGATGGTTTAGATCTTGAAAAAATTGCTCTGCAACTACACCGGAACAGTGGTGCGGTTACTCCAAAAATGGGCGTACACGTGTTATAATGTAATAAAATTTTATATACTCATTTATCCATGTAAATAACATGTTTTTGATGGTTTAAATCTTGAAAAAACTGCTCTGCAACTACACCGTAACTGTGGTGATGTTCCTCCAAAAATGGCCCTACACGTATTATAAAGTAATAAAATTTTATATAATCATTTATACATATAAATAACATCCTTTTGATGGTTTAGATCTTGAAAAAATTGCTCTGCAACTACACCGGAACAGTGGTGCGGTTACTCCAAAAATGGTCCTACACGTATTATAATGTAATAAAATTTTATATAATCATTTATTCATATAAATAACTTGCTTTTGATGGTTTAGATCTTGAAAATACTGCTCTCCAACTACACCGGAACAGTGGTGCCGTTACTTCAAAAATGGCCCTACACGTGTTATAATGTAATAAAATTTTATATAATCATTTATCCATATAAATAACATGCTTTTGATGGTTAAATCTTGAAAAAACTGCTCTACAACTACACCGGAACAGTGGTGCGGTTGCTCCAAAAATGGCCCTACACGAATTATAACGTAATAAAATTTTATATAATCATTTATCCATATAAATAACATGCTTTAATGGTTTAGATCTTTAAAAAATTGCTCTGCAACTACACCGGAACAGTGGTGCGGTTACTCCAAAAATGGCCCTACACGTATTATAATGTAATAAAATTTTATATAATCATTTATCCATATAAATAACATGCTTTTGATGGTATAGATCTTTAAAAAACTGCTCTGCAACTACACCGGAACAGTGGTGCGGTTACTGCAAAAAATGCCCTACACGTATTATAATGTAATAAAATTTTATATAATCATTTATCCATATAAATAACATCCTTTTGATGGTTTAGATCTTGAAAAAATTGCTCTGCAATTACACCGGAACAGTGGTGCGGATACTCCAAAAATGGCCCTACATGTATTATAATATAATAAAATTTTATATAATCATTTATTCATATAAATAACTTGCTTTTGATGGTTTAGATCTTGAAAAAACTGCTCTGCAACTACAGCGGAACAGTGGTGCCGTTATTTCAAAAATGGCCCTACACGTGTTATAATCTAATAAAATTTTATATAATTATTTATCCATATAAATAACATGCTTTTGATGGTTTAGATCTTAAAAAAACTGCTCTGCAACTACACCGGAACAGTGGTGCTGTTACTCCAAAAATGGCCCTACACGAATTATAATGTAATAAAATTTTATATATTCACTTATCCATATAAATAACATGCTTTTGATGGTATAGATCTTTAAAAAACTTCTCTGCAAATACTCCGGAACAGTGGTGCCGTTACTCCAAAAATGGCCCTACACGTATTATAATGTAATAAAATTTTATATAATCATTTATCCACATAAATAACATCCTTTTGATGGTTTAGATCTTGAAAAAACTGCTCTGCAACTACACCGGAACAGTGGTGCGGTTACTCCAAAAATGGCCCTACACGTACTATCATGTAATAAAATTTTATATAATCATTTATTCATATAAATAACTTGCTTTTGATGGTTTAGATCTTGAAAAAACTGCTCTGTAACTACACCGGAACAATGGTGCCGTTACTCCAAAAATGGCCCTACACGTACTATAATGTAATAAAATTTGATATAATCATTTATCCATATAAATAACATCCTTTTGATGGTTTAGATCTTGAAAAAAGTGCTCTGCAACTACACCGGAACAGTGGTGCGGTTACTCCAAAAATGGCCCTACAAGTATTATAATGTAATAAAATTTTATATAATCATTTATCCATATAAATAACTTGCTTTTGATGGTTTAGATCTTGAAAAAACTGCTCTGCAACTACACCGGAACAGTGGTGCCGTTACTTCAAAAATGGCCCTACACTTGTTATAATGTAATAAAATTTTATATAATCATTTATCCATATAAATAACATGCTTTTGATGGTTTAGATCTTGAAAAAACTGCTCTGCAACTACACCGGAACAGTGGTGCGGTTGCTCCAAAAATGGCGCTACACGTACTATAATGTAATAAAATTTTATATAATCATTTATTCATATAAATAACTTGCTTTTGATGGTTTAGATATTGAAAAAACTGCTCTGCAACTACACCGGAACAGTGGTGCCGTTACTTCAAAAATGGCCCTACACGTGTTATAATGTAATAAAATTTTATATAATCCTTTATCCATATAAATAACATGCTTTTGATGGTTTTGATCTTGAAAAAACTGCTCTGCAACTACACCGGAATAGTGGTGTCGTTACTTCAAAAATGGCCCTACACGTGTTATAATGTAATAAAATTTTATATAATCATTTATCCATATAAATAACATGCTTTTGATGGTTTAGATTTTGAAAAAACTGCTCTGCAACTACACCGGAACAGTGGTGCGGTTACTAAAAAAATGGCCCTACACGTATTATAATGTAATAAAATTTTATATAATCATTTATCCATATAAATAACATCCTTTTGATGGTTTAGATCTTGAAAAAACTGCTCTGCAACTACACCGGAACAGTGGTGCCGTTATTTCAAAAATGGCCCTACACGTGTTATAATCTAATAAAATTTTATATAATTATTTATCCATATAAATAACATGCTTTTGATGGTTTAGATCTTCAAAAAAACTGCTCTGCAACTACACCGGAACAGTGGTGCTGTTACTCCAAAAATGGCCCTACACGAATTATAATGTAATAAAATTTTATATATTCATTTATCCATATAAATAACATGCTTTTGATGGTTTAGATCTTTAAAAAACTGCTCTGCAAATACACCGGAACAGTGGTGCGGTTACTCCAAAAATGGCCCTACACGAATTATAACGTAATAAAATTTTATATAATCATTTATCCATATAAATAACATGCTTTAATGGTTTAGATCTTTAAAAAACTGCTCTGCAACTACAGCGGAACAGTGGTGCCGTTATTTCAAAAATGGCCCTACACGTGTTATAATCTAATAAAATTTTATATAATTATTTATCCATATAAATAACATGCTTTTGATGGTTTAGATCTTCAAAAAAACTGCTCTGCAACTACACCGGAACAGTGGTGCTGTTACTCCAAAAATGGCCCTACACGAATTATAATGTAATAAAATTTTATATATTCATTTATCCATATAAATAACATGCTTTTGATGGTTTAGATCTTTAAAAAACTGCTCTGCAAATACACCGGAACAGTGGTGCGGTTACTCCAAAAATGGCCCTACACGTATTATAATGTAATAAAATTTTATATAATCATTTATCCATATAAATAACATCCTTTTGATGGTTTAGATCTTGAAAAAATTGCTCTGCAACTACACCGGAACAGTGGTGCGGTTACTCCAAAAATGGCCGTACACGTGTTATAATGTAATAAAATTTTATATACTCATTTATCCATATAAATAACATGTTTTTGATGGTTTAAATCTTGAAAAAACTGCTCTGCAACTACACCGTAACTGTGGTGCGGTTCCTCCAAAAATGGCCCTACACGTATTATAAAGTAATAAAATTTTATATAATCATTTATACATATAAATAACATGCTTTTGATGGTTAAATCTTGAAAAAACTGCTCTACAACTACACCGGAACAGTGGTGCGGTTGCTCCAAAAATGGCCCTACACGAATTATAACGTAATAAAATTTTATATAATCATTTATCCATATAAATAACATGCTTTAATGGTTTAGATCTTTAAAAAACTGCTCTGCAACTACACCGGAACAGTGGTGCCGTTACTCCAAAAATGGCCCTACACGTATTATAATGTAATAAAATTTTATATAATCATTTATCCATATAAATAACATTCTTTTGATGGTTTAGATCTTTAAAAAACTGCTCTGCAACTACACCGGAACAGTGGTGCGGTTACTGCAAAAAAGGCCCTACACGTATTATAATGTAATAAAATTTTATATAATCATTTATCCATAAAAATAACATCCTTTTGATGGTTTAGATCTTGAAAAAATTGCTCTGCAATTACACCGGAACAGTGGTGCGGATACTCCAAAAATGGCCCTACATGTATTATAATATAATAAAATTTTATATAATCATTTATTCATATAAATAACTTGCTTTTGATGGTTTAGATCTTGAAAAAACTGCTCTGCAACTACACCGGAACAGTGGTGCGGTTACTCCAAAAATGGCCCTACACGAATTATAACGTAATAAAATTTTATATAATCATTTATCCATATAAATAACATGCTTTAATGGTTTAGATCTTTAAAAAACTGCTCTGCAACTACAGCGGAACAGTGGTGCCGTTATTTCAAAAATGGCCCTACACGTGTTATAATCTAATAAAATTTTATATAATTATTTATCCATATAAATAACATGCTTTTGATGGTTTAGATCTTCAAAAAAACTGCTCTGCAACTACACCGGAACAGTGGTGCTGTTACTCCAAAAATGGCCCTACACGAATTATAATGTAATAAAATTTTATATATTCATTTATCCATATAAATAACATGCTTTTGATGGTTTAGATCTTTAAAAAACTGCTCTGCAAATACACCGGAACAGTGGTGCGGTTACTCCAAAAATGGCCCTACACGTATTATAATGTAATAAAATTTTATATAATCATTTATCCATATAAATAACATCCTTTTGATGGTTTAGATCTTGAAAAAATTGCTCTGCAACTACACCGGAACAGTGGTGCGGTTACTCCAAAAATGGCCGTACACGTGTTATAATGTAATAAAATTTTATATACTCATTTATCCATATAAATAACATGTTTTTGATGGTTTAAATCTTGAAAAAACTGCTCTGCAACTACACCGTAACTGTGGTGCGGTTCCTCCAAAAATGGCCCTACACGTATTATAAAGTAATAAAATTTTATATAATCATTTATACATATAAATAACATGCTTTTGATGGTTAAATCTTGAAAAAACTGCTCTACAACTACACCGGAACAGTGGTGCGGTTGCTCCAAAAATGGCCCTACACGAATTATAACGTAATAAAATTTTATATAATCATTTATCCATATAAATAACATGCTTTAATGGTTTAGATCTTTAAAAAACTGCTCTGCAACTACACCGGAACAGTGGTGCCGTTACTCCAAAAATGGCCCTACACGTATTATAATGTAATAAAATTTTATATAATCATTTATCCATATAAATAACATTCTTTTGATGGTTTAGATCTTTAAAAAACTGCTCTGCAACTACACCGGAACAGTGGTGCGGTTACTGCAAAAAAGGCCCTACACGTATTATAATGTAATAAAATTTTATATAATCATTTATCCATAAAAATAACATCCTTTTGATGGTTTAGATCTTGAAAAAATTGCTCTGCAATTACACCGGAACAGTGGTGCGGATACTCCAAAAATGGCCCTACATGTATTATAATATAATAAAATTTTATATAATCATTTATTCATATAAATAACTTGCTTTTGATGGTTTAGATCTTGAAAAAACTGCTCTGCAACTACAGCGGAACAGTGGTGCCGTTATTTCAAAAACTTGCCCTACACGTGTTATAATCTAATAAAATTTTATATAATTATTTATCCATATAAATAACATGCTTTTGATGGTTTAGATCTTAAAAAAACTGCTCTGCAACTACACCGGAACAGTGGTGCTGTTACTCCAAAAATGGCCCTACACGTGTTATAATGTAATAAAATTTTATATATTCATTTATCCATATAAATAACATGCTTTTGATGGTTTAGATCTTTAAAAAACTGCTCTGCAAATACACCGGAACAGTGGTGCGGTTACTCCAAAAATGGCCCTACACGTATTATAATGTAATAAAATTTTATATAATCATTTATCCATATAAATAACATCCTTTTGATGGTTTAGATCTTTAAAAAACTGCTCTGCAACTACACCGGAACAGTGGTGCCGTTGCTCCAAAAATGGCCCTACACGTATTATAATGTAATAAAATTTTATATAATCATTTATCCATATAAATAATATATTTTTGATGGTTTAGATCTTTAAAAAACTATTCTGCAACTACACCGGAACAGTGGTGCGGTTCCTCCAAAAATGGCCCTACACGTATTATAATGTAATAAAATTTTATATAATCATTTATCCATATAAATAACATCCTTTTGATGGTTTAGATCTTGAAAAAACTGCTCTGCAACTACACCGGAACAGTGGTGCGGTTACTCCAAAAATGGCCCTACACGTATTATAATATAATAAAATTTTATATAATCATTTATCCATATAAATAACATCCTTTTGATGATTTAGATCTTGAAAAAACAGCTCTGCAACTACACCGGAACAGTGGTGCCGTTACTTCAAAAATGGCTCTACACGTGTTATAATGTAATAAAATTTTATATAATCATTTATCCATATAAATAACATGCTTTGATGGTTTAGATCTTTAAAAAACTACTCTGCAACTACACCGGAACAGTGGTGCGGTTACTCCAAAAATGGCCCTACACGAATTATAATGTAATAAAATTTTATATATTCATTTATCCATATAAATAACATGCTTTTGATGGTTTAGATCTTAAAAAACTGCTCTGCAACTACACCGGAACAGTGGTGCGGTTACTGCAAAAATGGCCCTACACGTATTATAATGTAATAAAATTTTATATAATCATTTATCCATATAAATAACATGCTTTTGATGGTTTAGATCTTAAAAAAACTGCTCTGCAACTACACCGGAACAGTGGTGCTGTTACTCCAAAAATGGCCCTACACGAATTATAATGTAATAAAATTTTATATATTCATTTATCCATATAAATAACATGCTTTTGATGGTTTAGATCTTTAAAAAACTGCTCTGCAAATACTCCGGAACAGTGGTGCGGTTACTCCAAAAATGGCCCTACACATATTATAATGTAATAAAATTTTATATAATCATTTATCCATATAAATAACATCCTTTTGATGGTTTAGATCTTGAAAAAATTGCTCTGCAACTACACCGGAACAGTGGTGCGGTTACTCCAAAAATGGTCGTACACGTGTTATAATGTAATAAAATTTTATATACTCATTTATCCATATAAATAACATGTTTTTGATGGTTTAAATCTTGAAAAAACTGCTCTGCAACTACACCGTAACTGTGGTGCGGTTACTCCAAAAATGGCCCTACACGTATTATAAAGTAATAAAATTTTATATAATCATTTATACATATAAATAACATCCTTTTGATGGTTTAGATCTTGAAAAAATTGCTCTGCAACTACACCGGAACAGTGGTGCGGTTACTCCAAAAAAGGCCCTACACGTATTATAATGTAATAAAATTTTATATAATCATTTATTCATATAAATAACTTGCTTTTGATGGTTTAGATCTTGAAAAAACTGCTCTGCAACTACACCGGAACAGTGGTGCGGTTACTCCAAAAATGGTCGTACACGTGTTATAATGTAATAAAATTTTATATACTCATTTATCCATATAAATAACATGTTTTTGATGGTTTAAATCTTGAAAAAACTGCTCTGCAACTACACCGTAACTGTGGTGCGGTTACTCCAAAAATGGCCCTACACGTATTATAAAGTAATAAAATTTTATATAATCATTTATCCATATAAATAACTTGCTTTTGATGGTTTAGATTTTGAAAAAACTGCTCTGCAACTACACCGGAACAGTGGTGCGGTTACTCCAAAAAATGGCCCTACACGTTTTATAATGTAATGAAATTTTATATAATCATTTATCCATATAAATAACTTGCTTTTGATGGTTTAGATCTTGAAAAAACTGCTCTGCAACTACACCGGAACAGTGGTGAGGTTACTCCAAAAATGGCCCTACACGTATTATAATGTAATACAATTTTATATAATCATTTATCCATATAAATAACATGCTTTTGATGGTTTAGATCTTGAAAAAACTGCTCTGCAACTACACCCGAACAGTGGTGAGGTTACTCCAAAAATGGCCCTACACGTATTATAACGTAATAAAATTTTATATAATCATTTATCCATATAAATAACATGCTTTTGATGGTTTAGATCTTGAAAAAACTGCTCTGCAACTACACCGGAACAGTGGTGAGGTTACTCCAAAAATGGCCCTACACGTATTATAATGTAATAAAATTTTATATAATCATTTATCCATATAAATAACATGCTTTTGATGGTTTAGATCTTTAAAAAACTGCTCTGCAACTACACCGGAACAGTGGTACGGTTACTCCAAAAATGGCCATACACGTATTATAATGTAATAAAATTTTATATAATCATTTATCCTTATAAATAACTTGCTTTTGATGGTTTAGATTTTGAAAAAACTGCTCTGCAACTACACCGAAACAGTGGTGCGGTTACTCCAAAAATGGCCCTACACGTGTTATAATGTAATAAAATTTTATATAATCATTTATCCATATAAATAACTTGCTTTTGATGGTTTAGATCTTGAAAAAACTGCTCTGCAACTACACCGGAACAGTGGTGAGGTTACTCCAAAAATGGCCCTACACGTATTATAATGTAATAAAATTTTATATAATCATTTATCCATATAAATAACATCCTTTTGATGGTTTAGATCTTGAAAAAACTGCTCTGCAACTACACCAGAACAGTGGTGAGGTTACTCCAAAAATGGCCCTACACGTATTATAATGTAATAAAATTTTATATAATCATTTATCCATATAAATAACATGCTTTTGATAGTTTAGATCTTGAAAAAACTCCTCTGCAACTACACCGGAACAGTGGTGCGGTTACTCCAAAAATGGCCCTACACGTATTATAATGTAATAAAATTTTATATAATCATTTATCCATATAAATAACCTTCTTTTGATGGTTTAGATCTTTAAAAAACTGCTCTGCAACTACACCGGAACAGTGGTGCGGTTACTGCAAAAAAGGCCCTACACGTATTATAATGTAATAAAATTTTATATAATCATTTATCCTTATAAATAACATCCTTTTGATGGTTTAGATCTTGAAAAAATTGCTCTGCAACTACACCGGAACAGTGGTGCCGTTACTCCAAAAATGGCCCTACACGTATTATAATGTAATAAAATTTTATATAATCATTTATCCATATAAATAACATGCTTTGATGGTTTAGATCTTTAAAAAACTGCCCTGCAACTACACCGGAACAGTGGTGCGGTTACTCCAAAAATGGCCCTACACGTATTATAATGTAATAAAATTTTATATAATCATTTATCTATATAAATAACATGCTTTCGATGGTTTAGATCTTTAAAAAACTGCTCTGCAACTACACCGGAACAGTGGTGCGGTTACTGCAAAAAAGGCCCTACACGTATTATAATGTAATAAAATTTTATATAATCATTTATCCTTATAAATAACATCCTTTTGATGGTTTAGATCTTGAAAAAATTGCTCTGCAACTACACCGGAACAGTTGTGCGGTTACTCCAAAAACGGCCCTACACGTATTATAATGTAATAAAATTTTATATAATCATTTATCCATATAAATAACATGCTTTTGATGGTTTAGATCTTTAAAAAACTGCTCTGCAACTACACCGGAACAGTGGTGCGGTTACTGCAAAAAAGGCCCTACACGTATTATAATGTAATAAAATTTTATATAATCGTTTATCCATATAAATAACATGCTTTTGATGGTTTTGATGTTGAAGAAACTGCTCTGCTACTACACCGGAACAGTGGTGCTGTTACTCCAAAAATGGCCCTACACGTATTATAGTGTAATAAAATTTTATATAATCATTTATTCATATAAATAACTTGCTTTTGATGGTTTAGATCTTGAAAAAACTGCTCTGCAACTACACCGGAACAGTGGTGCCGTTACTTCAAAAATGGCCCTACACGTGTTATAATGTAATAAAATTTTATATAATCATTTATCCATATAAATAACATGCTTTTGATGGTTTAGATATTTAAAAAACTGCTCTGCAACTACACCGGAACAGTGGTGCGGTTACTGCAAAAAAGGCCCTACACGTATTATAATGTAATAAAATTTTATATAATCATTTATCCATGTAAATAACATCCTTTTGATGGTTTAGATCTTGAAAAAATTGCTCTGCAACTACACCGGAACAGTGGTGCGGTTACTCCAAAAATGGCCATACACGTAGTATAATGTAATAAAATTTTATATAATCATTTATTCATATAAATAACTTGCTTTTGATGGTTTAGATCTTGAAAAAACTGCTCTGCAACTACACCGGAACAGTGGTGCCGTTGCTCCAAAAATGGCCCTACACGTATTATAATGTAATAAAATTTTATATAATCATTTATCCATATAAATAATATATTTTTGATGGTTTAGATCTTTAAAAAACTATTCTGCAACTACACCGGAACAGTGGTGCGGTTCCTCCAAAAATGGCCCTACACGTATTATAATGTAATAAAATTTTATGTAATCATTTATCCATATAAATAACATCCTTTTGATGGTTTAGATCTTGAAAAAACTGCTCTGCAACTACACCGGAACAGTGGTGCGGTTACTCCAAAAATGGCCCTACACGTATTATAATATAATAAAATTTTATATAATCATTTATCCATATAAATAACATCCTTTTGATGATTTAGATCTTGAAAAAACAGCTCTGCAACTACACCGGAACAGTGGTGCCGTTACTTCAAAAATGGCTCTACACGTGTTATAATGTAATAAAATTTTATATAATCATTTATCCATATAAATAACATGCTTTGATGGTTTAGATCTTTAAAAAACTGCTCTGCAACTACACCGGAACAGTGGTGCGGTTACTCCGAAAATGGCCCTACACGTATTATAATGTAATAAAATTTTATATAATCATTTATTCATATAAATACATGCTTTTGGTGGTTTAGATCTTTAAAAAACTGCTCTGCAACTACACCGGAACAGTGTTGCGGTTACTGCAAAAATGGCCCTACACGTATTATAATGTAATAAAATTTTATATAATCATTTATCCTTATAAATAACATCCTTTTGATGGTTTAGATCTTGAAAAAATTGCTCTGCAACTACACCGGGAACAGTGGTGCGGTTACTCCAAAAATGACCCTACACGTATTATAATGTAACAAAATTATATATAATCATTTATTCATATAAATAACATCCTTTTGATGGTTTAGATCTTTAAAAAACTGCTCTGCAACTACACCGGAACAGTGGTGCGGTTACTCCAAAAATGGCCCTACACGTATTATAATATAATAAAATTTTATATAATCATTTATCCATATAAATAACATCCTTTTGATGATTTAGATCTTGAAAAAACAGCTCTGCAACTACACCGGAACAGTGGTGCCGTTACTTCAAAAATGGCTCTACACGTGTTATAATGTAATAAAATTTTATATAATCATTTATCCATATAAATAACATGCTTTGATGGTTTAGATCTTTAAAAAACTGCTCTGCAACTACACCGGAACAGTGGTGCGGTTACTCCAAAAATGGCCCTACACGAATTATAATGTAATAAAATTTTATATATTCATTTATCCATATAAATAACATGCTTTTGATGGTTTAGATCTTTAAAAAACTGCTCTGCAAATACTCCGGAACAGTGGTGCGGTTACTCCAAAAATGGCCCTACACATATTATAATGTAATAAAATTTTATATAATCATTTATCCATGTAAATAACATCCTTTTGATGGTTTAGATATTGAAAAAATTGCTCTGCAACTACACCGGAACAGTGGTGCGGTTACTCCAAAAATGGCCCTACACGTATTATAATGTAATAAAATTTTATATAATCATTTATCCTTATAAATAACATCCTTTTGATGGTTTAGATCTTGAAAAAATTGCTCTGCAACTACACCGGAACAGTTGTGCGGTTACTCCAAAAACGGCCCTACACGTATTATAATGTAATAAAATTTTATATAATCATTTATCCATATAAATAACATGCTTTTGATGGTTTAGATCTTGAAAAAACTGCTCTGCAACTACACCGGAACAGTGGTGAGGTTACTCCAAAAATGGCCCTACACGTATTATAATGTAATAAAATTTTATATAATCATTTATCCATATAAATAACATCCTTTTGATGGTTTAGATCTTGAAAAAACTGCTCTGCAACTACACCAGAACAGTGGTGAGGTTACTCCAAAAATGGCCCTACACGTATTATAATGTAATAAAATTTTATATAATCATTTATCCATATAAATAACATGCTTTTGATAGTTTAGATCTTGAAAAAACTCCTCTGCAACTACACCGGAACAGTGGTGCGGTTACTCCAAAAATGGCCCTACACGTATTATAATGTAATAAAATTTTATATAATCTTTTATCCATATAAATAACATGCTTTGATGGTTTAGATCTTTAAAAAACTGCTCTGCAACTACACCGGAACAGTGGTGCGGTTACTCCAAAAATGGCCCTACACGAATTATAATGTAATAAAATTTTATATATTCATTTATCCATATAAATAACATGCTTTTGATGGTTTAGATCTTTAAAAAACTGCTCTGCAAATACTCCGGAACAGTGGTGCGGTTACTCCAAAAATGGCCCTACACATATTATAATGTAATAAAATTTTATATAATCATTTATCCATGTAAATAACATCCTTTTGATGGTTTAGATATTGAAAAAATTGCTCTGCAACTACACCGGAACAGTGGTGCGGTTACTCCAAAAATGGCCATACACGTAGTATAATGTAATAAAATTTTATATAATCATTTATTCATATAAATAACTTGCTTTTGATGGTTTAGATCTTGAAAAAACTGCTCTGCAACTACACCGGAACAGTGGTGCCGTTGCTCCAAAAATGGCCCTACACGTATTATAATGTAATAAAATTTTATATAATCATTTATCCATATAAATAATATATTTTTGATGGTTTAGATCTTTAAAAAACTATTCTGCAACTACACCGGAACAGTGGTGCGGTTCCTCCAAAAATGGCCCTACACGTATTATAATGTAATAAAATTTTATATAATCATTTATCCATATAAATAACATCCTTTTGATGGTTTAGATCTTGAAAAAACTGCTCTGCAACTACACCGGAACAGTGGTGCGGTTACTCCAAAAATGGCCCTACACGTATTATAATATAATAAAATTTTATATAATCATTTATCCATATAAATAACATCCTTTTGATGATTTAGATCTTGAAAAAACAGCTCTGCAACTACACCGGAACAGTGGTGCCGTTACTTCAAAAATGGCTCTACACGTGTTATAATGTAATAAAATTTTATATAATCATTTATCCATATAAATAACATGCTTTGATGGTTTAGATCTTTAAAAAACTGCTCTGCAACTACACCGGAACAGTGGTGCGGTTACTCCAAAAATGGCCCTACACGTATTATAATGTAATAAAATTTTATATAATCATTTATTCATATAAATACATGCTTTTGGTGGTTTAGATCTTTAAAAAACTGCTCTGCAACTACACCGGAACAGTGGTGCGGTTACTGCAAAAATGGCCCTACACGTATTATAATGTAATAAAATTTTATATAATCATTTATCCTTATAAATAACATCCTTTTGATGGTTTAGATCTTGAAAAAATTGCTCTGCAACTACACCGGAACAGTGGTGCGGTTACTCCAAAAATGTCCCTACACGTATTATAATGTAACAAAATTATATATAATCATTTATTCATATAAATAACATCCTTTTGATGGTTTAGATCTTTAAAAAACTGCTCTGCAACTACACCGGAACAGTGGTGCGGTTACTCCAAAAATGGCCCTACACGAATTATAATGTAATAAAATTTTATATATTCATTTATCCATATAAATAACATGCTTTTGATGGTTTAGATCTTTAAAAAACTGCTCTGCAAATACTCCGGAACAGTGGTGCGGTTACTCCAAAAATGGCCCTACACATATTATAATGTAATAAAATTTTATATAATCATTTATCCATGTAAATAACATCCTTTTGATGGTTTAGATATTGAAAAAATTGCTCTGCAACTACACCGGAACAGTGGTGCGGTTACTCCAAAAATGGCCCTACACGTATTATAATGTAATAAAATTTTATATAATCATTTATCCTTATAAATAACATCCTTTTGATGGTTTAGATCTTGAAAAAATTGCTCTGCAACTACACCGGAACAGTTGTGCGGTTACTCCAAAAACGGCCCTACACGTATTATAATGTAATAAAATTTTATATAATCATTTATCCATATAAATAACATGCTTTTGATGGTTTAGATCTTGAAAAAACTGCTCTGCAACTACACCGGAACAGTGGTGAGGTTACTCCAAAAATGGCCCTACACGTATTATAATGTAATAAAATTTTATATAATCATTTATCCATATAAATAACATCCTTTTGATGGTTTAGATCTTGAAAAAACTGCTCTGCAACTACACCAGAACAGTGGTGAGGTTACTCCAAAAATGGCCCTACACGTATTATAATGTAATAAAATTTTATATAATCATTTATCCATATAAATAACATGCTTTTGATAGTTTAGATCTTGAAAAAACTCCTCTGCAACTACACCGGAACAGTGGTGCGGTTACTCCAAAAATGGCCCTACACGTATTATAATGTAATAAAATTTTATATAATCTTTTATCCATATAAATAACATGCTTTGATGGTTTAGATCTTTAAAAAACTGCTCTGCAACTACACCGGAACAGTGGTGCGGTTACTCCAAAAATGGCCCTACACGAATTATAATGTAATAAAATTTTATATATTCATTTATCCATATAAATAACATGCTTTTGATGGTTTAGATCTTTAAAAAACTGCTCTGCAAATACTCCGGAACAGTGGTGCGGTTACTCCAAAAATGGCCCTACACATATTATAATGTAATAAAATTTTATATAATCATTTATCCATGTAAATAACATCCTTTTGATGGTTTAGATATTGAAAAAATTGCTCTGCAACTACACCGGAACAGTGGTGCGGTTACTCCAAAAATGGCCATACACGTAGTATAATGTAATAAAATTTTATATAATCATTTATTCATATAAATAACTTGCTTTTGATGGTTTAGATCTTGAAAAAACTGCTCTGCAACTACACCGGAACAGTGGTGCCGTTGCTCCAAAAATGGCCCTACACGTATTATAATGTAATAAAATTTTATATAATCATTTATCCATATAAATAATATATTTTTGATGGTTTAGATCTTTAAAAAACTATTCTGCAACTACACCGGAACAGTGGTGCGGTTCCTCCAAAAATGGCCCTACACGTATTATAATGTAATAAAATTTTATATAATCATTTATCCATATAAATAACATCCTTTTGATGGTTTAGATCTTGAAAAAACTGCTCTGCAACTACACCGGAACAGTGGTGCGGTTACTCCAAAAATGGCCCTACACGTATTATAATATAATAAAATTTTATATAATCATTTATCCATATAAATAACATCCTTTTGATGATTTAGATCTTGAAAAAACAGCTCTGCAACTACACCGGAACAGTGGTGCCGTTACTTCAAAAATGGCTCTACACGTGTTATAATGTAATAAAATTTTATATAATCATTTATCCATATAAATAACATGCTTTGATGGTTTAGATCTTTAAAAAACTGCTCTGCAACTACACCGGAACAGTGGTGCGGTTACTCCAAAAATGGCCCTACACGTATTATAATGTAATAAAATTTTATATAATCATTTATTCATATAAATACATGCTTTTGGTGGTTTAGATCTTTAAAAAACTGCTCTGCAACTACACCGGAACAGTGGTGCGGTTACTGCAAAAATGGCCCTACACGTATTATAATGTAATAAAATTTTATATAATCATTTATCCTTATAAATAACATCCTTTTGATGGTTTAGATCTTGAAAAAATTGCTCTGCAACTACACCGGAACAGTGGTGCGGTTACTCCAAAAATGTCCCTACACGTATTATAATGTAACAAAATTATATATAATCATTTATTCATATAAATAACATCCTTTTGATGGTTTAGATCTTTAAAAAACTGCTCTGCAACTACACCGGAACAGTGGTGCTGTTACTCCAAAAATGGCCCTACACGAATTATAATGTAATAAAATTTTATATATTCATTTATCCATATAAATAACATGCTTTTGATGGTTTAGATCTTTAAAAAACTGCTCTGCAAATACTCCGGAACAGTGGTGCGGTTACTCCAAAAATGGCCCTACACATATTATAATGTAATAAAATTTTATATAATCATTTATCCATATAAATAACATCCTTTTGATGGTTTAGATCTTGAAAAAATTGCTCTGCAACTACACCGGAACAGTGGTGCGGTTACTCCAAAAATGGTCGTACACGTGTTATAATGTAATAAAATTTTATATACTCATTTATCCATATAAATAACATGTTTTTGATGGTTTAAATCTTGAAAAAACTGCTCTGCAACTACACCGTAACTGTGGCGCGGTTACTCCAAAAATGGCCCTACACGTATTATAAAGTAATAAAATTTTATATAATCATTTATCCATATAAATAACTTGCTTTTGATGGTTTAGATTTTGAAAAAACTGCTCTGCAACTACACCGGAACAGTGGTGCGGTTACTCCAAAAAATGGCCCTACACGTTTTATAATGTAATGAAATTTTATATAATCATTTATCCATATAAATAACTTGCTTTTGATGGTTTAGATCTTGAAAAAACTGCTCTGCAACTACACCGGAACAGTGGTGAGGTTACTCCAAAAATGGCCCTACACGTATTATAATGTAATAAAATTTTATATAATCATTTATCCATATAAATAACATGCTTTTGATGGTTTAGATCTTGAAAAAACTGCTCTGCAACTACACCCGAACAGTGGTGAGGTTACTCCAAAAATGGCCCTACACGTATTATAACGTAATAAAATTTTATATAATCATTTATCCATATAAATAACATGCTTTTGATGGTTTAGATCTTGAAAAAACTGCTCTGCAACTACACCGGAACAGTGGTGAGGTTACTCCAAAAATGGCCCTACACGTATTATAATGTAATAAAATTTTATATAATCATTTATCCATATAAATAACATGCTTTTGATGATTTAGATTTTTAAAAAACTGCTCTGCAACTACACCGGAACAGTGGTGCGGTTACTCCAAAAATGGCCCTACACGTATTATAATGTAATAAAATTTTATATAATAATTTATCCTTATAAATAACTTGCTTTTGATGGTTTAGATTTTGAAAAAACTGCTCTGCAACTACACCGAAACAGTGGTGCGGTTACTCCAAAAATGGCCCTACACGTGTTATAATGTAATAAAATTTTATATAATCATTTATCCATATAAATAACTTGCTTTTGATGGTTTAGATCTTGAAAAAACTGCTCTGCAACTACACCGGAACAGTGGTGAGGTTACTCCAAAAATGGCCCTACACGTATTATAATGTAATAAAATTTTATATAATCATTTATCCATATAAATAACATCCTTTTGATGGTTTAGATCTTGAAAAAACTGCTCTGCAACTACACCAGAACAGTGGTGAGGTTACTCCAAAAATGGCCCTACACGTATTATAATGTAATAAAATTTTATATAATCATTTATCCATATAAATAACATGCTTTTGATAGTTTAGATCTTGAAAAAACTCCTCTGCAACTACACCGGAACAGTGGTGCGGTTACTCCAAAAATGGCCCTACACGTATTATAATGTAATAAAATTTTATATAATCATTTATCCATATAAATAACATGCTTTGATGGTTTAGATCTTTAAAAAACTGCTCTGCAACTACACCGGAACAGTGGTGCGGTTACTCAAAAAATGGCCCTACACGAATTATAATGTAATAAAATTTTATATATTCATTTATCCATATAAATAACATGCTTTTGATGGTTTAGATCTTTAAAAAACTGCTCTGCAAATACTCCGGAACAGTGGTGCGGTTACTCCAAAAATGGCCCTACACGTATTATAATGTAATAAAATTTTATATTATCATTTATCCATGTAAATAACATCCTTTTGATGGTTTAGATATTGAAAAAATTGCTCTGCAACTACACCGGAACAGTGGTGCGGTTACTCCAAAAATGGCCATACACGTAGTATAATGTAATAAAATTTTATATAATCATTTATTCATATAAATAACTTGCTTTTGATGGTTTAGATCTTGAAAAAACTACTCTGCAACTACACCGGAACAGTGGTGCCATTGCTCCAAAAATGGCCCTACACGTATTATAATGTAATAAAATTTTATATAATCATTTATCCATATAAATAATATGTTTTTGATGGTTTAGATCTTTAAAAAACTATTCTGCAACTACACCGGAACAGTGGTGCGGTTCCTCCAAAAATGGCCCTACACGTATTATAATGTAATAAAATTTTATATAATCATTTATCCATATAAATAACATCCTTTTGATGGTTTAGATCTTGAAAAAACTGCTCTGCAACTACACCGGAACAGTGGTGCGGTTACTCCAAAAATGGCCCTACACGTATTATAATATAATAAAATTTTATATAATCATTTATCCATATAAATAACATCCTTTTGATGATTTAGATCTTGAAAAAACAGCTCTGCAACTACACCGGAACAGTGGTGCCGTTACTTCAAAAATGGCTCTACACGTGTTATAATGTAATAAAATTTTATATAATCATTTATCCATATAAATAACATGCTTTGATGATTTAGATCTTGAAAAAACAGCTCTGCAACTACACCGGAACAGTGGTGCCGTTACTTCAAAAATGGCTCTACACGTGTTATAATGTAATAAAATTTTATATAATCATTTATCCATATAAATAACATGCTTTGATGGTTTAGATCTTTAAAAAACTGCTCTGCAACTACACCGGAACAGTGGTGCGGTTACTCCAAAAATGGCCCTACACGTATTATAATGTAATAAAATTTTATATAATCATTTATTCATATAAATACATGCTTTTGGTGGTTTAGATCTTTAAAAAACTGCTCTGCAACTACACCGGAACAGTGGTGCGGTTACTGCAAAAATGGCCCTACACGTATTATAATGTAATAAAATTTTATATAATCATTTATCCTTATAAATAACATCCTTTTGATGGTTTAGATCTTGAAAAAATTGCTCTGCAACTACACCGGAACAGTGCTGCGGTTACTCCAAAAATGGCCCTACACGTATTATAATGTAACAAAATTATATATAATCATTTATTCATATAAATAACATCCTTTTGATGGTTTAGATCTTTAAAAAACTGCTCTGCAACTACACCGGAACAGTGGTGCTGTTACTCCAAAAATGGCCCTACACGAATTATAATGTAATAAAATTTTATATATTCATTTATCCATATAAATAACATGCTTTTGATGGTTTAGATCTTTAAAAAACTGCTCTGCAAATACTCCGGAACAGTGGTGCGGTTACTCCAAAAATGGCCCTACACATATTATAATGTAATAAAATTTTATATAATCATTTATCCATATAAATAACATCCTTTTGATGGTTTAGATCTTGAAAAAATTGCTCTGCAACTACACCGGAACAGTGGTGCGGTTACTCCAAAAATGGTCGTACACGTGTTATAATGTAATAAAATTTTATATACTCATTTATCCATATAAATAACATGTTTTTGATGGTTTAAATCTTGAAAAAACTGCTCTGCAACTACACCGTAACTGTGGTGCGGTTACTCCAAAAATGGCCCTACACGTATTATAAAGTAATAAAATTTTATATAATCATTTATCCATATAAATAACTTGCTTTTGATGGTTTAGATTTTGAAAAAACTGCTCTGCAACTACACCGGAACAGTGGTGCGGTTACTCCAAAAAATGGCCCTACACGTTTTATAATGTAATGAAATTTTATATAATCATTTATCCATATAAATAACTTGCTTTTGATGGTTTAGATCTTGAAAAAACTGCTCTGCAACTACACCGGAACAGTGGTGAGGTTACTCCAAAAATGGCCCTACACGTATTATAATGTAATAAAATTTTATATAATCATTTATCCATATAAATAACATGCTTTTGATGGTTTAGATCTTGAAAAAACTGCTCTGCAACTACACCCGAACAGTGGTGAGGTTACTCCAAAAATGGCCCTACACGTATTATAACGTAATAAAATTTTATATAATCATTTATCCATATAAATAACATGCTTTTGATGGTTTAGATCTTGAAAAAACTGCTCTGCAACTACACCGGAACAGTGGTGAGGTTACTCCAAAAATGGCCCTACACGTATTATAATGTAATAAAATTTTATATAATCATTTATCCATATAAATAACATGCTTTTGATGATTTAGATCTTTAAAAAACTGCTCTGCAACTACACCGGAACAGTGGTGCGGTTACTCCAAAAATGGCCCTACACGTATTATAATGTAATAAAATTTTATATAATCATTTATCCTTATAAATAACTTGCTTTTGATGGTTTAGATTTTGAAAAAACTGCTCTGCAACTACACCGAAACAGTGGTGCGGTTACTCCAAAAATGGCCCTACACGTGTTATAATGTAATAAAATTTTATATAATCATTTATCCATATAAATAACTTGCTTTTGATGGTTTAGATCTTGAAAAAACTGCTCTGCAACTACACCGGAACAGTGGTGAGGTTACTCCAAAAATGGCCCTACACGTATTATAATGTAATAAAATTTTATATAATCATTTATCCATATAAATAACATCCTTTTGATTGTTTAGATCTTGAAAAAACTGCTCTGCAACTACACCAGAACAGTGGTGAGGTTACTCCAAAAATGGCCCTACACGTATTATAATGTAATAAAATTTTATATAATCATTTATCCATATAAATAACATGCTTTTGATAGTTTAGATCTTGAAAAAACTCCTCTGCAACTACACCGGAACAGTGGTGCGGTTACTCCAAAAATGGCCCTACACGTATTATAATGTAATAAAATTTTATATAATCATTTATCCATATAAATAACATGCTTTGATGGTTTAGATCTTTAAAAAACTGCTCTGCAACTACACCGGAACAGTGGTGCGGTTACTCAAAAAATGGCCCTACACGAATTATAATGTAATAAAATTTTATATATTCATTTATCCATATAAATAACATGCTTTTGATGGTTTAGATCTTTAAAAAACTGCTCTGCAAATACTCCGGAACAGTGGTGCGGTTACTCCAAAAATGGCCCTACACGTATTATAATGTAATAAAATTTTATATAATCATTTATCCATGTAAATAACATCCTTTTGATGGTTTAGATATTGAAAAAATTGCTCTGCAACTACACCGGAACAGTGGTGCGGTTACTCCAAAAATGGCCATACACGTAGTATAATGTAATAAAATTTTATATAATCATTTATTCATATAAATAACTTGCTTTTGATGGTTTAGATCTTGAAAAAACTACTCTGCAACTACACCGGAACAGTGGTGCCGTTGCTCCAAAAATGGCCCTACACGTATTATAATGTAATAAAATTTTATATAATCATTTATCCATATAAATAATATGTTTTTGATGGTTTAGATCTTTAAAAAACTATTCTGCAACTACACCGGAACAGTGGTGCGGTTCCTCCAAAAATGGCCCTACACGTATTATAATGTAATAAAATTTTATATAATCATTTATCCATATAAATAACATCCTTTTGATGGTTTAGATCTTGAAAAAACTGCTCTGCAACTACACCGGAACAGTGGTGCGGTTACTCCAAAAATGGCCCTACACGTATTATAATATAATAAAATTTTATATAATCATTTATCCATATAAATAACATCCTTTTGATGATTTAGATCTTGAAAAAACAGCTCTGCAACTACACCGGAACAGTGGTGCCGTTACTTCAAAAATGGCTCTACACGTGTTATAATGTAATAAAATTTTATATAATCATTTATCCATATAAATAACATGCTTTGATGGTTTAGATCTTTAAAAAACTGCTCTGCAACTACACCGGAACAGTGGTGCGGTTACTCCAAAAATGGCCCTACACGTATTATAATGTAATAAAATTTTATATAATCATTTATTCATATAAATACATGCTTTTGGTGGTTTAGATCTTTAAAAAACTGCTCTGCAACTACACCGGAACAGTGGTGCGGTTACTGCAAAAATGGCCCTACACGTATTATAATGTAATAAAATTTTATATAATCATTTATCCTTATAAATAACATCCTTTTGATGGTTTAGATCTTGAAAAAATTGCTCTGCAACTACACCGGAACAGTGGTGCGGTTACTCCAAAAATGGCCCTACAGGTATTATAATGTAACAAAATTATATATAATCATTTATTCATATAAATAACATCCTTTTGATGGTTTAGATCTTTAAAAAACTGCTCTGCAACTACACCGGAACAGTGGTGCTGTTACTCCAAAAATGGCCCTACACGAATTATAATGTAATAAAGTTTTATATATTCATTTATCCATATAAATAACATGCTTTTGATGGTTTAGATCTTTAAAAAACTGCTCTGCAAATACTCCGGAACAGCGGTGCGGTTACTCCAAAAATGGCCCTACACATATTATAATGTAATAAAATTTTATTTAATCATTTATCCATATAAATAACATCCTTTTGATGGTTTAGATCTTGAAAAAATTGCTCTGCAACTACACCGGAACAGTGGTGCGGTTACTCCAAAAATGGCCCTACACGTATTATAATGTAATAAAATTTTATATAATCATTTATTCATATAAATAACTTGCTTTTGATGGTTTAGATCTTGAAAAAACTGCTCAGCAACTACACCGGAACAGTGGTGCGGTTACTGCAAAAAAGGCCCTACACGTATTATAATGTAATAAAATTTTATATAATCATTTATCCATATAAATAACATGCTTTTGATGGTTTAGATCTTAAAAAAACTGCTCTGCAACTACACCGGAACAGTGGTGCGGTTACTCCAAAAATGGCCCTACACGTAGTATAATGTAATAAAATTTTATATAATCATTTATTCATATAAATAACATGCTTTTGATGGTTTAGATCTTGAAAAAACTGCTCTGCAACTACACCGGAACAGTGGTGCCGTTACTTCAAAAATGGCCCTACACGTGTTATAATGTAATAAAATTTTATATAATCATTTATCCATATAAATAACATGCTTTTGATGGTTTAGATCTTGAAAAAACTGCTCTGCAACTACACCGGAACAGTGGTGCGGTTGCTGCAAAAAAGGCCCTACACGTATTATAATGTAATAAAATTTTATTTAATCATTTATCAATATAAATAACATGCTTTTGATGGTTTAGATCTTGAAAAAACTGCTCTTCAACTACACCGGAACAGTGGTGTTGTTTCTCCAAAAATGGCCCTACACGTATTATAATGTAATAAAATTTTATATAATCATTTATCCATATAAATAACATCCTTTTGATGGTTTAGATCTTGAAAAAACTGCTCTGCAACTACACCGTAACAGTGGTGCGGTTACTCCAAAAATGGCCCTACACGTATTATAATGTAATAAAATTTTATATAATCATTTATTCATATAAATACATGCTTTTGGTGGTTTAGATCTTTAAAAAACTGCTCTGCAACTACACCGGAACAGTGGTGCGGTTACTGCAAAAATGGCCCTACACGTATTATAATGTAATAAAATTTTATATAATCATTTATCCTTATAAATAACATCCTTTTGATGGTTTAGATCTTGAAAAAATTGCTCTAACACTACACCGGAACAGTGGTGCGGTTACTCCAAAAATGGCCCTACACGTATTATAATGTAACAAAATTATATATAATCATTTATTCATATAAATAACTTGCTTTTGATGGTTTAGATCTTGAAAAAACTGCTCTGCAACTACACCGGAACAGTGGTGCCGTTACTTCAAAAATGGCCCTACACGTGTTATAATGTAATAAAATTTTATACAATCATTTATCCATATAAATAACATGCTTTTGATGGTTTAGATCTTGAAAAAACTGCTCTGCAACTACACCGGAACAGTGGTGCGGTTGCTCCTAAAATGGCCCTACACGTATTATAATGTAATAAAATTTTATAGAATCATTTATCCATATAAATAACATGCTTTTGATGGTTTAGATCTTGAAAAAACTGCTCTGCAACTACACCGGAACAGTGGTGCGGTTGCTCCTAAAATGGCCCTACACGTATTATAATGTAATAAAATTTTATAGAATCATTTATCCATATAAATAACATGCTTTTGCTGGTTTAGATCTTGAAAAAACTGCTCTGCAACTACACCGGAACAGTGGTGCGGTTACTCCAAAAATGGCCCTACACGTAGTATAATGTAATAAAATTTTATATAATCATTTATTCATATAAATAACATGCTTTTGATGGTTTAGATCTTGAAAAAACTCCTCTGCAACTACACCCGAACAGTGGTGCCGTTACTTCAAAAATGGCCCTACACGTGTTATAATGTAATAAAATTTTATTTAATCATTTATCCATATAAATAACATGCTTTTGATGGTTTAGATCTTGAAAAAACTGCTCTGCAACTACACCGGAACAGTGGTGCGGTTGCTGCAAAAAAGGCCCTATACGGATTATAATGTAATAAAATTTTATTTAATCATTTATCAATATAAATAACATGCTTTTGATGGTTTAGATCTTGAAAAAACTGCTCTTCAACTACACCGGAACAGTGGTGTTGTTACTCCAAAAATGGCCCTACACGTATTATAATGTAATAAAATTTTATATAATCATTTATTCATATAAATAACATGCTTTTGATGGTTTAGATCTTGAAAAAACTGCTATGCAACTACACCGGAACAGTGGTGCCGTTACTTCAAAAATGGCCCTAAACGTGTTATAATGTAATAAAATTTTATATAACTATTTATCCATATAAATAACATGCTTTTGATTGTTTAGATCTTTAAAAAACTGCTCTGCAACTACACCGGAACAGTGGTGCGGTTACTGCAAAAAAGGCCCTACACGTATTATAATGTAATAAAATTTTATATAATCATTTATCCATATAAATAACATCCTTTTGATGGTTTAGATCTTGAAAAAATTGCTCTGCAACTACACCGGAACAGTGGTGCGGTTACTCCAAAAATGGCCCTACACGTATTATAATGTAATAAAATTTTATATAATCATTTATTCATATAAATAACTTGCTTTTGATGGTTTAGATCTTGAAAAAACTGCTCTGCAACTACACCGGAACAGTGGTGCGGTTGCTGCAAAAAAGGCCGTACACGTATTATAATGTAATAAAATTTTATATAATCATTTATCCATATAAATAACATGCTTTTGATGGTTTAGATCTTAAAAAAACTGCTCTGCAACTACACCGGAACAGTTGTGCGGTTACTCCAAAAATGGCCCTACACGTAGTATAATGTAATAAAATTTTATATAATCATTTATTCATATAAATAACATGCTTTTGATGGTTTAGATCTTGAAAAAACTGCTCTGCAACTACACCGGAACAGTGGTGCGGTTACTCCAAAAATGGCCCTACACGTATTATAATGTAATAAAATTTTATATAATCATTTATCCATATAAATAACATCCTTTTGATGGTTTAGATCTTGAAAAAACTGCTCTGCAACTACACCGGAACAGTGGTGCCGTTACTTCAAAAATGGCTCTACACGTGTTATAATGTAATAAAATTTTATATAATCATTTATCCATATAAATAACATGCTTTGATGGTTTAGATCTTTAAAAAACTGCTCTGCAACTACACCGGAACAGTGGTGCGGTTACTCCAAAAATGGCCCTACACGTATTATAATGTAATAAAATTTTATATAATCATTTATTCATATAAATACATGCTTTTGGTGGTTTAGATCTTTAAAAAACTGCTCTGCAACTACACCGGAACAGTGGTGCGGTTACTGCAAAAATGGCCCTACACGTATTAAAATGTAATAAAATTTTATATAATCATTTATCCTTATAAATAACATCCTTTTGATGGTTTAGATCTTGAAAAAATTGCTCTGCAACTACACCGGAACAGTGGTGCGGTTACTCCAAAAATGGCCCTACACGTATTATAATGTAACAAAATTATATATAATCATTTATTCATATAAATAACTTGCTTTTGATGGTTTAGATCTTGAAAAAACTGCTCTGCAACTACACCGGAACAGTGGTGCCGTTACTTCAAAAATGGCCCTACACGTGTTATAATGTAATAAAATTTTATACAATCATTTATCCATATAAATAACATGCTTTTGATGGTTTAGATCTTGAAAAAACTGCTATGCAACTACACCGGAACAGTGGTGCCGTTACTTCAAAAATGGCCCTAAACGTGTTATAATGTAATAAAATTTTATATAACTATTTATCCATATAAATAACATGCTTTTGATTGTTTAGATCTTTAAAAAACTGCTCTGCAACTACACCGGAACAGTGGTGCGGTTACTGCAAAAAAGGCCCTACACGTATTATAATGTAATAAAATTTTATATAATCATTTATCCATATAAATAACATCCTTTTGATGGTTTAGATCTTGAAAAAATTGCTCTGCAACTACACCGGAACAGTGGTGCGGTTACTCCAAAAATGGCCCTACACGTATTATAATGTAATAAAATTTTATATAATCATTTATTCATATAAATAACTTGCTTTTGATGGTTTAGATCTTGAAAAAACTGCTCTGCAACTACACCGGAACAGTGGTGCGGTTGCTGCAAAAAAGGCCGTACACGTATTATAATGTAATAAAATTTTATATAATCATTTATCCATATAAATAACATGCTTTTGATGGTTTAGATCTTAAAAAAACTGCTCTGCAACTACACCGGAACAGTTGTGCGGTTACTCCAAAAATGGCCCTACACGTAGTATAATGTAATAAAATTTTATATAATCATTTATTCATATAAATAACATGCTTTTGATGGTTTAGATCTTGAAAAAACTGCTCTGCAACTACACCGGAACAGTGGTGCGGTTACTCCAAAAATGGCCCTACACGTATTATAATGTAATAAAATTTTATATAATCATTTATCCATATAAATAACATCCTTTTGATGGTTTAGATCTTGAAAAAACTGCTCTGCAACTACACCGGAACAGTGGTGCCGTTACTTCAAAAATGGCTCTACACGTGTTATAATGTAATAAAATTTTATATAATCATTTATCCATATAAATAACATGCTTTGATGGTTTAGATCTTTAAAAAACTGCTCTGCAACTACACCGGAACAGTGGTGCGGTTACTCCAAAAATGGCCCTACACGTATTATAATGTAATAAAATTTTATATAATCATTTATTCATATAAATACATGCTTTTGGTGGTTTAGATCTTTAAAAAACTGCTCTGCAACTACACCGGAACAGTGGTGCGGTTACTGCAAAAATGGCCCTACACGTATTAAAATGTAATAAAATTTTATATAATCATTTATCCTTATAAATAACATCCTTTTGATGGTTTAGATCTTGAAAAAATTGCTCTGCAACTACACCGGAACAGTGGTGCGGTTACTCCAAAAATGGCCCTACACGTATTATAATGTAACAAAATTATATATAATCATTTATTCATATAAATAACTTGCTTTTGATGGTTTAGATCTTGAAAAAACTGCTCTGCAACTACACCGGAACAGTGGTGCCGTTACTTCAAAAATGGCCCTACACGTGTTATAATGTAATAAAATTTTATACAATCATTTATCCATATAAATAACATGCTTTTGATGGTTTAGATCTTGAAAAAACTGCTCTGCAACTACACCGGAACAGTGGTGCGGTTGCTCCAAAAATGGCCCTACACGTATTATAATGTAATAAAATTTTATATAATCATTTATCCATATAAATAACATGCTTTTGCTGGTTTAGATCTTGAAAAAACTGCTCTGCAACTACACCGGAACAGTGGTGCGGTTACTCCAAAAATGGCCCTACACGTATTATAATGTAATAAAATTTTATATAATCATTTATCTATATAAATAACATCCTTTTGATGGTTTAGATCTTGAAAAAATTGCTCTGCAACTACACCGGAACAGTGGTGCGGTTACTCCAAAAATGGCCCTACACGTATTATAATGTAATAAAATTTTATATAATCATTTATTCATATAAATAACTTGCTTTTGATGGTTTAGATCTTGAAAAAACTGCTCTGCAACTACACCGGAACAGTGGTGCGGTTACTTCAAAAATGGCTCTACACGTGTTATAATGTAATAAAATTTTATATAATCATTTATCCATATAAATAACATCCTTTTGATGGTTTAGATCTTGAAAAAATTGCTCTGCAACTACACCGGAACAGTGGTGCGGTTACTCCAAAAATGGCCCTACACGTATTATAATGTAATAAAATTTTATATAATCATTTATTCATATAAATAACTTGCTTTTGATGGTTTAGATCTTGAAAAAACTGCTCTGCAACTACACCGGAACAGTGGTGCGGTTACTGCAAAAAAGGCCGTACACGTATTATAATGTAATAAAATTTTATATAATCATTTATCCATATAAATAACATGCTTTTGATGGTTTAGATCTTAAAAAAACTGCTCTGCAACTACACCGGAACAGTTGTGCGGTTACTCCAAAAATGGCCCTACACGTAGTATAATGTAATAAAATTTTATATAATCATTTATTCATATAAATAACATGCTTTTGATGGTTTAGATCTTGAAAAAACTGCTCTGCAACTACACCGGAACAGTGGTGCGGTTACTCCAAAAATGGCCCTACACGTATTATAATGTAATAAAATTTTATATAATCATTTATCCATATAAATAACATCCTTTTGATGGTTTAGATCTTGAAAAAACTGCTCTGCAACTACACCGGAACAGTGGTGCCGTTACTTCAAAAATGGCTCTACACGTGTTATAATGTAATAAAATTTTATATAATCATTTATCCATATAAATAACATCCTTTTGATGGTTTAGATCTTGAAAAAATTGCTCTGCAACTACACCGGAACAGTGGTGCGGTTACTCCAAAAATGGCCCTACACGTATTATAATGTAATAAAATTTTATATAATCATTTATCCATATAAATAACATCCTTTTTTCATCAAAAAAAAAAAAACATCCTTTTGATGGTTTAGATCTTGAAAAAACAGCTCTGCAACTACACCGGAACAGTGGTGCCGTTACTTCAAAAATGGCTCTACACGTGTTATAATGTAATAAAATTTTATATAATCATTTATCCATATAAATAACATGCTTTGATGGTTTAGATCTTTAAAAAACTGCTCTGCAACTACACCGGAACAGTGGTGCGGTTACTCCAAAAATGGCCCTACACGTATTATAATGTAATAAAATTTTATATAATCATTTATTCATATAAATACATGCTTTTGGTGGTTTAGATCTTTAAAAAACTGCTCTGCAACTACACCGGAACAGTGGTGCGGTTACTGCAAAAATGGCCCTACACGTATTATAATGTAATAAAATTTTATATAATCATTTATCCTTATAAATAACATCCTTTTGATGGTTTAGATCTTGAAAAAATTGCTCTGCAACTACACCGGAACAGTGGTGCGGTTACTCCAAAAATGGCCCTACACGTATTATAATGTAACAAAATTATATATAATCATTTATCCATATAAATAACATGCTTTGATGGTTTAGATCTTTAAAAAACTGCTCTGCAACTACACCGGAACAGTGGTGCGGTTACTCCAAAAATGGCCCTACACGTATTATAATGTAATAAAATTTTATATAATCATTTATCCATGTAAATAACATGCTTTTGATGGTTTAGATCTTGAAAAAATTGCTCTGCAACTACACCGGAACAGTGGTGCGGTTACTCCAAAAATGGCCCTACACGTATTATAATGTAATAAAATTTTATATAATCATTTATTCATATAAATAACTTGCTTTTGATGGTTTAGATCTTGAAAAAACTGCTCTGCAACTACACCGGAACAGTGGTGCGGTTACTGCAAAAAAGGCCGTACACGTATTATAATGTAATAAAATTTTATATAATCATTTATCCATATAAATAACATGCTTTTGATGGTTTAGATCTTAAAAAAACTGCTCTGCAACTACACCGGAACAGTTGTGCGGTTACTCCAAAAATGGCCCTACACGTAGTATAATGTAATAAAATTTTATATAATCATTTATTCATATAAATAACATGCTTTTGATGGTTTAGATCTTGAAAAAACTGCTCTGCAACTACACCGGAACAGTGGTGCGGTTACTCCAAAAATGGCCCTACACGTATTATAATGTAATAAAATTTTATATAATCATTTATCCATATAAATAACATCCTTTTGATGGTTTAGATCTTGAAAAAACTGCTCTGCAACTACACCGGAACAGTGGTGCCGTTACTTCAAAAATGGCTCTACACGTGTTATAATGTAATAAAATTTTATATAATCATTTATCCATATAAATAACATCCTTTTGATGGTTTAGATCTTGAAAAAATTGCTCTGCAACTACACCGGAACAGTGGTGCAGTTACTCCAAAAATGGCCCTACACGTATTATAATGTAATAAAATTTTATATAATCATTTATTCATATAAATAACATGCTTTTGATGGTTTAGATCTTGAAAAAACTGCTCTGCAACTACACCGGAACAGTGGTGCGGTTACTCCAAAAATGACCCTACACGTATTATAATGTAATAAAATTTTATATAATCATTTATCCATATAAATAACATCCTTTTGATGGTTTAGATCTTGAAAAAACTGCTCTGCAACTACACCGGAACAGTGGTGCCGTTACTTCAAAAATGGCTCTACACGTGTTATAATGTAATAAAATTTTATATAATCATTTATCCATATAAATAACATGCTTTGATGGTTTAGATCTTTAAAAAACTGCTCTGCAACTACACCGGAACAGTGGTGCGGTTACTCCAAAAATGGCCCTACACGTATTATAATGTAATAAAATTTTATATAATCATTTATTCATATAAATACATGCTTTTGGTGGTTTAGATCTTTAAAAAACTGCTCTGCAACTACACCGGAACAGTGGTGCGGTTACTGCAAAAATGGCCCTACACGTATTATAATGTAATAAAATTTTATATAATCATTTATCCTTATAAATAACATCCTTTTGATGGTTTAGATCTTGAAAAAATTGGTCTGCAACTACACCGGAACAGTGGTGCGGTTACTCCAAAAATGGCCCTACACGTATTATAATGTAACAAAATTATATATAATCATTTATTCATATAAATAACTTGCTTTTGATGGTTTAGATCTTGAAAAAACTGCTCTGCAACTACACCGGAACAGTGGTGCCGTTACTTCAAAAATGGCCCTACACGTGTTATAATGTAATAAAATTTTATACAATCATTTATCCATATAAATAACATGCTTTTGATGGTTTAGATCTTGAAAAAACTGCTCTGCAACTACACCGGAACAGTGGTGCGGTTGCTCCAAAAATGGCCCTACACGTATTATAATGTAATAAAATTTTATATAATCATTTATCCATATAAATAACATGCTTTTGCTGGTTTAGATATTGAAAAAACTGCTCTGCAACTACACCGGAACAGTGGTGCGGTTACTCCAAAAATGGCCCTACACGTATTATAATGTAATAAAATTTTATATAATCATTTATTCATATAAATAACATGCTTTTGATGGTTTAGATCTTGAAAAAACTGCTCTGCAACTACACCGGAACAGTGGTGCGGTTACTCCAAAAATGGCCCTACACGTATTATAATGTAATAAAATTTTATATAATCATTTATTCATATAAATACATGCTTTTGGTGGTTTAGATCTTTAAAAAACTGCTCTGCAACTACACCGGAACAGTGGTGCGGTTACTGCAAAAATGGCCCTACACGTGTTATAATGTAATAAAATTTTATACAATCATTTATCCATATAAATAACATGCTTTTGATGGTTTAGATCTTGAAAAAACTGCTCTGCAACTACACCGGAACAGTGGTGCGGTTGCTCCAAAAATGGCCCTACACGTATTATAATGTAATAAAATTTTATATAATCATTTATCCATATAAATAACATGCTTTTGCTGGTTTAGATCTTGAAAAAACTGCTCTGCAACTACACCGGAACAGTGGTGCGGTTACTCCAAAAATGGCCCTACACGTATTATAATGTAATAAAATTTTATATAATCATTTATCTATATAAATAACATCCTTTTGATGGTTTAGATCTTGAAAAAATTGCTCTGCAACTACACCGGAACAGTGGTGCGGTTACTCCAAAAATGGCCCTACACGTATTATAATGTAATAAAATTTTATATAATCATTTATTCATATAAATACATGCTTTTGGTGGTTTAGATCTTTAAAAAACTGCTCTGCAACTACACCGGAACAGTGGTGCGGTTACTGCAAAAATGGCCCTACACGTATTATAATGTAATAAAATTTTATATAATCATTTATCCTTATAAATAACATCCTTTTGATGGTTTAGATCTTGAAAAAATTGCTCTGCAACTACACCGGAACAGTGGTGCGGTTACTCCAAAAATGGCCCTACACGTATTATAATGTAACAAAATTATATATAATCATTTATTCATATAAATAACTTGCTTTTGATGGTTTAGATCTTGAAAAAACTGCTCTGCAACTACACCGGAACTGTTGTGCCGTTACTTCAAAAATGGCCCTACACGTGTTATAATGTAATAAAATTTTATACAATCATTTATCCATATAAATAACATGCTTTTGATGGTTTAGATCTTGAAAAAACTGCTCTGCAACTACACCGGAACAGTGGTGCGGTTGCTCCAAAAATGGCCCTACACGTATTATAATGTAATAAAATTTTATATAATCATTTATCCATATAAATAACATGCTTTTGCTGGTTTAGATCTTGAAAAAACTGCTCTGCAACTACACCGGAACAGTGGTGCGGTTACTCCAAAAATGGCCCTACACGTATTATAATGTAATAAAATTTTATATAATCATTTATCCATATAAATAACATCCTTTTGATGGTTTAGATCTTGAAAAAATTGCTCTGCAACTACACCGGAACAGTGGTGCGGTTACTCCAAAAATGGCCCTACACGTATTATAATGTAATAAAATTTTATATAATCATTTATTCATATAAATAACTTGCTTTTGATGGTTTAGATCTTGAAAAAACTGCTCTGCAACTACACCGGAACAGTGGTGCGGTTACTGCAAAAAAGGCCGTACACGTATTATAATGTAATAAAATTTTATAGAATCATTTATCCATATAAATAACATGCTTTTGATGGTTTAGATCTTAAAAAAACTGCTCTGCAACTACACCGGAACAGTTGTGCGGTTACTCCAAAAATGGCCCTACACGTAGTATAATGTAATAAAATTTTATATAATCATTTATTCATATAAATAACATGCTTTTGATGGTTTAGATCTTGAAAAAACTGCTCTGCAACTACACCGGAACAGTGGTGCGGTTACTCCAAAAATGGCCCTACACGTATTATAATGTAATAAAATTTTATATAATCATTTATCCATATAAATAACATCCTTTTGATGGTTTAGATCTTGAAAAAACTGCTCTGCAACTACACCGGAACAGTGGTGCCGTTACTTCAAAAATGGCTCTACACGTGTTATAATGTAATAAAATTTTATATAATCATTTATCCATATAAATAACATGCTTTTGATGGTTTAGATCTTGAAAAAACTGCTCTGCAACTACACCGGAACAGTGGTGCGGTTGCTCCAAAAATGGCCCTACACGTATTATAATGTAATAAAATTTTATATAATCATTTATCCATATAAATAACATGCTTTTGCTGGTTTAGATCTTGAAAAAACTGCTCTGCAACTACACCGGAACAGTGGTGCGGTTACTCCAAAAATGGCCCTACACGTATTATAATGTAATAAAATTTTATATAATCATTTATCTATATAAATAACATCCTTTTGATGGTTTAGATCTTGAAAAAATTGCTCTGCAACTACACCGGAACAGTGGTGCGGTTACTCCAAAAATGGCCCTACACGTATTATAATGTAATAAAATTTTATATAATCATTTATTCATATAAATACATGCTTTTGGTGGTTTAGATCTTTAAAAAACTGCTCTGCAACTACACCGGAATAGTGGTGCGGTTACTGCAAAAATGGCCCTACACGTATTATAATGTAATAAAATTTTATATAATCATTTATCCTTATAAATAACATCCTTTTGATGGTTTAGATCTTGAAAAAATTGCTCTGCAACTACACCGGAACAGTGGTGCGGTTACTCCAAAAATGGCCCTACACGTATTATAATGTAACAAAATTATATATAATCATTTATTCATATAAATAACTTGCTTTTGATGGTTTAGATCTTGAAAAAACTGCTTTGCAACTACACCGGAACAGTTGTACCGTTACTTCAAAAATGGCCCTACACGTGTTATAATGTAATAAAATTTTATACAATCATTTATCCATATAAATAACATGCTTTTGATGGTTTAGATCTTGAAAAAACTGCTCTGCAACTACACCGGAACAGTGGTGCGGTTGCTCCAAAAATGGCCCTACACGTATTATAATGTAATAAAATTTTATATAATCATTTATCCATATAAATAACATGCTTTTGCTGGTTTAGATCTTGAAAAAACTGCTCTGCAACTACACCGGAACAGTGGTGCGGTTACTCCAAAAATGGCCCTACACGTATTATAATGTAATAAAATTTTATATAATCATTTATCCATATAAATAACATCCTTTTGATGGTTTAGATCTTGAAAAAATTGCTCTGCAACTACACCGGAACAGTGGTGCGGTTACTCCAAAAATGGCCCTACACGTATTATAATGTAATAAAATTTTATATAATCATTTATTCATATAAATAACTTGCTTTTGATGGTTTAGATCTTGAAAAAACTGCTCTGCAACTACACCGGAACAGTGGTGCGGTTACTGCAAAAAAGGCCGTACACGTATTATAATGTAATAAAATTTTATAGAATCATTTATCCATATAAATAACATGCTTTTGATGGTTTAGATCTTAAAAAAACTGCTCTGCAACTACACCGGAACAGTTGTGCGGTTACTCCAAAAATGGCCCTACACGTAGTATAATGTAATAAAATTTTATATAATCATTTATTCATATAAATAACATGCTTTTGATTGTTTAGATCTTGAAAAAACTGCTCTGCAACTACACCGGAACAGTGGTGCGGTTACTCCAAAAATGGCCCTACACGTATTATAATGTAATAAAATTTTATATAATCATTTATCCATATAAATAACATCCTTTTGATGGTTTAGATCTTGAAAAAACTGCTCTGCAACTACACCGGAACAGTGGTGCCGTTACTTCAAAAATGGCTCTACACGTGTTATAATGTAATAAAATTTTATATAATCATTTATCCATATAAATAACATGCTTTTATGGTTTAGATCTTTAAAAAACTGCTCTGCAACTACACCGGAACAGTGGTGCGGTTACTCCAAAAATGGCCCTACACGTATTATAATGTAATAAAATTTTATATAATCATTTATTCATATAAATACATGCTTTTGGTGGTTTAGATCTTTAAAAAACTGCTCTGCAACTACACCGGAACAGTGGTGCGGTTACTGCAAAAATGGCCCTACACGTATTATAATGTAATAAAATTTTATATAATCATTTATCCTTATAAATAACATCCTTTTGATGGTTTAGATCTTGAAAAAACTGCTCTGCAACTACACCGGAACAGTGGTGCGGTTACTCCAAAAATGGCCCTACACGTAGTATAATGTAATAAAATTTTATATAATCATTTATTCATATAAATAACATGCTTTTGATGGTTTAGATCTTTTTAAAAACTGCTCTGCATCTACACCGGAACAGTGGTGCCGTTACTTCAAAAATGGCCCTACACGTGTTATAATGTAATAAAATTTTATATAACTATTTATCCATATAAATAATATGCTTTTGATGGTTTAGATCTTTAAAAAACTGCTCTGCAACTACACCGGAACAGTGGTGCGGTTACTACAAAAAAGGCCCTACACGTCTTATAATGTAATAAAATTTTATATAATCATTTATCCATATAAATAACATCCTTTTGATGGTTTAGATCTTGAAAAAATTGCCCTGCAACTACTCCGGAACAGTGGTGCGGTTACTCCAAAAATGACCCTACATGTATTATAATGTAATAAAATTTTATATAATCATTTATTCATATAAATAACTTGCTTTTGATGGTTTAGATCTTGAAAAAACTGCTCTGCAACTACAGCGGAACAGAGGTGCCGTTATTTCAAAAATGGCCCTACACGTGTTATAATCTAATAAAATTTTATATAATTATTTATCCATATAAATAACATGCTTTTGATGGTTTAGATCTTAAAAAAACTGCTCTGCAACTACACCGGAACAGTGGTGCGGTTACTCCAAAAATGGCCCTACACGTATTATAATGTAATAAAATTTTATATAATCATTTATTCATATAAATACATGCTTTTGGTGGTTTAGATCTTTAAAAAACTGCTCTGCAACTACACCGGAACAGTGGTGCGGTTACTGCAAAAATGGCCCTACACGTATTATAATGTAATAAAATTTTATATAATCATTTATCCTTATAAATAACATCCTTTTGATGGTTTAGATCTTGAAAAAACTGCTCTGCAACTACACCGGAACAGTGGTGCGGTTACTCCAAAAATGGCCCTACACGTAGTATAATGTAATAAAATTTTATATAATCATTTATTCATATAAATAACATGCTTTTGATGGTTTAGATCTTTTTAAAAACTGCTCTGCATCTACACCGGAACAGTGGTGCCGTTACTTCAAAAATGGCCCTACACGTGTTATAATGTAATAAAATTTTATATAACTATTTATCCATATAAATAATATGCTTTTGATGGTTTAGATCTTTAAAAAACTGCTCTGCAACTACACCGGAACAGTGGTGCGGTTACTACAAAAAAGGCCCTACACGTCTTATAATGTAATAAAATTTTATATAATCATTTATCCATATAAATAACATCCTTTTGATGGTTTAGATCTTGAAAAAATTGCCCTGCAACTACTCCGGAACAGTGGTGCGGTTACTCCAAAAATGACCCTACATGTATTATAATGTAATAAAATTTTATATAATCATTTATTCATATAAATAACTTGCTTTTGATGGTTTAGATCTTGAAAAAACTGCTCTGCAACTACAGCGGAACAGAGGTGCCGTTATTTCAAAAATGGCCCTACACGTGTTATAATCTAATAAAATTTTATATAATTATTTATCCATATAAATAACATGCTTTTGATGGTTTAGATCTTAAAAAAACTGCTCTGCAACTACACCGGAACAGTGGTGCGGTTACTCCAAAAATGCCCCTACACGTAGTATAATGTAATAAAATTTTATATAATCATTTATTCATATAAATAACATGCTTTTCATGGTTTAGATCTTTAAAAAACTGCTCTGCAACTACACCGGAACAGTGGTGTCGTTACTTCAAAAATTGCCCTACACGTGTTATAATGTAATAAAATTTTATATAACTATTTATCCATATAAATAACATGCTTTTGATGGTTTAGATCCTTAAAAAACTGCTCTGCAACTACACCGGAACAGTGGTGCGGTTACTGCAAAAATGGCCCTACACGTAGTATAATGTAATAAAATTTTATATAATCATTTATCCATATAAATAACATCCTTTTGATGGTTTAGATCTTGAAAAAACTGCTCTGCAACTACACCGGAACAGTGGTGCGGTTACTCCAAAAATGGCCCTACACGTATTATAATGTAATAAAATTTTATATAATCATTTATTCATATAAATACATGCTTTTGGTGGTTTAGATCTTTAAAAAACTGCTCTGCAACTACACCGGAACAGTGGTGCGGTTACTCCAAAAATGGCCCTACACGTATTATAATGTAATAAAATTTTATATAATCATTTATTCATATAAATACATGCTTTTGGTGGTTTAGATCTTTAAAAAACTGCTCTGCAACTACACCGGAACAGTGGTGCGGTTACTGCAAAAATGGCCCTACACGTATTATAATGTAATAAAATTTTATATAATCATTTATCCTTATAAATAACATCCTTTTGATGGTTTAGATCTTGAAAAAACTGCTCTGCAACTACACCGGAACAGTGGTGCGGTTACTCCAAAAATGGCCCTACACGTATTATAAGGTAACAAAATTATATATAATCATTTATTCATATAAATAACTTGCTTTTGATGGTTTAGATCTTGAAAAAACTGCTCTGCAACTACACCGGAACAGTGGTGCCGTTACTTCAAAAATGGCCCTACACGTGTTATAATGTAATAAAATTTTATACAATCATTTATCCATATAAATAACATGCTTTTGATGGTTTAGATCTTGAAAAAACTGCTCTGCAACTACACCGGAACAGTGGTGCGGTTGCTCCAAAAATGGCCCTACACGTATTATAATGTAATAAAATTTTATATAATCATTTATCCATATAAATAACATGCTTTTGCTGGTTTAGATCTTGAAAAAACTGCTCTGCAACTACACCGGAACAGTGGTGCGGTTACTCCAAAAATGGCCCTACACGTAGTATAATGTAATAAAATTTTATATAATCATTTATTCATATAAATAACATACTTTTGATGGTTTAGATCTTGAAAAAACTCCTCTGCAACTACACCGGAACAGTGGTGCCGTTACTTCAAAAATAGCCCTACACGTGTTATAATGTAATAAAATTTTATTTAATCATTTATCCATATAAATAACATGCTTTTGATGGTTTAGATCTTGAAAAAACTGCTCTGCAACTACACCGGAACAGTGGTGCGGTTGCTGCAAAAAAGGCCCTACACGTATTATAATGTAATAAAATTTTATTTAATCATTTATCAATATAAATAACATGCTTTTGATGGTTTAGATCTTGAAAAAATTGCTCTTCAACTACACCGGAACAGTGGTGTTGTTACTCCAAAAATGGCCCTACACGTATTATAATGTAATAAAATTTTATATAATCATTTATTCATATAAATAACATGCTTTTGATGGTTTAGATCTTGAAAAAACTGCTCTGCAACTACACCGGAACAGTGGTGCCGTTACTTCAAAAATGGCCCTACACGTGTTATAATGTAATAAAATTTTATATAACTATTTATCCATATAAATAATATGCTTTTGATGGTTTAGATCTTTAAAAAACTGCTCTGCAACTACACCGGAACAGTGGTGCGGTTACTGCAAAAAAGGCCCTACACGTATTATAATGTAATAAAATTTTATATAATCATTTATCCATATAAATAACATGCTTTTGATGGTTTAGATCTTTAAAAAATTGCTCTGCAACTACACCGGAACAGTGGTGCGGTTACTCCAAAAATGGCCCTACACGCATTATAATGTAATAAAATTTTATATAATCATTTATTCATATAAATACATGCTTTTGGTGGTTTAGATTTTTAAAAAACTGCTCTGCAACTACACCGGAACAGTGGTGCGGTTACTGCAAAAAAGGCCCTACACGTATTATAATGTAATAAAATTTTATATAATCATTTATCCATATAAATAACATCCTTTTGATGGTTTAGATCTTGAAAAAATTGCTCTGCAACTACACCGGAACAGTGGTGCGGTTACTCCAAAAATGGCCCTACACGTATTATAATGTAATAAAATTTTATATAATCATTTATTCATATAAATAACTTGCTTTTGATGGTTTAGATCTTGAAAAAACTACTCTGCAACTACACCGGAACAGTGGTGCGGTTACTGCAAAAAAGGCCGTACACGTATTATAATGTAATAAAATTTTATATAATCATTTATCCATATAAATAACATGCTTTTGATGGTTTAGATCTTAAAAAAACTGCTCTGCAACTACACCGGAACAGTTGTGCGGTTACTCCAAAAATGGCCCTACACGTAGTATAATGTAATAAAATTTTATATAATCATTTATTCATATAAATAACATGCTTTTGATGGTTTAGATCTTGAAAAAACTGCTCTGCAACTACACCGGAACAGTGGTGCGGTTACTCCAAAAATGGCCCTACACGTATTATAATGTAATAAAATTTTATATAATCATTTATCCATATAAATAACATCCTTTTGATGGTTTAGATCTTGAAAAACCTGCTCTGCAACTACACCGGAACAGTGGTGCCGTTACTTCAAAAATGGCTCTACACGTGTTATAATGTAATAAAATTTTATATAATCATTTATCCATATAAATAACATGCTTTGATGGTTTAGATCTTTAAAAAACTGCTCTGCAACTACACCGGAACAGTGGTGCGGTTCCTCCAAAAATGGCCCTACACGTATTATAATGTAATAAAATCTTATATAATCATTTATTCATATAAATAACTTGCTTTTGATGGTTTAGATCTTGAAAAAACTGCTCTGCAACTACAGCGGAACAGTGGTGCCGTTATTTCAAAAATGGCCCTACACGTGTTATAATCTAATAAAATTTTATATAATTATTTATCCATATAAATAACATGCTTTTGATGGTTTAGATCTTAAAAAAACTGCTCTGCAACTACACCGGAACAGTGGTGCGGTTACTCCAAAAATGGCCCTACACGTAGTATAATGTAATAAAATTTTATATAATCATTTATTCATATAAATAACATGCTTTTGATGGTTTAGATCTTTTTAAAAACTGCTCTGCATCTACACCGGAACAGTGGTGCCGTTACTTCAAAAATGGCCCTACACGTGTTATAATGTAATAAAATTTTATATAACTATTTATCCATATAAATAATATGCTTTTGATGGTTTAGATCTTTAAAAAACTGCTCTGCAACTACACCGGAACAGTGGTGCGGTTACTACAAAAAAGGCCCTACACGTCTTATAATGTAATAAAATTTTATATAATCATTTATCCATATAAATAACATCCTTTTGATGGTTTAGATCTTGAAAAAATTGCCCTGCAACTACTCCGGAACAGTGGTGCGGTTACTCCAAAAATGACCCTACATGTATTATAATGTAATAAAATTTTATATAATCATTTATTCATATAAATAACTTGCTTTTGATGGTTTAGATCTTGAAAAAACTGCTCTGCAACTACAGCGGAACAGAGGTGCCGTTATTTCAAAAATGGCCCTACACGTGTTATAATCTAATAAAATTTTATATAATTATTTATCCATATAAATAACATGCTTTTGATGGTTTAGATCTTAAAAAAACTGCTCTGCAACTACACCGGAACAGTGGTGCGGTTACTCCAAAAATGCCCCTACACGTAGTATAATGTAATAAAATTTTATATAATCATTTATTCATATAAATAACATGCTTTTCATGGTTTAGATCTTTAAAAAACTGCTCTGCAACTACACCGGAACAGTGGTGTCGTTACTTCAAAAATTGCCCTACACGTGTTATAATGTAATAAAATTTTATATAACTATTTATCCATATAAATAACATGCTTTTGATGGTTTAGATCCTTAAAAAACTGCTCTGCAACTACACCGGAACAGTGGTGCGGTTACTGCAAAAATGGCCCTACACGTAGTATAATGTAATAAAATTTTATATAATCATTTATCCATATAAATAACATCCTTTTGATGGTTTAGATCTTGAAAAAACTGCTCTGCAACTACACCGGAACAGTGGTGCGGTTACTCCAAAAATGGCCCTACACGTATTATAATGTAATAAAATTTTATATAATCATTTATTCATATAAATACATGCTTTTGGTGGTTTAGATCTTTAAAAAACTGCTCTGCAACTACACCGGAACAGTGGTGCGGTTACTGCAAAAATGGCCCTACACGTATTATAATGTAATAAAATTTTATATAATCATTTATTCATATAAATAACTTGCTTTTGATGGTTTAGATCTTGAAAAAACTGCTCTGCAACTACACCGGAACAGTGGTGCGGTTACTGCAAAAAAGGCCGTACACGTATTATAATGTAATAAAATTTTATATAATCATTTATCCATATAAATAACATGCTTTTGATGGTTTAGATCTTAAAAAAACTGCTCTGCAACTACACCGGAACAGTTGTGCGGTTACTCCAAAAATGGCCCTACACGTAGTATAATGTAATAAAATTTTATATAATCATTTATTCATATAAATAACATGCTTTTGATGGTTTAGATCTTGAAAAAACTGCTCTGCAACTACACCGGAACAGTGGTGCGGTTACTCCAAAAATGGCCCTACACGTATTATAATGTAATAAAATTTTATATAATCATTTATCCATATAAATAACATCCTTTTGATGGTTTAGATCTTGAAAAAACTGCTCTACAACTACACCGGAACAGTGGTGCCGTTACTTCAAAAATGGCTCTACACGTGTTATAATGTAATAAAATTTTATATAATCATTTATCCATATAAATAACATCCTTTTGATGGTTTAGATCTTGAAAAAATTGCTCTGCAACTACACCGGAACAGTGGTGCGGTTACTCCAAAAATGGCCCTACACGTATTATAATGTAATAAAATTTTATATAATCATTTATCCATATAAATAACATCCTTTTTTCATCAAAAAAAAAAACATCCTTTTGCTGGTTTAGATTTTGAAAAAACTGCTCTGCAACTACACCGGAACAGTGGTGTCGTTACTTCAAAAATGGCTCTACACGTGTTATAATGTAATAAAATTTTATATAATCATTTATCCATATAAATAACATGCTTTGATGGTTTAGATCTTTAAAAAACTGCTCTGCAACTACACCGGAACAGTGGTGCGGTTACTCCAAAAATGGCCCTACACGTATTATAATGTAACAAAATTATATATAATCATTTATTCATATAAATAACTTGCTTTTGATGGTTTAGATCTTGAAAAAACTGCTCTGCAACTACACCGGAACAGTGGTGCCGTTACTTCAAAAATGGCCCTACACGTGTTATAATGTAATAAAATTTTATACAATCATTTATCCATATAAATAACATGCTTTTGATGGTTTAGATCTTGAAAAAACTGCTCTGCAACTACACCGGAACAGTGGTGCGGTTGCTCCAAAAATGGCCCTACACGTATTATAATGTAATAAAATTTTATATAATCATTTATCCATATAAATAACATGCTTTTGATGGTTTAGATCTTAAAAAAACTGCTCTGCAACTACACCGGAACAGTTGTGCGGTTACTCCAAAAATGGCCCTACACGTAGTATAATGTAATAAAATTTTATATAATCATTTATTCATATAAATAACATGCTTTTGATGGTTTAGATCTTGAAAAAACTGCTCTGCAACTACACCGGAACAGTGGTGCGGTTACTCCAAAAATGGCCCTACACGTATTATAATGTAATAAAATTTTATATAATCATTTATCCATATAAATAACATCCTTTTGATGGTTTAGATCTTGAAAAAACTGCTCTACAACTACACCGGAACAGTGGTGCCGTTACTTCAAAAATGGCTCTACACGTGTTATAATGTAATAAAATTTTATATAATCATTTATCCATATAAATAACATCCTTTTGATGGTTTAGATCTTGAAAAAATTGCTCTGCAACTACACCGGAACAGTGGTGCGGTTACTCCAAAAATGGCCCTACACGTATTATAATGTAATAAAATTTTATATAATCATTTATCCATATAAATAACATCCTTTTTTCATCAAAAAAAAAAAAACATCCTTTTGCTGGTTTAGATCTTGAAAAAACTGCTCTGCAACTACACCGGAACAGTGGTGTCGTTACTTCAAAAATGGCTCTACACGTGTTATAATGTAATAAAATTTTATATAATCATTTATCCATATAAATAACATGCTTTGATGGTTTAGATCTTTAAAAAACTGCTCTGCAACTACACCGGAACAGTGGTGCGGTTACTCCAAAAATGGCCCTACACGTATTATAATGTAACAAAATTATATATAATCATTTATTCATATAAATAACTTGCTTTTGATGGTTTAGATCTTGAAAAAACTGCTCTGCAACTACACCGGAACAGTGGTGCCGTTACTTCAAAAATGGCCCTACACGTGTTATAATGTAATAAAATTTTATACAATCATTTATCCATATAAATAACATGCTTTTGATGGTTTAGATCTTGAAAAAACTGCTCTGCAACTACACCGGAACAGTGGTGCGGTTGCTCCAAAAATGGCCCTACACGTATTATAATGTAATAAAATTTTATATAATCATTTATCCATATAAATAACATGCTTTTGCTGGTTTAGATCTTGAAAAAACTGCTCTGCAACTACACCGGAACAGTGGTGCGGTTACTCCAAAAATGGCCCTACACGTATTATAATGTAATAAAATTTTATATAATCATTTATCCATATAAATAACATCCTTTTGATGGTTTAGATCTTGAAAAAATTGCTCTGCAACTACACCGGAACAGTGGTGCGGTTCCTCCAAAAATGGCCCTACACGTATTATAATGTAATAAAATTTTATATAATCATTTATTCATATAAATAACTTGCTTTTGATGGTTTAGATCTTGAAAAAACTGCTCTGCAACTACACCGGAACTGTGGTGCGGTTACTGCAAAAAAGGCCGTACACGTATTATAATGTAATAAAATTTTATAGAATCATTTATCCATATAAATAACATGCTTTTGATGGTTTAGATCTTAAAAAAACTGCTCTGCAACTACACCGGAACAGTTGTGCGGTTACTCCAAAAATGGCCCTACACGTTGTATAATGTAATAAAATTTTATATAATCATTTATTCATATAAATAACATGCTTTTGATGGTTTAGATCTTGAAAAAACTTCTCTGCAACTACACCGGAACAGTGGTGCGGTTACTCCAAAAATGGCCCTACACGTATTATAATGTAATAAAATTTTATATAATCATTTATCCATATAAATAACATCCTTTTGATGGTTTAGATCTTGAAAAAACTGCTCTGCAACTACACCGGAACAGTGGTGCCGTTACTTCAAAAATGGCCCTACACGTGTTATAATGTAATAAAATTTTATACAATCATTTATCCATATAAATAACATGCTTTTGATGGTTTAGATCTTGAAAAAACTGCTCTGCAACTACACCGGAACAGTGGTGCGGTTGCTCCAAAAATGGCCCTACACGTATTATAATGTAATAAAATTTTATAGAATCATTTATCCATATAAATAACATGCTTTTGATGGTTTAGATCTTAAAAAAACTGCTCTGCAACTACACCGGAACAGTTGTGCGGTTACTCCAAAAATGGCCCTACACGTTGTATAATGTAATAAAATTTTATATAATCATTTATTCATATAAATAACATGCTTTTGATGGTTTAGATCTTGAAAAAACTTCTCTGCAACTACACCGGAACAGTGGTGCGGTTACTCCAAAAATGGCCCTACACGTATTATAATGTAATAAAATTTTATATAATCATTTATCCATATAAATAACATCCTTTTGATGGTTTAGATCTTGAAAAAACTGCTCTGCAACTACACCGGAACAGTGGTGCCGTTACTTCAAAAATGGCCCTACACGTGTTATATGGTAATAAAATTTTATACAATCATTTATCCATATAAATAACATGCTTTTGATGGTTTAGATCTTGAAAAAAATGCTCTGCAACTACACCGGAACAGTGGTGCGGTTGCTCCAAAAATGGCCCTACACGTATTATAATGTAATAAAATTTTATATAATCATTTATCCATATAAATAACATGCTTTTGCTGGTTTAGATCTTGAAAAAACTGCTCTGCAACTACACCGGAACAGTGGTGCGGTTACTCCAAAAATGGCCCTACACGTAGTATAATGTAATAAAATTTTATATAATCATTTATTCATATAAATAACATGCTTTTGATGGTTTAGATCTTGAAAAAACTCCTCTGCAACTACACCGGAACAGTGGTGCCTGCAAAAAAGGCCCTACACGTGTTATAATGTAATAAAATTTTATATAATCATTTATCCATATAAATAACATGCTTTTGATGGTTTAGATCTTTAAAAAACTGCTCTGCAACTACACCGGAACAGTGGTGCGGTTGCTGCAAAAAAGGCCCTACACGTATTATAATGTAATAAAATTTTATTTAATCATTTATCAATATAAATAACATGCTTTTGATGGTTTAGATCTTGAAAAAATTACTCTTCAACTACACCGGAACAGTGGTGTTGTTACTCCAAAAATGGCCCTACACGTATTATAATGTAATAAAATTTTATATAATCATTTATTCATATAAATAACATGCTTTTGATGGTTTAGATCTTGAAAAAACTGCTCTGCAACTACACCGGAACAGTGGTGCCGTTACTTCAAAAATGGCCCTACACGTGTTATAATGTAATAAAATTTTATATAACTATTTATCCATATAAATAATATGCTTTTGATGGTTTAGATCTTTAAAAAACTGCTCTGCAACTACACCGGAACAATGGTGCGGTTACTGCAAAAAAGGCCCTACACGTATTATAATGTAATAAAATTTTATATAATCATTTATCCATATAAATAACATGCTTTTGATGGTTTAGATCTTTAAAAAACTGCTCTGCAACTACACCGGAACAGTGGTGCGGTTACTCCAAAAATGGCCCTACACGTATTATAATGTAATAAAATTTTATATAATCATTTATTCATATAAATACATGCTTTTGGTGGTTTAGATTTTTAAAAAACTGCTCTGCAACTACACCGGAACAGTGGTGCGGTTACTGCAAAAAAGGCCCTACACGTATTATAATGTAATAAAATTTTATATAATCATTTATCCATATAAATAACATCCTTTTGATGGTTTAGATCTTGAAAAAATTGCTCTGCAACTACACCGGAACAGTGGTGCGGTTACTCCAAAAATGGCCCTACACGTATTATAATGTAATAAAATTTTATATAATCATTTATTCATATAAATAACTTGCTTTTGATGGTTTAGATCTTGAAAAAACTACTCTGCAACTACACCGGAACAGTGGTGCGGTTACTGCAAAAAAGGCCGTACACGTATTATAATGTAATAAAATTTTATATAATCATTTATCCATATAAATAACATGCTTTTGATGGTTTAGATCTTAAAAAAACTGCTCTGCAACTACACCGGAACAGTTGTGCGGTTACTCCAAAAATGGCCCTACACGTATTATAATATAATAAAATTTTATATAATCATTTATCCATATAAATAACATCCTTTTGATGGTTTAGATCTTGAAAAAACTGCTCTGCAACTACACCGGAACAGTGGTGCCGTTACTTCAAAAATGGCTCTACACGTGTTATAATGTAATAAAATTTTATATAATCATTTATCCATATAAATAACATGCTTTGATGGTTTAGATCTTTAAAAAACTGCTCTGCAACTACACCGGAACAGTGGTGCGGTTCCTCCAAAAATGGCCCTACACGTATTATAATGTAATAAAATTTTATATAATCATTTATTCATATAAATAACTTGCTTTTGATGGTTTAGATCTTGAAAAAACTGCTCTGCAACTACAGCGGAACAGTGGTGCCGTTATTTCAAAAATGGCCCTACACGTGTTATAATCTAATAAAATTTTATATAATTATTTATCCATATAAATAACATGCTTTTGATGGTTTAGATCTTAAAAAAACTGCTCTGCAACTACACCGGAACAGTGGTGCGGTTACTCCAAAAATGGCCCTACACGTAGTATAATGTAATAAAATTTTATATAATCATTTATTCATATAAATAACATGCTTTTGATGGTTTAGATCTTTTTAAAAACTGCTCTGCATCTACACCGGAACAGTGGTGCCGTTACTTCAAAAATGGCCCTACACGTGTTATAATGTAATAAAATTTTATATAACTATTTATCCATATAAATAATATGCTTTTGATGGTTTAGATCTTTAAAAAACTGCTCTGCAACTACACCGGAACAGTGGTGCGGTTACTACAAAAAAGGCCCTACACGTCTTATAATGTAATAAAATTTTATATAATCATTTATCCATATAAATAACATCCTTTTGATGGTTTAGATTCTGAAAAAATTGCTCTGCAACTACTCCGGAACAGTGGTGCGGTTACTCCAAAAATGACCCTACATGTATTATAATGTAATAAAATTTTATATAATCATTTATTCATATAAATGACTTGCTTTTGATGGTTTAGATCTTGAAAAAACTGCTCTGCAACTACAGCGGAACAGAGGTGCCGTTATTTCAAAAATGGCCCTACACGTGTTATAATCTAATAAAATTTTATATAATTATTTATCCATATAAATAACATGCTTTTGATGGTTTAGATCTTAAAAAAACTGCTCTGCAACTACACCGGAACAGTGGTGCGGTTACTCCAAAAATGCCCCTACACGTAGTATAATGTAATAAAATTTTATATAATCATTTATTCATATAAATAACATGCTTTTGATGGTTTAGATCTTTAAAAAACTGCTCTGCAACTACACCGGAACAGTGGTGTCGTTACTTCAAAAATTGCCCTACACGTGTTATAATGTAATAAAATTTTATATAACTATTTATCCATATAAATAACATGCTTTTGATGGTTTAGATCCTTAAAAAACTGCTCTGCAACTACACCGGAACAGTGGTGCGGTTACTGCAAAAATGGCCCTACACGTAGTATAATGTAATAAAATTTTATATAATCATTTATCCATATAAATAACATCCTTTTGATGGTTTAGATCTTGAAAAAACTGCTCTGCAACTACACCGGAACAGTGGTGCGGTTACTCCAAAAATGGCCCTACACGTATTATAATGTAATAAAATTTTATATAATCATTTATTCATATAAATACATGCTTTTGGTGGTTTAGATCTTTAAAAAACTGCTCTGCAACTACACCGGAACAGTGGTGCGGTTACTGCAAAAATGGCCCTACACGTATTATAATGTAATAAAATTTTATATAATCATTTATCCTTATAAATAACATCCTTTTGATGGTTTAGATCTTGAAAAAATTGCTCTGCAACTACACAAAACAGTGGTGCGGTTACTCCAAAAATGGCCCTACACGTATTATAATGTAACAAAATTATATATACTCATTTATTCATATAAATAACTTGCTTTTGATGGTTTAGATCTTGAAAAAACTGCTCTGCAACTACACCGGAACAGTGGTGCCGTTACTTCAAAAATGGCCCTACACGTGTTATAATGTAATAAAATTTTATACAATCATTTATCCATATAAATAACATGCTTTTGATGGTTTAGATCTTGAAAAAACTGCTCTGCAACTACACCGGAACAGTGGTGCGGTTGCTCCAAAAATGGCCCTACACGTATTATAATGTAATAAAATTTTATATAATCATTTATCCATATAAATAACATGCTTTTGCTGGTTTAGATCTTGAAAAAACTGCTCTGCAACTACACCGGAACAGTGGTGCGGTTACTCCAAAAATGGCCCTACACGTAGTATAATGTAATAAAATTTTATATAATCATTTATTCATATAAATACATGCTTTTGGTGGTTTAGATCTTTAAAAAACTGCTCTGCAACTACACCGGAACAGTGGTGCGGTTACTGCAAAAATGGCCCTACACGTATTATAATGTAATAAAATTTTATATAATCATTTATCCTTATAAATAACATCCTTTTGATGGTTTAGATCTTGAAAAAATTGCTCTGCAACTACACAAAACAGTGGTGCGGTTACTCCAAAAATGGCCCTACACGTATTATAATGTAACAAAATTATATATAATCATTTATTCATATAAATAACTTGCTTTTCATGGTTTAGATCTTGAAAAAACTGCTCTGCAACTACACCGGAACAGTGGTGCCGTTACTTCAAAAATGGCCCTACACGTGTTATAATGTAATAAAATTTTATACAATCATTTATCCATATAAATAACATGCTTTTGATGGTTTAGATCTTCAAAAAAACTGCTCTGCAACTACACCGGAACAGTGGTGCGGTTGCTCCAAAAATGGCCCTACACGTATTATAATGTAATAAAATTTTATATAATCATTTATCCATATAAATAACATGCTTTTGCTGGTTTAGATCTTGAAAAAATTGCTCTGCAACTACACAAAACAGTGGTGCGGTTACTCCAAAAATGGCCCTACACGTATTATAATGTAACAAAATTATATATAATCATTTATTCATATAAATAACTTGCTTTTCATGGTTTAGATCTTGAAAAAACTGCTCTGCAACTACACCGGAACAGTGGTGCCGTTACTTCAAAAATGGCCCTACACGTGTTATAATGTAATAAAATTTTATACAATCATTTATCCATATAAATAACATGCTTTTGATGGTTTAGATCTTCAAAAAAACTGCTCTGCAACTACACCGGAACAGTGGTGCGGTTGCTCCAAAAATGGCCCTACACGTATTATAATGTAATAAAATTTTATATAATCATTTATCCATATAAATAACATGCTTTTGATGGTTTAGATCTTTAAAAAACTGCTCTGCAACTACACCGGAACAGTGGTGTCGTTACTTCAAAAATTGCCCAACACGTGTTACAATGTAATAAAATTTTATATAACTATTTATCCATATAAATAACATGCTTTTGATGGTTTAGATCTTTAAAAAACTGCTCTGCAACTACACCGGAACAGTGGTGCGATTACTGCAAAAATGGCCCTACACGTAGTATAATGTAATAAAATTTTATATAATCATTTATCCATATAAATAACATCCTTTTGATGGTTTAGATCTTGAAAAAACTGCTCTGCAACTACACCGGAACAGTGGTGCGGTTACTCCAAAAATGGCCCTACACGTATTATAATGTAATAAAATTTTATATAATCATTTATCCATATAAATAACATCCTTTTGATGATTTAGATCTTGAAAAAATTGCTCTGCAACTACACCGGAACAGTGGTGCGGTTACTCCAAAAATGGCCCTACACGTAGTATAATGTAATAAAATTTTATATAATCATTTATTCATATAAATAACTTGCTTTTGATGGTTTAGATCTTGAAAAAACTGCTCTGCATCTACACCGGAACAGTGGTGCCGTTACTTCAAAAATGGCCCTACACGTGTTATAATGTAATAAAATTTTATATAACTATTTATCCATATAAATAATATGCTTTTGATGGTTTAGATCTTGAAAAAACTGCTCTGCAACTACACCGGAACAGTGGTGCGGTTGCTCCAAAAATTGCCCTACACGTATTATAATGTAATAAAATTTTATATAATCATTTATCCATATAAATAACATCCTTTTGATGGTTTAGATCTTGAAAAAATTGCTCTGCAACTACACCGGAACAGTGGTGCGGTTACTCCAAAAATGGCCCTACACGTATTATAATGTAATAAAATTTTATATAATCATGTATTCATATAAATAACTTGCTTTTGATGGTTTAGATCTTGAAAAAACTGCTCTGCAACTACACCGGAACAGTGGTGCGGTTACTGCAAAAAAGGCCCTACACGTATTATAATGTAATAAAATTTTATATAATCATTTATCCATATAAATAACATGCTTTTGATGGTTTAGATCTTAAAAAAACTGCTCTGCAACTACACCGGAACAGTGGTGCGGTTACTCCAAAAAAGGCCCTACACGTAGTATAATGTAATAAAATTTTATATAATCATTTATTCATATAAATAACATGCTTTTGATGGTTTAGATCTTGAAAAAACTGCTCTGCAACTACACCGGAACAGTGGTGCCGTTACTTCAAAAATGGCCCTACACGTGTTATAATGTAATAAAATTTTATATAATCATTTATCCATATAAATAACATGCTTTTGATGGTTTAGATCTTGAAAAAACTGCTCTGCAACTACACCGGAACAGTGGTGCGGTTGCTGCAAAAAAGGCCCTACACGTATTATAATGTAATAAAATTTTATTTAATCATTTATCAATATAAATAACATGCTTTTGATGGTTTAGATCTTGAAAAAACTGCTCTTCAACTACACCGGAACAGTGGTGTTGTTACTCCAAAAATGGCCCTACACGTATTATAATGTAATAAAATTTTATATAATCATTTATTCATATAAATAACTTGCTTTTGATGGTTTAGATCTTGAAAAAACTGCTCTGCAACTACACCGGAACAGTGGTGCCGTTACTTCAAAAATGGCCCTACACGTGTTATAATGTAATAAAATTTTATATAACTATTTATCCATATAAATAATATGCTTTTGATGGTTTAGATCTTTAAAAAACTGCTCTGCAACTACACCGGAACAGTGGTGCGGTTACTGCAAAAAAGTCCCTACACGTATTATAATGTAATAAAATTTTATATAATCATTTATCCATATAAATAACATGCTTTTGATGGTTTAGATCTTGAAAAAACTGCACTGCAACTACACCCGAACAGTGGTGCTGTTACTCCAAAAATTGCCCTACACGTATTATAATGTAATAAAATTTTATATAATCATTTATCCATATAAATAACATGCTTTTGATGGTTTAGATCTTTAAAAAACTGCTCTGCAAATACACCGGAATAGTGGTGCGGTTACTGCAAAAAAGGGCCTACACGTATTATAATGTAATAAAATTTTATATAATCATTTATCCATATAAATAACATCCTTTTGATGGTTTAGATCTTGAAAAAATTGCTCTGCAACTACAACGGAACAGTGGTGCGGTTACTCCAAAATTGACCCTACATGTATTATAATGTAATAAAATTTTATATAATCATTTATTCATATAAATAACTTGCTTTTGATGGTTTAGATCTTGAAAAAACTGCTCTGCAACTACAGCGGAACAGTGGTGCCGTTATTTCAAAAATGGCCCTACACGTGTTATAATCTAATAAAATTTTATATAATTATTTATCCATATAAATAACATGCTTTTGATGGTTTAGATCTTAAAAAAACTGCTCTGCAACTACACCGGAACAGTGGTGCGGTTACTCCAAAAATGGCCCTACACGTAGTATAATGTAATAAAATTTTATATAATCATTTATTCATATAAATAACATGCTTTTGATGGTTTAGATCTTGAAAAAACTGCTCTGCAACTACACCGGAACAGTGGTGCCGTTACTTCAAAAATTGCCCTACACGTGTTATAATGTAATAAAATTTTATATAACTATTTATCCATATAAATAACATGTTTTTGATGGTTTAGATCTTTAAAAAACTGCTCTGCAACTACACCGGAACAGTGGTGCGGTTACTGCAAAAATGGCCCTACACGTAGTATAATGTAATAAAATTTTATATAATCATTTATCCATATAAATAACATCCTTTTGATGGTTTAGATCTTGAAAAAACTGCTCTGCAACTACACCGGAACAGTGGTGCGGTTACTCCAAAAATGGCCCTACACGTATTATAATGTAATAAAATTTTATATAATCATTTATCCATATAAATAACATCCTTTTGATGATTTAGATCTTGAAAAAATAGCTCTGCAACTACACCGGAACAGTGGTGCGGTTACTCCAAAAATGGCCCTACACGTAGTATAATGTAATAAAATTTTATATAATCATTTATTCATATAAATAACATGCTTTTGATGGTTTAGATCTTGAAAAAACTGCTCTGCATCTACATCGGAACAGTGGTGCCGTTACTTCAAAAATGGCCCTACACGTGTTATAATGTAATAAAATTTTATATAACTATTTATCCATATAAATAATATGCTTTTGATGGTTTAGATCTTTAAAAAACTGCTCTGCAACTACACCGGAACAGTGGTGCGGTTACTGCAAAAAAGGCCCTACACGTATTATAATGTAATAAAATTTTATATAATCATTTATCCATATAAATAACATCCTTTTGATGGTTTAGATCTTGAAAAAATTGCTCTGCAACTACACCGGAACAGTGGTGCGGTTACTCCAAAGATGACCCTACATGTATTATAATGTAATAAAATTTTATATAATCATTTATTCATATAAATAACTTGCTTTTGATGGTTTAGATCTTGAAAAAACTGCTCTGCAACTACAGCGGAACAGAGGTGCCGTTATTTCAAAAATGGCCCTACACGTGTTATAATCTAATAAAATTTTATATAATTATTTATCCATATAAATAACATGCTTTTGATGGTTTAGATCTTAAAAAAACTGCTCTGCAACTACACCGGAACAGTGGTGCGGTTACTCCAAAAATGGCCCTACACGTAGTATAATGTAATAAAATTTTATATAATCATTTATTCATATAAATAACATGCTTTTGATGGTTTAGATCTTTAAAAAACTGCTCTGCAACTACACCGGAACAGTGGTGTCGTTACTTCAAAAATTGCCCAACACGTGTTACAATGTAATAAAATTTTATATAACTATTTATCCATATAAATAACATGCTTTTGATGGTTTAGATCTTTAAAAAACTGCTCTGCAACTACACCGGAACAGTGGTGCGATTACTGCAAAAATGGCCCTACACGTAGTATAATGTAATAAAATTTTATATAATCATTTATCCATATAAATAACATCCTTTTGATGGTTTAGATCTTGAAAAAACTGCTCTGCAACTACACCGGAACAGTGGTGCGGTTACTCCAAAAATGGCCCTACACGTATTATAATGTAATAAAATTTTATATAATCATTTATCCATATAAATAACATCCTTTTGATGATTTAGATCTTGAAAAAATTGCTCTGCAACTACACCGGAACAGTGGTGCGGTTACTCCAAAAATGGCCCTACACGTAGTATAATGTAATAAAATTTTATATAATCATTTATTCATATAAATAACTTGCTTTTGATGGTTTAGATCTTGAAAAAACTGCTCTGCATCTACACCGGAACAGTGGTGCCGTTACTTCAAAAATGGCCCTACACGTGTTATAATGTAATAAAATTTTATATAACTATTTATCCATATAAATAATATGCTTTTGATGGTTTAGATCTTGAAAAAACTGCTCTGCAACTACACCGGAACAGTGGTGCGGTTGCTCCAAAAATTGCCCTACACGTATTATAATGTAATAAAATTTTATATAATCATTTATCCATATAAATAACATGCTTTTGATGGTTTAGATCTTGAAAAAATTGCTCTGCAACTACACCGGAACAGTGGTGCGGTTACTCCAAAAATGGCCCTACACGTAGTATAATGTAATAAAATTTTATATAATCATTTATTCATATAAATAACATGCTTTTGAAGGTTTAGATCTTGAAAAAACTGCAACTACACCGGAACAGTGGTGCCGTTACTTCAAAAATGGCCCTACACGTGTTATAATGTAATAAAATTTTATATAACTAATTATCCATATAAATAACATGCTTTTGATGGTTTAGATCTTTAAAAAACTGCTCTGCAACTACACCGGAACAGTGGTGCGGTTACTCCAAAAATGGCCCTACACGTAGTATAATGTAATAAAATTTTATATAATCATTTATTCATATAAATAACATGCTTTTGAAGGTTTAGATCTTGAAAAAACTGCTCTGCAACTACACCGGAACAGTGGTGCCGTTACTTCAAAAATGGGCCTACACGTGTTATAATGTAATAAAATTTTATATAATCATTTATCCATATTAATAAAATGCTTTTGATGGTTTAGATCTAGAAAAAACTGCTCTGCAACTACACCGGAACAGTGGTGCGGTTACTCCAAAAATGGCCCTACACGTAGTATAATGTAATAAAATTTTATATAATCATTTATTCATATAAATAACATGCTTTTGATGGTTTAGATCTTGAAAAAACTGCTCTGCAACTACACCGGAACAGTGGTGCCGTTACTTCAAAAATTGCCCTACACGTGTTATAATGTAATAAAATTTTATATAACTATTTATCCATATAAATAACATGCTTTTGATGGTTTAGATCTTTAAAAAACTGCTCTGCAACTACACCGGAACAGTGGTGCGGTTACTGCAAAAATGGCCCTACACGTAGTATAATGTAATAAAATTTTATATAATCATTTATCCATATAAATAACATCCTTTTGATGGTTTAGATCTTGAAAAAACTGCTCTGCAACTACACCGGAACAGTGGTGCGGTTACTCCAAAAATGGCCCTACACGTATTATAATGTAATAAAATTTTATATAATCATTTATCCATATAAATAACATCCTTTTGATGATTTAGATCTTGAAAAAATAGCTCTGCAACTACACCGGAACAGTGGTGCGGTTACTCCAAAAATGGCCCTACACGTAGTATAATGTAATAAAATTTTATATAATCATTTATTCATATAAATAACATGCTTTTGATGGTTTAGATCTTGAAAAAACTGCTCTGCATCTACACCGGAACAGTGGTGCCGTTACTTCAAAAATGGCCCTACACGTGTTATAATGTAATAAAATTTTATATAACTATTTATCCATATAAATAATATGCTTTTGATGGTTTAGATCTTTAAAAAACTGCTCTGCAACTACACCGGAACAGTGGTGCGGTTACTGCAAAAAAGGCCCTACACGTATTATAATGTAATAAAATTTTATATAATCATTTATCCATATAAATAACATCCTTTTGATGGTTTAGATCTTGAAAAAATTGCTCTGCAACTACACCGGAACAGTGGTGCGGTTACTCCAAAGATGACCCTACATGTATTATAATGTAATAAAATTTTATATAATCATTTATTCATAAAAATAACTTGCTTTTGATGGTTTAGATCTTGAAAAAACTGCTCTGCAACTACAGCGGAACAGAGGTGCCGTTATTTCAAAAATGGCCCTACACGTGTTATAATCTAATAAAATTTTATATAATTATTTATCCATATAAATAACATGCTTTTGATGGTTTAGATCTTAAAAAAACTGCTCCGCAACTACACCGGAACAGTGGTGCGGTTACTCCAAAAATGGCCCTACACGTAGTATAATGTAATAAAATTTTATATAATCATTTATTCATATAAATAACATGCTTTTGATGGTTTAGATCTTTAAAAAACTGCTCTGCAACTACACCGGAACAGTGGTGTCGTTACTTCAAAAATTGCCCAACACGTGTTACAATGTAATAAAATTTTATATAACTATTTATCCATATAAATAACATGCTTTTGATGGTTTAGATCTTTAAAAAACTGCTCTGCAACTACACCGGAACAGTGGTGCGGTTACTGCAAAAATGGCCCTACACGTAGTATAATGTAATAAAATTTTATATAATCATTTATCCATATAAATAACATCCTTTTGATGGTTTAGATCTTGAAAAAACTGCTCTGCAACTACACCGGAACAGTGGTGCGGTTACTCCAAAAATGGCCCTACACGTATTATAATGTAATAAAATTTTATATAATCATTTATCCATATAAATAACATCCTTTTGATGATTTAGATCTTGAAAAAATTGCTCTGCAACTACACCGGAACAGTGGTGCGGTTACTCCAAAAATGGCCCTACACGTAGTATAATGTAATAAAATTTTATATAATCATTTATTCATATAAATAACTTGCTTTTGATGGTTTAGATCTTGAAAAAACTGCTCTGCATCTACACCGGAACAGTGGTGCCGTTACTTCAAAAATGGCCCTACACGTGTTATAATGTAATAAAATTTTATATAATCATTTATCCATATAAATAACATGCTTTTGATGGTTTAGATCTTGAAAAAACTGCTCTGCAACTACACCGGAACAGTGGTGCGGTTGCTCCAAAAATGGCCCTACACGTATTATAATGTAATAAAATTTTATATAATCATTTATCCATATAAATAACATGCTTTTGATGGTTTAGATCTTGAAAAAATTGCTCTGCAACTACACCGGAACAGTGGTGCGGTTACTCCAAAAATGGCCCTACCCGTAGTATATTGTAATAAAATTTTATATAATCATTTATTCATATAAATAACATGCTTTTGAAGGTTTAGATCTTGAAAAAACTGCAACTACACCGGAACAGTGGTGCCGTTACTTCAAAAATGGCCCTACACGTGTTATAATGTAATAAAATTTTATATAACTAATTATCCATATAAATAACATGCTTTTGATGGTTTAGATCTTTAAAAAACTGCTCTGCAACTACACCGGAACAGTGGTGCGGTTACTCCAAAAATGGCCCTACACGTAGTATAATGTAATAAAATTTTATATAATCATTTATTCATATAAATAACATGCTTTTGAAGGTTTAGATCTTGAAAAAACTGCACTGCAACTACACCGGAACAGTGGTGCCGTTACTTCAAAAATGGGCCTACACGTGTTATAATGTAATAAAATTTTATATAATCATTTATCCATATTAATAAAATGCTTTTGATGGTTTAGATCTTGAAAAAACTGCTCTGCAACTACACCGGAACAGTGGTGCGGTTACTCCAAAAATGGCCCTACACGTAGTATAATGTAATAAAATTTTATATAATCATTTATTCATATAAATAACATGCTTTTGATGGTTTAGATCTTGAAAAAACTGCTCTGCAACTACACCGGAACAGTGGTGCCGTTACTTCAAAAATGGCCCTACACGTGTTATAATGTAATAAAATTTTATATAATCATTTATCCATATTAATAAAATGCTTTTGATGGTTTAGATCTTGAAAAAACTGCTCTGCAACTACACCAGAACAGTGGTGCGGTTGCTCCAAAAATGGCCCTACACGTATTATAATGTAATTAAATTTTATATAATCATTTATCCATATAAATAATATGTTTTTGATGGTTTAGATCTTTAAAAAATTGCTCTGCAACTACACCGGAACAGTGGTGCCGTTACTTCAAAAATGGCTCTACACGTGTTATAATGTAATAAAATTTTATATAATCATTTATCCATATAAATAACATGCTTTTGATGATTTAGATTTTGAAAAACCTGCTCTGCAACTAAACCGGAACAGTGATGCGGTTACTCCAAAAATGGCCCTACACGTCTTATAATGTAATAAAATTTTATATAATCATTTATCCATATAAATAACATGCTTTTGATGGTTTAGATCTTGAAAAAACTGCTCTGCAACTGCACCGGAACAGTGGTGCTGTTACTCCAAAAATGGCCCTACACGTATTATAATGTAATAAAATTTTATATAATCATTTATTCATATAAATAACTTGCTTTTGATGGTTTAGATCTTGAAAAAACTGCTCTGCAACTACACCGGAACAGTGGTGCCGTTACTTCAAAAATGGCCCTACACGTGTTATAATGTAATAAAATTTTATATAATCATTTATCCATATAAATAACATGCTTTTGATGGTTTAGATCTTTAAAAAACTGCTCTGCAACTACACCGGAACAGTGGTGCGGTTACTGCAAAAAAGGCCCTACACGTATTATAATGTAATAAAATTTTATATAATCATTTATCCATATAAAAAACATCCTTTTGATGGTTTAGATCTTGAAAAAATTGCTCTGCAACTACACCGGAACAGTGGTGCGGTTACTCCAAAAATGACCCTACATGTATTATAATGTAATAAAATTTATATAATCATTTATTCACATAAATAACTTGCTTTTGATGGTTTAGATCTTGAAAAAATTGCTCTGCAACTACACCGGAACAGTGGTGCCGTTACTTCAAAAATGGCCCTACACGTGTTATAATGTAATAAAATTTTATATAATTATTTATCCATATAAATAACATGCTTTTGATGGTTTAGATCTTAAAAAAACTACTCTGCAACTACACCGGAACAGTAGTGCGGATACTGCAAAAAAGGCCCTACACGTATTATAATGTAATAAAATTTTATATAATCATTTATCCATATAAATAACATCCTTTTGATGGTTTAGATCTTGAAAAAACTGCTCTGCAACTACACCGGAACAGTGGTGCGGTTACTCCAAAAATGGCCCTACACGTATTATAATGTAATAAAATTTTATATAATCATTTATCCATATAAATAACATCCTTTTGATGATTTAGATCTTGAAAAAACTGCTCTGCAACTATACCGGAACAGTGGTGCGGTTACTCCAAAAATGGCCCTACACGAATTATAACGTAATAAAATTTTATATAATCATTTATCCATATAAATAACATGCTTTGATGGTTTAGATCTTTAAAAAACTGCTCTGCAACTACACCGGAACAGTGGTGCGGTTACTGCAAAAAAGGCCCTACACGTATTATAATGTAATAAAATTTTATATAATCATTTATCCATATAAATAACATCCTTTTGATGATTTAGATCTTGAAAAAATAGCTCTGCAACTACACCGGAACAGTGGTGCGGTTACTCCAAAAATGGCCCTACACGTAGTATAATGTAATAAAATTTTATATAATCATTTATTCATATAAATAACATGCTTTTGATGGTTTAGATCTTGAAAAAACTGCTCTGCATCTACACCGGAACAGTGGTGCCGTTACTTCAAAAATGGCCCTACACGTGTTATAATGTAATAAAATTTTATATAACTATTTATCCATATAAATAATATGCTTTTGATGGTTTAGATCTTTAAAAAACTGCTCTGCAACTACACCGGAACAGTGGTGCGGTTACTGCAAAAAAGGCCCTACACGTATTATAATGTAATAAAATTTTATATAATCATTTATCCATATAAATAACATCCTTTTGATGGTTTAGATCTTGAAAAAATTGCTCTGCAACTACACCGGAACAGTGGTGCGGTTACTCCAAAGATGACCCTACATGTATTATAATGTAATAAAATTTTATATAATCATTTATTCATAAAAATAACTTGCTTTTGATGGTTTAGATCTTGAAAAAACTGCTCTGCAACTACAGCGGAACAGAGGTGCCGTTATTTCAAAAATGGCCCTACACGTGTTATAATCTAATAAAATTTTATATAATTATTTATCCATATAAATAACATGCTTTTGATGGTTTAGATCTTAAAAAAACTGCTCTGCAACTACACCGGAACAGTGGTGCGGTTACTCCAAAAATGGCCCTACACGTAGTATAATGTAATAAAATTTTATATAATCATTTATTCATATAAATAACATGCTTTTGATGGTTTAGATCTTTAAAAAACTGCTCTGCAACTACACCGGAACAGTGGTGTCGTTACTTCAAAAATTGCCCAACACGTGTTACAATGTAATAAAATTTTATATAACTATTTATCCATATAAATAACATGCTTTTGATGGTTTAGATCTTTAAAAAACTGCTCTGCAACTACACCGGAACAGTGGTGCGGTTACTGCAAAAATGGCCCTACACGTAGTATAATGTAATAAAATTTTATATAATCATTTATCCATATAAATAACATCCTTTTGATGGTTTAGATCTTGAAAAAACTGCTCTGCAACTACACCGGAACAGTGGTGCGGTTACTCCAAAAATGGCCCTACACGTATTATAATGTAATAAAATTTTATATAATCATTTATCCATATAAATAACATCCTTTTGATGATTTAGATCTTGAAAAAATTGCTCTGCAACTACACCGGAACAGTGGTGCGGTTACTCCAAAAATGGCCCTACACGTAGTATAATGTAATAAAATTTTATATAATCATTTATTCATATAAATAACTTGCTTTTGATGGTTTAGATCTTGAAAAAACTGCTCTGCATCTACACCGGAACAGTGGTGCCGTTACTTCAAAAATGGCCCTACACGTGTTATAATGTAATAAAATTTTATATAATCATTTATCCATATAAATAACATGCTTTTGATGGTTTAGATCTTGAAAAAACTGCTCTGCAACTACACCGGAACAGTGGTGCGGTTGCTCCAAAAATGGCCCTACACGTATTATAATGTAATAAAATTTTATATAATCATTTATCCATATAAATAACATGCTTTTGATGGTTTAGATCTTGAAAAAATTGCTCTGCAACTACACCGGAACAGTGGTGCGGTTACTCCAAAAATGGCCCTACCCGTAGTATATTGTAATAAAATTTTATATAATCATTTATTCATATAAATAACATGCTTTTGAAGGTTTAGATCTTGAAAAAACTGCAACTACACCGGAACAGTGGTGCCGTTACTTCAAAAATGGCCCTACACGTGTTATAATGTAATAAAATTTTATATAACTAATTATCCATATAAATAACATGCTTTTGATGGTTTAGATCTTTAAAAAACTGCTCTGCAACTACACCGGAACAGTGGTGCGGTTACTCCAAAAATGGCCCTACACGTAGTATAATGTAATAAAATTTTATATAATCATTTATTCATATAAATAACATGCTTTTGAAGGTTTAGATCTTGAAAAAACTGCTCTGCAACTACACCGGAACAGTGGTGCCGTTACTTCAAAAATGGGCCTACACGTGTTATAATGTAATAAAATTTTATATAATCATTTATCCATATTAATAAAATGCTTTTGATGGTTTAGATCTTGAAAAAACTGCTCTGCAACTACACCGGAACAGTGGTGCGGTTACTCCAAAAATGGCCCTACACGTAGTATAATGTAATAAAATTTTATATAATCATTTATTCATATAAATAACATGCTTTTGATGGTTTAGATCTTGAAAAAACTGCTCTGCAACTACACCGGAACAGTGGTGCCGTTACTTCAAAAATGGCCCTACACGTGTTATAATGTAATAAAATTTTATATAATCATTTATCCATATTAATAAAATGCTTTTGATGGTTTAGATCTTGAAAAAACTGCTCTGCAACTACACCAGAACAGTGGTGCGGTTGCTCCAAAAATGGCCCTACACGTATTATAATGTAATTAAATTTTATATAATCATTTATCCATATAAATAATATGTTTTTGATGGTTTAGATCTTTAAAAAACTGCTCTGCAACTACACCGGAACAGTGGTGCCGTTACTTCAAAAATGGCTCTACACGTGTTATAATGTAATAAAATTTTATATAATCATTTATCCATATAAATAACATGCTTTTGATGATTTAGATTTTGAAAAACCTGCTCTGCAACTAAACCGGAACAGTGATGCGGTTACTCCAAAAATGGCCCTACACGTCTTATAATGTAATAAAATTTTATATAATCATTTATCCATATAAATAACATGCTTTTGATGGTTTAGATCTTGAAAAAACTGCTCTGCAACTGCACCGGAACAGTGGTGCTGTTACTCCAAAAATGGCCCTACACGTATTATAATGTAATAAAATTTTATATAATCATTTATTCATATAAATAACTTGCTTTTGATGGTTTAGATCTTGAAAAAACTGCTCTGCAACTACACCGGAACAGTGGTGCCGTTACTTCAAAAATGGCCCTACACGTGTTATAATGTAATAAAATTTTATATAATCATTTATCCATATAAATAACATGCTTTTGATGGTTTAGATCTTTAAAAAACTGCTCTGCAACTACACCGGAACAGTGGTGCGGTTACTGCAAAAAAGGCCCTACACGTATTATAATGTAATAAAATTTTATATAATCATTTATCCATATAAAAAACATCCTTTTGATGGTTTAGATCTTGAAAAAATTGCTCTGCAACTACACCGGAACAGTGGTGCGGTTACTCCAAAAATGACCCTACATGTATTATAATGTAATAAAATTTATATAATCATTTATTCACATAAATAACTTGCTTTTGATGGTTTAGATCTTGAAAAAATTGCTCTGCAACTACACCGGAACAGTGGTGCCGTTACTTCAAAAATGGCCCTACACGTGTTATAATGTAATAAAATTTTATATAATTATTTATCCATATAAATAACATGCTTTTGATGGTTTAGATCTTAAAAAAACTACTCTGCAACTACACCGGAACAGTAGTGCGGATACTGCAAAAAAGGCCCTACACGTATTATAATGTAATAAAATTTTATATAATCATTTATCCATATAAATAACATCCTTTTGATGGTTTAGATCTTGAAAAAACTGCTCTGCAACTACACCGGAACAGTGGTGCGGTTACTCCAAAAATGGCCCTACACGTATTATAATGTAATAAAATTTTATATAATCATTTATCCATATAAATAACATCCTTTTGATGATTTAGATCTTGAAAAAACTGCTCTGCAACTATACCGGAACAGTGGTGCGGTTACTCCAAAAATGGCCCTACACGAATTATAACGTAATAAAATTTTATATAATCATTTATCCATATAAATAACATGCTTTGATGGTTTAGATCTTTAAAAAACTGCTCTGCAACTACACCGGAACAGTGGTGCGGTTACTGCAAAAAAGGCCCTACACGTATTATAATGTAATAAAATTTTATATAATCATTTATCCATATAAAAAACATCCTTTTGATGGTTTAGATCTTGAAAAAATTCCTCTGCAACTACACCGGAACAGTGGTGCGGTTACTCCAAAAATGACCCTACATGTATTATAATGTAATAAAATTTATATAATCATTTATTCACATAAATAACTTGCTTTTGATGGTTTAGATCTTGAAAAAATTGCTCTGCAACTACACCGGAACAGTGGTGCCGTTACTTCAAAAATGGCCCTACACGTGTTATAATGTAATAAAATTTTATATAATTATTTATCCATATAAATAACATGCTTTTGATGGTTTAGATCTTAAAAAAACTACTCTGCAACTACACCGGAACAGTAGTGCGGATACTGCAAAAAAGGCCCTACACGTATTATAATGTAATAAAATTTTATATAATCATTTATCCATATAAATAACATCCTTTTGATGGTTTAGATCTTGAAAAAACTGCTCTGCAACTACACCGGAACAGTGGTGCGGTTACTCCAAAAATGGCCCTACACGTATTATAATGTAATAAAATTTTATATAATCATTTATCCATATAAATAACATCCTTTTGATGATTTAGATCTTGAAAAAACTGCTCTGCAACTATACCGGAACAGTGGTGCGGTTACTCCAAAAATGGCCCTACACGAATTATAACGTAATAAAATTTTATATAATCATTTATCCATATAAATAACATGCTTTGATGGTTTAGATCTTTAAAAAACTGCTCTGCAACTACACCGGAACAGTGGTGCGGTTACTCCAAAAATGGCCCTACACGTATTATAATGTAATAAAATTTTATATAATCATTTATCCATATAAATAACATGCTTTTGGTGGTTTAGATCTTTAAAAAACTGCACTGCAACTACACCGGAACAGTGGTGCGGTTACTGCAAAAAAGGCCCTACACGTATTATAATGTAATAAAATTTTATATAATCATTTATCCTTATAAATAACATCCTTTTGATGGTTTAAATCTTGAAAAAATTGCTCTGCAACTACACCGGAACAGTGGTGCGGTTACTCCAAAAATGGCCCTACACGAATTATAACGTAATAAAATTTTATATAATCATTTATCCATATAAATAACATGCTTTGATGGTTTAGATCTTTAAAAAACTGCTCTGCAACTACACCGGAACAGTGGTGCTGTTACTCCAAAAATGGCCCTACACGTATTATAATGTAATAAAATTTTATATAATCATTTATGCATATAAATAACATGCTTTTGATGGTTTAGATCTTGAAAGAACTGCTCTGCAACTACACCGAAACAGTGGTGCGGTTACTCCAAAAATGGCCCTACAGGTAGTATAATGTAATCAAATTTTATATAATCATTTATCCATATAAATAACATGCTTTTGATGGTTTAGATCTTTAAAAAACTGCTCTGCAACTACACCGGAACAGTGGTGCGGTTACTGCAAAAAAGGCCCTACACGTATTATAATGTAATAAAATTTTATATAATCATTTATCCATATAAATAACATCCTTTTGATGGTTTAGATCTTGAAAAAATTGCTCTGCAACTACACCGGAACAGTGGTGCGGTTACTACAAAAATGGCCCTACATGTATTATAATGTAATAAAATTTTATATAATCATTTATTTATATAAATAACTTGCTTTTGATGGTTTAGATCTTGAAAAAACTGCTCTGCAACTACAGCGGAACAGTGGTGCCGTTATTTCAAAAATGGCCCTACACGTGTTATAATCTAATAAAATTTTATATAATTATTTATCCATATAAATAACATGCTTTTGATGGTTTAGATCTTAAAAAAACTGCTCTACAACTACACCGGAACAGTGGTGCGGTTACTCCAAAAATGGCCCTACACGAATTATAACGTAATAAAATTTTATATAATCATTTATCCATATAAATAACATGCTTTGATGGTTTAGATCTTTAAAAAACTGCTCTGCAACTACACCGGAACAGTAGTGCGGTTACTCCAAAAATGGCCCTACACGTATTATAATGTAATAAAATTTTATATAATCATTTATCCATATAAATAACATGCTTTTGATGGTTTAGATCTTGAAAAATCTGCTCTGCAACTACACCGGAACAGTGGTGCGGTTACTCCAAAAATGGCCCTACACGTAGTATAATGTAATCAAATTTTATATAATCATTTATTCATATAAATAACTTGCTTTTGATGGTTTAGATATTGAAAAAACTGCTCTGCAACTACACCGGAACAGTGGTGCCGTTACTTCAAAAATGGCCCTACACGTGTTATAATGTAATAAAATTTTATACAATCATTTATCCAAATAAATAACATGCTTTTGATGGTTTAGATCTTGAAAAAACTGCTCTGCAACTACACCGGAACAGTGGTGCGGTTGCTCCAAAAATGGCCCTACACGTATTATAATGTAATAAAATTTTATATAATCATTTATCCATATAAATAACATGCTTTAATGGTTTAGATCTTTAAAAAACTGCTCTGCAACTACACCGGAACAGTGGTGCGGTTACTCCAAAAATGGCCCTACACGAATTATAACGTAATAAAATTTTATATAATCATTTATCCATATAAATAACATGCTTTGATGGTTTAGATCTTTAAAAAACTGCTCTGCAACTACACCGGAACAGTGGTGCGGTTACTCCAAAAATGGCCCTACACGTATTATAATGTAATAAAATTTTATATAATCATTTATCCATATAAATAACATGCTTTTGATGGTTTAGATCTTGAAAAAACTGCTCTGCAACTACACCGGAACAGTGGTGCGGTTACTCCAAAAATGGCCCTACACGTAGTATAATGTAATCAAATTTTATATAATCATTTATTCATATAAATAACTTGCTTTTGATGGTTTAGATATTGAAAAAACTGCTCTGCAACTACACCGGAACAGTGGTGCCGTTACTTCAAAAATGGCCCTACACGTGTTATAATGTAATAAAATTTTATACAATCATTTATCCATATAAATAACATGCTTTTGATGGTTTAGATCTTGAAAAAACTGCTCTGCAACTACACCGGAACAGTGGTGCGGTTGCTCCAAAAATGGCCCTACACGTATTATAATGTAATAAAATTTTATATAATCATTTATCCATATAAATAACATGCTTTAATGGTTTAGATCTTTAAAAAACTGCTCTGCAACTACACCGGAACAGTGGTGCGGTTACTCCAAAAATGGCCCTACACGAATTATAAATAATAAAATTTTATATAATCATTTATCCATATAAATAACATGCTTTGATGGTTTAGATCTTGAAAAAACTGCTCTGCAACTACACCGGAACAGTGGTGCGGTTGCTCCAAAAATGGCCCTACAGGTATTATAATGTAATAAAATTTTATATAATCATTTATCCATATAAATAACATGCTTTTGATGGTTTAGATCTTGAAAAAACTGCTCTGCAACTACACCGGAACAGTGGTGCGGTTGCTCCAAAAATGGCCCTACACGTATTATAATGTAATAAAATTTTATATAATCATTTATCCATATAAATAACATGCTTTTGATGGTTTAGATCTTGAAAAAACTGCTCTACAACTACACCGGAACAGTGGTGCGGTTGCTCCAAAAATGGCCCTACACGTCTTATAATGTAATAAAATTTTATATAATCATTTATCCATATAAATAAAGTGGTTTTGATGGTTTAGATCTTGAAAAAACTGCTCTGCAACTACACCGGAACAGTGGTGCGGTTGCTGCAAAAAAGGCCCTACATGTATTATAATGTAATAAAATTTTATATAATCATTTATTCATATAAATAACTTGCTTTTGATGGATTAGATCTTGAAAAAACTGCTCTGCAACTACAGCGGAACAGTGGTGCCGTTATTTCAAAAATGGCCCTACACGTGTTATAATCTAATAAAATTTTATATAATTATTTATCCATATAAATAACATGCTTTTGATGGTTTAGATCTTAAAAAAACTGCTCTACAACTACACCGGAACAGTGGTGCGGTTACTCCAAAAATGGCCCTACACGAATTATAACGTAATAAAATTTTATATAATCATTTATCCATATAAATAACATGCTTTAATGGTTTAGATCTTTAAAAAACTGCTCTGCAACTACACCGGAACAGTGGTGCGGTTACTCCAAAAATGGCCCTACACGAATTATAAATAATAAAATTTTATATAATCATTTATCCATATAAATAACATGCTTTGATGGTTTAGATCTTGAAAAAACTGCTCTGCAACTACACCGGAACAGTGGTGCGGTTGCTCCAAAAATGGCCCTACAGGTATTATAATGTAATAAAATTTTATATAATCTTTTATCCATATAAATAACATGCTTTTGATGGTTTAGATCTTGAAAAAACTGCTCTGCAACTAAACCGGAACAGTGGTGCGGTTGCTCCAAACATGGCCCTACACGTATTATAATGTAATAAAATTTTATATAATCATTTATCCATATAAATAACATGCTTTTGATGGTTTAGATCTTGAAAAAACTGCTCTGCAACTACACCGGAACAGTGGTGCGGTTACTCCAAAATTGTCCCTACACGTAGTATAATGTAATCAAATTTTATATAATCATTTATTCATATAAATAACATGCTTTGATGGTTTAGATCTTTAAAAAACTGCTCTGCAACTACACCGGAACAGTGGTGCGGTTACTCCAAAAATGGCCCTACACGTAGTATAATGTAATAAAATTTTATATAATCATTTATTCATATAAATAACATGCTTTTGATGGTTTAGATCTTGAAAAAACTCCTCTGCAACTACACCGGAACAGTGGTGCCGTTACTTCAAAAATGGCCCTACACGTGTTATAATGTAATAAAATTTTATATAATCATTTATCCATATAAATAACATGCTTTTGATGGTTTAGATCTTGAAAAAACTGCTCTGCAACTACACCGGAACAGTGGTGCGGTTGCTGCAAAAAAGGCCCTACATGTATTATAATGTAATAAAATTTTATATAATCATTTATTCATATAAATAACTTGCTTTTGATGGTTTAGATCTTGAAAAAACTGCTCTGCAACTACAGCGGAACAGTGGTGCCGTTATTTCAAAAATGGCCCTACACGTGTTATAATCTAATAAAATTTTATATAATTATTTATCCATATAAATAACATGCTTTTGATGGTTTAGATCTTAAAAAAACTGCTCTACAACTACACCGGAACAGTGGTGCGGTTACTCCAAAAATGGCCCTACACGAATTATAACGTAATAAAATTTTATATAATCATTTATCCATATAAATAACATGCTTTGATGGTTTAGATCTTGAAAAAACTGCTCTGCAACTACACCGGAACAGTGGTGCGGTTGCTCCAAAAATGGCCCTACAGGTATTATAATGTAATAAAATTTTATATAATCTTTTATCCATATAAATAACATGCTTTTGATGGTTTAGATCTTGAAAAAACTGCTCTGCAACTAAACCGGAACAGTGGTGCGGTTGCTCCAAACATGGCCCTACACGTATTATAATGTAATAAAATTTTATATAATCATTTATCCATATAAATAACATGCTTTTGATGGTTTAGATCTTGAAAAAACTGCTCTGCAACTACACCGGAACAGTGGTGCGGTTACTCCAAAATTGTCCCTACACGTAGTATAATGTAATCAAATTTTATATAATCATTTATTCATATAAATAACATGCTTTGATGGTTTAGATCTTTAAAAAACTGCTCTGCAACTACACCGGAACAGTGGTGCGGTTACTCCAAAAATGGCCCTACACGTAGTATAATGTAATAAAATTTTATATAATCATTTATTCATATAAATAACATGCTTTTGATGGTTTAGATCTTGAAAAAACTCCTCTGCAACTACACCGGAACAGTGGTGCCGTTACTTCAAAAATGGCCCTACACGTGTTATAATGTAATAAAATTTTATATAATCATTTATCCATATAAATAACATGCTTTTGATGGTTTAGATCTTGAAAAAACTGCTCTGCAACTACACCGGAACAGTGGTGCGGTTGCTGCAAAAAAGGCCCTACATGTATTATAATGTAATAAAATTTTATATAATCATTTATTCATATAAATAACTTGCTTTTGATGGTTTAGATCTTGAAAAAACTGCTCTGCAACTACAGCGGAACAGTGGTGCCGTTATTTCAAAAATGGCCCTACACGTGTTATAATCTAATAAAATTTTATATAATTATTTATCCATATAAATAACATGCTTTTGATGGTTTAGATCTTAAAAAAACTGCTCTACAACTACACCGGAACAGTGGTGCGGTTACTCCAAAAATGGCCCTACACGTATTATAATGTAATAAAATTTTATATAATCATTTATCCATATAAATAACATGCTTTTGATGGTTTAGATCTTGAAAAAACTGCTCTGCAACTACACCGGAACAGTGGTGCGGTTGCTCCAAAAATGGCCCTACACGTAGTATAATGTAATAAAATTTTATATAATCATTTATTCATATAAATAACATGCTTTTGATGGTTTAGATCTTGAAAAAACACCTCTGCAACTACACCGGAACAGTGGTGCCGTTACTTCAAAAATGGCCCTACACGTGTTATAATGTAATAAAATTTTATATAATCATTTATCCATATAAATAACATGCTTTTGATGGTTTAGATCTTGAAAAAACTGCTCTGCAACTACACCGGAACAGTGGTGCGGTTGCTGCAAAAAAGGCCCTACATGTATTATAATGTAATAAAAATTTTATATAATCATTTATTCATATAAATAACTTGCTTTTGATGGTTTAGATCTTGAAAAAACTGCTCTGCAACTACAGCGGAACAGTGGTGCCGTTATTTCAAAAATGGCCCTACACGTGTTATAATCTAATAAAATTTTATATAATTATTTATCCATATAAATAACATGCTTTTGATGGTTTAGATCTTAAAAAAACTGCTCTGCAACTACACCGGAACAGTGGTGCGGTTACTCCAAAAATGGCTCTACACGAATTATAACGTAATAAAATTTTATATAATCATTTATCCATATAAATAACATCCTTTTGATGGTTTAGATCTTTAAAAAACTGCTCTGTAACTACACCGGAACAGTGGTGCGGTTACTCCAAAAATTGCCCTACACGTAATATAATGTAATAAAATTTTATATAATCATTTATCCATATAAATAACATGCTTTTGATTGTTTAGATCTTGAAAAAACTGCTATGCAACTACACCGGAACAGTGGTGCGGTTACTCCAAAAATGGCCCTACACGTAGTATAATGTAATAAAATTTTATATAATCATTTATTCATATAAATAACTTGGTTTTGATGGTTTAGATCTTGAAAAAACTGCTCTGCAACTACACCGGAACAGTGGTGCGGTTACTCCAAAAATGGCCCTACACGTAGTATAATGTAATAAAATTTTATATAATCATTTATTCATATAAATAACTTGCTTTTGATGGTTTAGATCTTGAAAAAACTGCTCTGCAACTACACCGGAACAGTGGTGCGGTTACTCCAAAAATGGCCCTACACGTAGTATAATGTAATAAATTTTATATAATCATTTATCCATATAAATAACATGCTTTTGATTGTTTAGATCTTGAAAAAACTGCTCTGCAACTACAGCGGAACAGTGGTGCCGTTATTTCAAAAATGGCCCTACACGTGTTATAATCTAATAAAATTTTATATAATTATTTATCCATATAAATAACATGCTTTTAATGGTTTAGATCTTAAAAAAACTGCTCTGCAACTACACCGGAACAGTGGTGCGGTTCCTCCAAAAATGTCCCTACACGTATTATAATGTAAAAAAATTTTATATAATCATTTATCCATATAAATAATATGTTTTTGATGGTTTAGATCTTTAAAAAACTGCTCTGCAACTACACCGGAACAGTGGTGCGGTTACTCCAAAAATGGCCCTACACGTGTTATAATCTAATAAAATTTTATATAATTATTTATCCATATAAATAACATGCTTTTGATGGTTTAGATCTTAAAAAAACTGCTCTTCAACTACACCGGAACAGTGGTGCGGTTACTCCAAAAATGGCCCTACACGAATTATAACGTAATAAAATTTTATATAATCATTTATCCATATTAATAAAATGCTTTTGATGGTTTAGATTTTGAAAAAACTGCTCTGCAACTACACCAGAACAGTGGTGCGGTTGCTCCAAAAATGTCCCTACACGTATTATAATGTAATAAAATTTTATATAATCATTTATCTATATAAATAATATGTTTTTGATGGTTTAGATCTTTAAAAAACTGCTCTGCAACTACACCGGAACAGTGGTGCGGTTACTCCAAAAATGGCCCTACACGTAGTATAATGTAATAAAATTTTATATAATCATTTATTCATATAAATAACTTGCTTTTGATGGTTTAGATCTTGAAAAAACTGCTCTGCAACTACACCGGAACAGTGGTGCCGTTACTTCAAAAATGGCCCTACACGTGTTATAATGTAATAAAATTTTATATAATCATTTATCCATATAAATAACATGCTTTTGATGGTTTAGATCTTGAAAAATCTGCTCTGCAACTACACCGGAACAGTGGTGCGGTTACTCCAAAAATGGCCCTACACGTTGTATAATGTAATAAAATTTTATATAATCATTTATTCATATAAATAACTTGCTTTTGATGGTTTAGATCTTGAAAAAACTGCTCTGCAACTACACCGGAACAGTGGTGTCGTTACTTCAAAAATGGCCCTACACGTGTTATAATGTAATAAAATTTTACATAATCATTTATCCATATAAATAACATGCTTTTGATGGTTTAGATCTTGAAAAAACTGCTCTGCAACTACACCGGAACAGTGGTGCAGTTGCTGCAAAAAAGGCCCTACATGTATTATAATGTAATACAATTTTATATAATCATTTATTCATATAAATAACTTGCTTTTGATGGTTTAGATCTTGAAAAAATTGCTCTGCAACTACACCGGAACAGTGGTGCGGTTACTCCAAAAATGGCCCTACACGTAGTATAATGTAATAAAATTTTATATAATCATTTATTCATATAAATAACTTGCTTTTGATGGTTTAGATCTTGAAAAAACTGCTCTGCAACTACACCGGAACAGTGGTGCCGTTACTTCAAAAATGGCCCTACACGTGTTATAATGTGATAAAATTTTATATAATCATTTATCCATATAAATAACATGCTTTTGATGGTTTAGATCTTGAAAAAACTGCTCTGCAACTACACCGGAACAGTGGTGCGGTTGCTGCAAAAAAGGCCCTACAGGTATTATAATGTAAAAAAATTTTATCTAATCATTTATCCATATTAATAAAATGCTTTTGATGGTTTAGATCTTGAAAAAACTGCTCTGCAACTACACCAGAACAGTGGTGCGGTTGCTCCAAAAATAGCCCTACACGTAGTATAATGTAATAAAATTTTATATAATCATTTATCCATATAAATAACTTGCTTTAGATGGTTTAGATCTTGAAAAAACTGCTCTGCAACTACACCGGAACAGTGGTGCCGTTACTTCAAAAATGGCCCTACACGTGTTATAATGTAATAAAATTTTATACAATCATTTATCCATATAAATAACATGCTTTTGATGGTTTAGATCTTGAAAAAACTGCTCTGCAACTACACCGGAACAGTGGTGCAGTTGCTGCAAAAAAGGCCCTACATGTATTATAATGTAATACAATTTTATATAATCATTTATTCATATAAATAACTTGCTTTTGATGGTTTAGATCTTGAAAAAACTGCTCTGCAACTACACCGGAACAGTGGTGCGGTTACTCCAAAAATGGCCCTACACGTAGTATAATGTAATAAAATTTTATATAATCATTTATTCATATAAATAACTTGCTTTTGATGGTTTAGATCTTGAAAAAACTGCTCTGCAACTACACCGGAACAGTGGTGCCGTTACTTCAAAAATGGCCCTACACGTGTTATAATGTGATAAAATTTTATATAATCATTTATCCATATAAATAATATGTTTTTGATGGTTTAGATCTTTAAAAAACTGCTCTGCAACTACACCGGAACAGTGGTGCCGTTACTTCAAAAATGGCTTTACACGTGTTATAATGTAATAAAATTTTATATAATCATTTATCCATATAAATAACATGCTTTTGATGGTTTAGATCTTGAAAAACCTGCTCTGCAACTACACCGGAACAGTGGTGCGGTTACTCCAAAAATGGCCCTACACGTGTTATAATGTAATAAAATTTTATACAATCATTTATCCATATAAATAACATGCTTTTGATGGTTTAAATCTTGAAAAAACTGCTCTGCAACTACACCGGAATAGTGGTGCGGTTGCTCCAAAAATGGCCCTACACGTATTATAATGTAATAAAATTTTATATAATCATTTATCCATATAAATAACATGCTTTTGATGGTTTAGATTTTGAAAAAACTGCTCTGCAACTACACCAGAACAGTGGTGCGGTTGCTCCAAAAATGTCCCTACACGTATTATAATGTAATAAAATTTTATATAATCATTTATCCATATAAATAATATGTTTTTGATGGTTTAGATCTTTAAAAAACTGTTCTGCAACTACACCGGAACAGTGGTGCCGTTACTTCAAAAATGGCTTTACACGTGTTATAACGTAAGAAAATTTTATATAATCATTTATCCATATAAATAACATGCTTTTGATGGTTGAGATCTTGAAAAAACTGCTCTGCAACTACACCGGAACAGTGGTGCGGTTACTCCAAAAATGGCCCTACACGTGTTATAATCTAATAAAATTTTATATAATTATTTATCCATATAAATAACATGCTTTTGATGGTTTAGATCTTAAAAAAACTGCTCTGCAACTACACCGGAACAGTGGTGCGGTTACTCCAAAAATGGCCCTACACGAATTATAACGTAATAAAATTTTATATAATCATTTATCCATATTAATAAAATGCTTTTGATGGTTTAGATTTTGAAAAAACTGCTCTGCAACTACACCAGAACAGTGGTGCGGTTGCTCCAAAAATGTCCCTACACGTATTATAATGTAATAAAATTTTATATAATCATTTATCTATATAAATAATATATTTTTGATGGTTTAGATCTTTAAAAAACTGCTCTGCAACTACACCGGAACAGTGGTACGGTTACTCCAAAAATGGCCCTACACGTAGTATAATGTAATAAAATTTTATATAATCATTTATTCATATAAATAACTTGCTTTTGATGGTTTAGATCTTGAAAAAACTGCTCTGCAACTACACCGGAACAGTGGTGCCGTTACTTCAAAAATGGCCCTACACGTGTTATAATGTAATAAAATTTTATATAATCATTTATCCATATAAATAACATGCTTTTGATGGTTTAGATCTTGAAAAATCTGCTCTGCAACTACACCGGAACTGTGGTGCGGTTACTCCAAAAATGGCCCTACACGTTGTATAATGTAATAAAATTTTATATAATCATTTATTCATATAAATAACTTGCTTTTGATGGTTTAGATCTTGAAAAAACTGCTCTGCAACTACACCGGAACAGTGGTGCCGTTACTTCAAAAATGTCCCTACACGTGTTATAATGTGATAAAATTTTATATAATCATTTATCCATATAAATAATATGTTTTTGATGGTTTAGATCTTTAAAAAACTGCTCTGCAACTACACCGGAACAGTGGTGCCGTTACTTCAAAAATGGCTTTACACGTGTTATAATGTAATAAAATTTTATATAATCATTTATCCATATAAATAACATGCTTTTGATGGTTTAGATCTTGAAAAACCTGCTCTGCAACTACACCGGAACAGTGGTGCGGTTACTCCAAAAATGGCCCTACACGTGTTATAATGTAATAAAATTTTATACAATCATTTATCCATATAAATAACATGCTTTTGATGGTTTAAATCTTGAAAAAACTGCTCTGCAACTACACCGGAATAGTGGTGCGGTTGCTCCAAAAATGGCCCTACACGTATTATAATGTAATAAAATTTTATATAATCATTTATCCATATAAATAACATGCTTTTGATGGTTTAGATTTTGAAAAAACTGCTCTGCAACTACACCAGAACAGTGGTGCGGTTGCTCCAAAAATGTCCCTACACGTATTATAATGTAATAAAATTTTATATAATCATTTATCCATATAAATAATATGTTTTTGATGGTTTAGATCTTTAAAAAACTGCTCTGCAACTACACCGGAACAGTGGTGCCGTTACTTCAAAAATGGCTTTACACGTGTTATAACGTAAGAAAATTTTATATAATCATTTATCCATATAAATAACATGCTTTTGATGGTTTAGATCTTGAAAAAACTGCTCTGCAACTACACCGGAACAGTGGTGCGGTTACTCCAAAAATGGCCCTACACGTGTTATAATCTAATAAAATTTTATATAATTATTTATCCATATAAATAACATGCTTTTGATGGTTTAGATCTTAAAAAAACTGCTCTGCAACTACACCGGAACAGTGGTGCGGTTACTCCAAAAATGGCCCTACACGAATTACAACGTAATAAAATTTTATATAATCATTTATCCATATTAATAAAATGCTTTTGATGGTTTAGATTTTGAAAAAACTGCTCTGCAACTACACCAGAACAGTGGTGCGGTTGCTCCAAAAATGTCCCTACACGTATTATAATGTAATAAAATTTTATATAATCATTTATCTATATAAATAATATATTTTTGATGGTTTAGATCTTTAAAAAACTGCTCTGCAACTACACCGGAACAGTGGTACGGTTACTCCAAAAATGGCCCTACACGTAGTATAATGTAATAAAATTTTATATAATCATTTATTCATATAAATAACTTGCTTTTGATGGTTTAGATCTTGAAAAAACTGCTCTGCAACTACACCGGAACAGTGGTGCCGTTACTTCAAAAATGGCCCTACACGTGTTATAATGTAATAAAATTTTATATAATCATTTATCCATATAAATAACATGCTTTTGATGGTTTAGATCTTGAAAAATCTGCTCTGCAACTACACCGGAACAGTGGTGCGGTTACTCCAAAAATGGCCCTACACGTTGTATAATGTAATAAAATTTTATATAATCATTTATTCATATAAATAACTTGCTTTTGATGGTTTAGATCTTGAAAAAACTGCTCTACAACTACACCGGAACAGTGGTGTCGTTACTTCAAAAATGGCCCTACACGTGTTATAATGTAATAAAATTTTATATAATCATTTATCCATATAAATAACATGCTTTTGATGGTTTAGATCTTGAAAAAACTGCTCTGCAACTACACCGGAACAGTGGTGCAGTTGCTGCAAAAAAGGCCCTACATGTATTATAATGTAATACAATTTTATATAATCATTTATTCATATAAATAACTTGCTTTTGATGGTTTAGATATTGAAAAAACTGCTCTGCAACTACACCGGAACAGTGGTGCGGTTACTCCAAAAATGGCCCTACACGTAAGATAATGTAATAAAATTTTATATAATCATTTATTCATATAAATAACTTGCTTTTGATGGTTTAGATCTTGAAAAAACTGCTCTGCAACTACACCGGAACAGTGGTGCCGTTACTTCAAAAATGGCCCTACATGTCTTATAATGTGATAAAATTTTATATAATCATTTATCCATATAAATAACATGCTTTTGATGGTTTAGATCTTGAAAAAACTGCTCTGCAACTACACCGGAACAGTGGTGCGGTTGCTGCAAAAAAGGCCCTACAGGTATTATAATGTAAAAAAATTTTATATAATCATTTATCCATATTAATAAAATGCTTTTGATGGTTTAGATCTTGAAAAAACTGCTCTGCAACTACACCAGTACAGTGGTTCGGTTGCTCCAAAAATGGCCCTACATGTAGTATAATGTAATAAAATTTTATATAATCATTTATTCATATAAATAACTTGCTTTTGATGGTTTAGATCTTGAAAAAACTGCTCTGCAACTACACCGGAACAGTGGTGCCGTTACTTCAAAAATGGCCCTACACGTGTTATAATGTAATAAAATTTTATACAATCATTTATCCATATAAATAACATGCTTTTGATGGTTTAGATCTTGAAAAAACTGCTCTGCAATTACACCGGAATAGTGGTGCGGTTGCTCCAAAAATGGCCCTACACGTATTATAACGTAATAAAATTATATATAATCATTTATCCATATAAATAACATGCTTTTGATGGTTTAGATCTTGAAAAAACTGCTCTGCAACTACACCGGAACAGTGGTTCGGTTACTCCAAAAATGGCCCTACACGTTGTATAATGTAATAAAATTTTATATAATCATTTATTCATATAAATAATATGCTTTTGATGGTTTAGATCTTGAAAAAACTGCTCTGCAACTACACCGGAACAGTGGTGCCGTTCCTTCAAAAATAGCCCTACACGTGTTATAATGTAATAAAATTTTATATAATCATTTATCCATATTAATAAAATGCTGTTGATGGTTTAGATCTTGAAAAAACTGCTCTACAACTACACCAGAACAGTGGTGCGGTTGCTCCAAAAATGGCCCTACACGTAGTATAATGTAATAAAATTTTATATAATCATTTATTCATATAAATAACTTGCTTTTGATGGTTTAGATCTTGAAAAAACTGCTCTGCAACTACACCGGAATAGTGGTGCGGTTGCTCCAAAAATGGCCCTACACGTATTATAATGTAATAAAATTTTATGTAATCATTTATCCATATAAATAACATGCTTTCGATGGTTTAGATCTTGAAAAAACTGCTCTGCAACTACACCGGAACAGTGGTGCGGTTACTCCAAAAATGGCCCTACACGTTGTATAATGTAATAAAATTTTATATAATCATTTATTCATATAAATAACATGCTTTTGATGGTTTAGATCTTGAAAAAACTGCTCTGCAACTACACCGGAACAGTGGTGCCGTTCCTTCAAAAATGGCCCTACACGTGTTATAATGTAATAAAATTTTATATAATCATTTATCCATATTAATAAAATGCTTTTGATGGTTTAGATCTTGAAAAAACTGCTCTGCAACTACACCAGAACAGTGGTGCGGTTGCTCCAAAAATGGCCCTACACGTAGTATAATGTAATAAAATTTTATATAATCATTTATTCATATAAATAACTTGCTTTTGATGGTTTAGATCTTGAAAAAACTTCTCTGCATCTACACCGGAACAGTGGTGCGGTTACTCAAAAAATGGCCCTACACGTTGTATAATGTAATAAAATTTTATATAATCATTTATTCATATAAATAACTTGCTTTTGATGGTTTAGATCTTGAAAAAACTGCTCTACAACTACACCGGAACAGTGGTGCCGTTACTTCAAAAATGGCCCTACACGTGTTATAATGTAATAAAATTTTATACAATCATTTATCCATATAAATAACATGCTTTTGATGGTTTAGATCTTGAAAAAACTGATCTACAACTACACCGGAATAGTGGTGCGGTTGCTCCAAAAATGGCCCTACACGTATTATAATGTAATAAAATTTTATGTAATCATTTATCCATATAAATAACATGCTTTCGATGGTTTAGATCTTGAAAAAACTGCTCTGCAACTACACCGGAACAGTGGTGCGGTTACTCCAAAAATGGCCCTACACGTAGTATAATGTAATAAAATTTTATATAATCATTTATTCATATAAATAACTTGCTTTTGATGGTTTAGATCTTGAAAAAACTGCTCTGCAACTACACCGGAACAGTGGTGCCGTTACTTCAAAAATGGCCCTACACGTGTTATAATGTAATAAAATTTTATATAATCATTTATCCATATAAATAACATGCTTTTGATGGTTTAGATCTTGAAAAAACTGCTCTGCAACTACACCGGAACAGTGGTGCGGTTGCTGCAAAAAAGGCCCTACATGTATTATAATGTAATAAAATTTTATATAATCATTTATTCATATAAATAACTTGTTTTTGATGGTTTAGATCTTGAAAAAACTGCTCTGCAACTACAGCGGAACAGTGGTGCCGTTATTTCAAAAATGGCCCAACACGTGTTATAATCTAATAAAATTTTATATAATTATTTATCCATATAAATAACATGCTTTTGATGGTTTAGATCTTAAAAAAACTGCTCTTCAACTACACCGGAACAGTGGTGCGGTTACTCCAAAAATGGCCCTACACGAATTATAACCTAATAAAATTTTATATAATCATTTATCCATATAAATAACATGCTTTGATGGTTTAGATCTTTAAAAAACTGCACTGCAACTACACCGGAACAGTGGTGCGGTTACTCCAAAAATGGCCCTACACGTATTATAATGTAATAAAATTTTATATAATCATTTATCCATATAAATAACATGCTTTTGATGGTTTAGATCTTGAAAAAACTGCTCTGCAACTACACCGGAACAGTGATGCAGTTGCTCCAAAAATGGCCCTACACGTTGTATAATGTAATAAAATTTTATATAATCATTTATTCATATAAATAACTTGCTTTTGATGGTTTAGATCTTGAAAAAACTGCTCTGCAACTACACCGGAACAGTGGTGCGGTTACTCCAAAAATGGCCCTACACGTTGTATAATGTAATAAAATTTTATATAATCATTTATTCATATAAATAACTTGCTTTTGATGGTTTAGATCTTGAAAAAACTGCTCTGCAACTACACCGGAACAGTGATGCAGTTGCTCCAAAAAAGGCCCTACACGTTGTATAATGTAATAAAATTTTATATAATCATTTATTCATATAAATAACTTGCTTTTGATGGTTTAGATCTTGAAAAAACTGCTCTACAACTACACCGGAACAGAGGTGCCGTTACTTCAAAAATGGCCCTACACGTGTTATAATGTAATAAAATTTTATATAATCATTTATCCATATAAATAACATGCTTTTGATGGTTTAGAGCTTGAAAAAACTGCTCTACAACTACACCGGAACAGTGGTGCGGTTACTCCAAAAATGGCCCTACACGTTGTATAATGTAATAAAATTTTATATAATCATTTATTCATATAAATAACTTGCTTTTGATGGTTTAGATCTTGAAAAAACTGCTCTGCAACTACACCGGAACAGTGGTGCCGTTACTTCAAAAATGGCCCTACACGTGTTATAATGTAATAAAATTTTATACAATCATTTATCCATATAAATAACATGCTTTTGATGGTTTAGATCTTGAAAAAACTGATCTACAACTACACCGGAATAGTGGTGCGGTTGCTCCAAAAATGGCCCTACACGTATTATAATGTAATAAAATTTTATATAATCATTTATCCATATAAATAACATGCTTTTGATGGTTTAGATCTTGAAAAAACTGCTCTGCAACTACACCGGAACAGTGGTGCGGTTACTCCAAAAATGTCCTACACGTAGTATAATGTAATAAAATTTTATATAATCATTTATTCATATAAATAACTTGCTTTTGATGGTTTAGATCTTGAAAAAACTGCTCTGCAACTACACCGGAACAGTGGTGCCGTTACTTCAAAAATGGCCCTACACGTGTTATAATGTAATAAAATTTTATATAATCATTTATCCATATAAATAACATGCTTTTGATGGTTTAGATCTTGAAAAAACTGCTCTGCAACTACACCGGAACAGTGGTGCGGTTGCTGCAAAAATGGCCCTACATGTATTATAATGTAATAAAATTTTATATAATCATTTATTCATATAAATAACTTGCTTTTGATGGTTTAGATCTTGAAAAAACTGCTCTGCAACTACAGCGGAACAGTGGTGCCGTTATTTCAAAAATGGCCCAACACGTGTTATAATCTAATAAAATTTTATATAATTATTTATCCATATAAATAACATGCTTTTGATGGTTTAGATCTTAAAAAAACTGCTCTGCAACTACACCGGAACAGTGGTGCGGTTACTCCAAAAATGGCCCTACACGAATTATAACGTAATAAAATTTTTTATAATCATTTATCCATATAAATAACATGCTTTGATGGTTTAGATCTTTAAAAAACTGCTCTGCAACTACACCGGAACAGTGGTGCGGTTACTCCAAAAATGGCCCTGCACGTATTATAATTTAATAAAATTTTATATAATCATTTATCCATATAAATAACATGCTTTTGATGGTTTAGATCTTGAAAAAACTGCTCTGCAACTACACCGGAACAGTGGTGCGGTTACTTCAAAAAAGGCCCTACACGTAGTATAATGTAATAAAATTTTATATAATCATTTATTCATATAAATAACTTTCTTTTGATGGTTTAGATCTTGAAAAAACTGCTCTGCAACTACACCGGAACAGTGGTGCCGTTACTTCAAAAATGGCCCTACACGTGTTATAATGTAATAAAATTTTATATAATCATTTATCCATATAAATAACATGCTTTTGATGGTTTAGATCTTGAAAAAACTGCTCTGCAACTACACCGGAACAGTGGTGCGGTTGCTCCAAAAATGGCCCTACACGTATTATAATGTAATAAAATTTTATATAATCATTTATCCATATAAATAACATGCTTTTGATGGTTTAGATCTTGAAAAAACTGCTCTGCAACTACACCGGAACAGTGGGTGCGGTTACTCCAAAAATGGCCCTACACGTAGTATAATGTAATAAAATTTTATATAATCATTTATTCATATAAATAACTTGCTTTTGATGGTTTAGATCTTGAAAAAACTGCTCTGCAACTACACCGGAACAGTGGTGCCGTTACTTCAAAAATGGCCCTACACGTGTTATAATGTAATAAAATTTTATACAATCATTTATCCATATAAATAACATGCTTTTGATGGTTTAGATCTTGAAAAAACTGATCTCCAACTACACCGGAATAGTGGTGCGGTTGCTCCAAAAATGGCCCTACACGTATTATAATGTAATAAAATTTTATATAATCATTTATCCATATAAATAACATGCTTTTGATGGTTTAGATCTTGAAAAAACTGCTCTGCAACTACACCGGAACAGTGGTGCGGTTACTCCAAAAATGCCCTACACGTAGTATAATGTAATAAAATTTTATATAATCATTTATTCATATAAATAACTTGCTTTTGATGGTTTAGATCTTGAAAAAACTGCTCTGCAACTACACCGGAACAGTGGTGCCGTTACTTCAAAAATGGCCCTACACGTGTTATAATGTAATAAAATTTTATATAATCATTTATCCATATAAATAACATGCTTTTGATGGTTTAGATCTTGAAAAAACTGCTCTGCAACTACAACGGAACAGTGGTGCGGTTGCTGCAAAAATGGCCCTACATGTATTATAATGTAATAAAATTTTATATAATCATTTATTCATAGAAATAACTTGCTTTTGATGGTTTAGATCTTGAAAAAACTGCTCTGCAACTACAGCGGAACAGTGGTGCCGTTATTTCAAAAATGGCCCAACACGTGTTATAATCTAATAAAATTTTATATAATTATTTATCCATATAAATAACATGCTTTTGATGGTTTAGATCTTAAAAAAACTGCTCTGCAACTACACCGGAACAGTGGTGCGGTTACTCCAAAAATGGCCCTACACGAATTATAACGTAATAAAATTTTTTATAATCATTTATCCATATAAATAACATGCTTTGATGGTTTAGATCTTTAAAAAACTGCTCTGCAACTACACCGGAACAGTGGTGCGGTTACTCCAAAAATGGCCCTGGACGTATTATAATGTAATAAAATTTTATATAATCATTTATCCATATAAATAACATGCTTTTGATGGTTTAGATCTTGAAAAAACTGCTCTGCAACTACACCGGAACAGTGGTGCGGTTACTCCAAAAAAGGCCCTACTCGTAGTATAATGTAATAAAATTTTATATAATCATTTATTCATATAAATAACTTTCTTTTGATGGTTTAGATCTTGAAAAAACTGCTCTGCAACTACACCGGAACAGTGGTGCCGTTACTTCAAAAATGGCCCTACACGTGTTATAATGTAATAAAATTTTATATAATCATTTATCCATATAAATAACATGCTTTTGATGGTTTAGATCTTGAAAAAACTTCTCTGCAACTACACCGGAACAGTGGTGCGGTTGCTCCAAAAATGGCCCTACACGTATTATAATGTAATAAAATTTTATATAATCATTTATCCATATAAATAACATGCTTTTGATGGTTTAGATCTTGAAAAAACTGCTCTGCAACTACACCGGAACAGTGGTGCGGTTACTCCAAAAATGGCCCTACACGTAGTATAATGTAATAAAATTTTATATAGTCATTTATTCATATAAATAACTTGCTTTTGATGGTTTAGATCTTGAAGAAACTGCTCTGCAACTACACCGGAACAGTGGTGCCGTTACTTCAAAAATGGCCCTACACGTGTTATAATGTAATAAAATTTTATATAATCATTTATCCATATAAATAACATGCTTTTGATGGTTTAGATCTTGAAAAAACTGCTCTGCAACTACACCGGAACAGTGTTGCGGTTACTTCAAAAATGGCCCTACACGTGTTATAATGTAATAAAATTTTATACAATCATTTATCCATATAAATAACATGCTTTTGATGGTTTAGATCTTGAAAAAACTGATCTCCAACTACACCGGAATAGTGGTGCGGTTGCTCCAAAAATGGCCCTACACGTATTATAATGTAATAAAATTTTATGTAATCATTTATCCATATAAATAACATGCTTTCGATGGTTTAGATCTTGAAAAAACTGCTCTGCAACTACTCCGGAACAGTGGTGCGGTTACTCCAAAAATGGCCCTACACGTAGTATAATGTAATAAAATTTTATATAATCATTTATTCATATAAATAACTTGCTTTTGATGGTTTAGATCTTGAAAAAACTGCTCTGCAACTACACCGGAACAGTGGTGCCGTTCCGTTACTTCAAAAATGGCCCTACACGTGTTATAATGTAATAAAATTTTATATAATCATTTATCCATATAAATAACATGCTTTTGATGGTTTAGATCTTGAAAAAACTGCTCTGCAACTACACCGGAACAGTGGTGCGGTTGCTGCAAAAAAGGCCCTACATGTATTATAATGTAATAAAATTTTATATAATCATTTATTCATATAAATAACTTGTTTTTGATGGTTTAGATCTTGAAAAAACTGCTCTGCAACTACAGCGGAACAGTGGTGCCGTTATTTCAAAAATGGCCCAACACGTGTTATAATCTAATAAAATTTTATATAATTATTTATCCATATAAATAACATGCTTTTGATGGTTTAGATCTTAAAAAAACTGCTCTTCAACTACACCGGAACAGTGGTGCGGTTACTCCAAAAATGGCCCTACACGAATTATAACCTAATAAAATTTTATATAATCATTTATCCATATAAATAACATGCTTTGATGGTTTAGATCTTTAAAAAACTGCACTGCAACTACACCGGAACAGTGGTGCGGTTACTCCAAAAATGGCCCTACAACGTATTATAATGTAATAAAATTTTATATAATCATTTATCCATATAAATAACATGCTTTTGATGGTTTAGATCTTGAAAAAACTGCTCTGCAACTACACCGGAACAGTGATGCAGTTGCTCCAAAAATGGCCCTACACGTTGTATAATGTAATAAAATTTTATATAATCATTTATTCATATAAATAACTTGCTTTTGATGGTTTAGATCTTGAAAAAACTGCTCTGCAACTACACCGGAACAGTGGTGCGGTTACTCCAAAAATGGCCCTACACGTTGTATAATGTAATAAAATTTTATATAATCATTTATTCATATAAATAACTTGCTTTTGATGGTTTAGATCTTGAAAAAACTGCTCTGCAACTACACCGGAACAGTGATGCAGTTGCTCCAAAAAAGGCCCTACACGTTGTATAATGTAATAAAATTTTATATAATCATTTATTCATATAAATAACTTGCTTTTGATGGTTTAGATCTTGAAAAAACTGCTCTACAACTACACCGGAACAGAGGTGCCGTTACTTCAAAAATGGCCCTACACGTGTTATAATGTAATAAAATTTTATATAATCATTTATCCATATAAATAACATGCTTTTGATGGTTTAGAGCTTGAAAAAACTGCTCTACAACTACACCGGAACAGTGGTGCGGTTACTCCAAAAATGGCCCTACACGTTGTATAATGTAATAAAATTTTATATAATCATTTATTCATATAAATAACTTGCTTTTGATGGTTTAGATCTTGAAAAAACTGCTCTGCAACTACACCGGAACAGTGGTGCCGTTACTTCAAAAATGGCCCTACACGTGTTATAATGTAATAAAATTTTATACAATCATTTATCCATATAAATAACATGCTTTTGATGGTTTAGATCTTGAAAAAACTGATCTACAACTACACCGGAATAGTGGTGCGGTTGCTCCAAAAATGGCCCTACACGTATTATAATGTAATAAAATTTTATATAATCATTTATCCATATAAATAACATGCTTTTGATGGTTTAGATCTTGAAAAAACTGCTCTGCAACTACACCGGAACAGTGGTGCGGTTACTCCAAAAATGTCCTACACGTAGTATAATGTAATAAAATTTTATATAATCATTTATTCATATAAATAACTTGCTTTTGATGGTTTAGATCTTGAAAAAACTGCTCTGCAACTACACCGGAACAGTGGTGCCGTTACTTCAAAAATGGCCCTACACGTGTTATAATGTAATAAAATTTTATATAATCATTTATCCATATAAATAACATGCTTTTGATGGTTTAGAGCTTGAAAAAACTGCTCTGCAACTACACCGGAACAGTGGTGCCGTTACTTCAAAAATGGCCCTACACGTGTTATAATGTAATAAAATTTTATATAATCATTTATTCATATAAATAACTTGCTTTTGATGGTTTAGATCTTGAAAAAACTGCTCTACAACTACACCGGAACAGTGGTGCCGTTACTTCAAAAATGGCCCTACACGTGTTATAATGTAATAAAATTTTATACAATCATTTATCCATATAAATAACATGCTTTTGATGGTTTAGATCTTGAAAAAACTGATCTACAACTACACCGGAATAGTGGTGCGGTTGCTCCAAAAATGGCCCTACACGTATTATAATGTAATAAAATTTTATGTAATCATTTATCCATATAAATAACATGCTTTCGATGGTTTAGATCTTGAAAAAACTGCTCTGCAACTACACCGGAACAGTGGTGCGGTTACTCCAAAAATGGCCCCTACACGTTGTATAATGTAATAAAATTTTATATAATCATTTATTCATATAAATAACTTGCTTTTGATGGTTTAGATCTTGAAAAAACTGCTCTGCAACTACACCGGAACAGTGATGCAGTTGCTCCAAAAAAGGCCCTACACGTTGTATAATGTAATAAAATTTTATATAATCATTTATTCATATAAATAACTTGCTTTTGATGATTTAGATCTTGAAAAAACTGCTCTACAACTACACCGGAACAGAGGTGCCGTTACTTCAAAAATGGCCCTACACGTGTTATAATGTAATAAAATTTTATATAATCATTTATCCATATAAATAACATGCTTTTGATGGTTTAGAGCTTGAAAAAACTGCTCTGCAACTACACCGGAACAGTGGTGCCGTTACTTCAAAAATGGCCCTACACGTGTTATAATGTAATAAAATTTTATATAATCATTTATTCATATAAATAACTTGCTTTTGATGGTTTAGATCTTGAAAAAACTGCTCTACAACTACACCGGAACAGTGGTGCCGTTACTTCAAAAATGGCCCTACACGTGTTATAATGTAATAAAATTTTATACAATCATTTATCCATATAAATAACATGCTTTTGATGGTTTAGATCTTGAAAAAACTGATCTACAACTACACCGGAATAGTGGTGCGGTTGCTCCAAAAATGGCCCTACACGTATTATAATGTAATAAAATTTTATGTAATCATTTATCCATATAAATAACATGCTTTCGATGGTTTAGATCTTGAAAAAACTGCTCTGCAACTACACCGGAACAGTGGTGCGGTTACTCCAAAAATGGCCCTACACGTAGTATAATGTAATAAAATTTTATATAATCATTTATTCATATAAATAACTTGCTTTTGATGGTTTAGATCTTGAAAAAACTGCTCTGCAACTACACCGGAACAGTGGTGCCGTTACTTCAAAAATGGCCCTACACGTGTTATAATGTAATAAAATTTTATATAATCATTTATCCATATAAATAACATGCTTTTGATGGTTTAGATCTTGAAAAAACTGCTCTGCAACTACACCGGAACAGTGGTGCGGTTGCTGCAAAAAAGGCCCTACATGTATTATAATGTAATAAAATTTTATATAATCATTTATTCATATAAATAACTTGTTTTTGATGGTTTAGATCTTGAAAAAACTGCTCTGCAACTACAGCGGAACAGTGGTGCCGTTATTTCAAAAATGGCCCAACACGTGTTATAATCTAATAAAATTTTATATAATTATTTATCCATATAAATAACATGCTTTTGATGGTTTAGATCTTAAAAAAACTGCTCTTCAACTACACCGGAACAGTGGTGCGGTTACTCCAAAAATGGCCCTACACGAATTATAACCTAATAAAATTTTATATAATCATTTATCCATATAAATAACATGCTTTGATGGTTTAGATCTTTAAAAAACTGCACTGCAACTACACCGGAACAGTGGTGCGGTTACTCCAAAAATGGCCCTACACGTATTATAATGTAATAAAATTTTATATAATCATTTATCCATATAAATAACATGCTTTTGATGGTTTAGATCTTGAAAAAACTGCTCTGCAACTACACCGGAACAGTGATGCAGTTGCTCCAAAAATGGCCCTACACGTTGTATAATGTAATAAAATTTTATATAATCATTTATTCATATAAATAACTTGCTTTTGATGGTTTAGATCTTGAAAAAACTGCTCTGCAACTACACCGGAACAGTGGTGCGGTTACTCCAAAAATGGCCCTACACGTTGTATAATGTAATAAAATTTTATATAATCATTTATTCATATAAATAACTTGCTTTTGATGGTTTAGATCTTGAAAAAACTGCTCTGCAACTACACCGGAACAGTGATGCAGTTGCTCCAAAAAAGGCCCTACACGTTGTATAATGTAATAAAATTTTATATAATCATTTATTCATATAAATAACTTGCTTTTGATGGTTTAGATCTTGAAAAAACTGCTCTACAACTACACCGGAACAGAGGTGCCGTTACTTCAAAAATGGCCCTACACGTGTTATAATGTAATAAAATTTTATATAATCATTTATCCATATAAATAACATGCTTTTGATGGTTTAGAGCTTGAAAAAACTGCTCTACAACTACACCGGAATAGTGGTGCGGTTACTCCAAAAATGGCCCTACACGTTGTATAATGTAATAAAATTTTATATAATCATTTATTCATATAAATAACTTGCTTTTGATGGTTTAGATCTTGAAAAAACTGCTCTGCAACTACACCGGAACAGTGGTGCCGTTACTTCAAAAATGGCCCTACACGTGTTATAATGTAATAAAATTTTATACAATCATTTATCCATATAAATAACATGCTTTTGATGGTTTAGATCTTGAAAAAACTGATCTACAACTACACCGGAATAGTGGTGCGGTTGCTCCAAAAATGGCCCTACACGTATTATAATGTAATAAAATTTTATATAATCATTTATCCATATAAATAACATGCTTTTGATGGTTTAGATCTTGAAAAAACTGCTCTGCAACTACACCGGAACAGTGGTGCGGTTACTCCAAAAATGTCCTACACGTAGTATAATGTAATAAAATTTTATATAATCATTTATTCATATAAATAACTTGCTTTTGATGGTTTAGATCTTGAAAAAACTGCTCTGCAACTACACCGGAACAGTGGTGCCGTTACTTCAAAAATGGCCCTACACGTGTTATAATGTAATAAAATTTTATATAATCATTTATCCATATAAATAACATGCTTTTGATGGTTTAGATCTTGAAAAAACTGCTCTGCAACTACACCGGAACAGTGGTGCGGTTGCTGCAAAAATGGCCCTACATGTATTATAATGTAATAAAATTTTATATAATCATTTATTCATATAAATAACTTGCTTTTGATGGTTTAGATCTTGAAAAAACTGCTCTGCAACTACAGCGGAACAGTGGTGCCGTTATTTCAAAAATGGCCCAACACGTGTTATAATCTAATAAAATTTTATATAATTATTTATCCATATAAATAACATGCTTTTGATGGTTTAGATCTTAAAAAAACTGCTCTGCAACTACACCGGAACAGTGGTGCGGTTACTCCAAAAATGGCCCTACACGAATTATAACGTAATAAAATTTTTTATAATCATTTATCCATATAAATAACATGCTTTGATGGTTTAGATCTTTAAAAAACTGCTCTGCAACTACACCGGAACAGTGGTGCGGTTACTCCAAAAATGGCCCTGCACGTATTATAATTTAATAAAATTTTATATAATCATTTATCCATATAAATAACATGCTTTTGATGGTTTAGATCTTGAAAAAACTGCTCTGCAACTACACCGGAACAGTGGTGCGGTTACTTCAAAAAAGGCCCTACACGTAGTATAATGTAATAAAATTTTATATAATCATTTATTCATATAAATAACTTTCTTTTGATGGTTTAGATCTTGAAAAAACTGCTCTGCAACTACACCGGAACAGTGGTGCCGTTACTTCAAAAATGGCCCTACACGTGTTATAATGTAATAAAATTTTATATAATCATTTATCCATATAAATAACATGCTTTTGATGGTTTAGATCTTGAAAAAACTGCTCTGCAACTACACCGGAACAGTGGTGCGGTTGCTCCAAAAATGGCCCTACACGTATTATAATGTAATAAAATTTTATATAATCATTTATCCATATAAATAACATGCTTTTGATGGTTTAGATCTTGAAAAAACTGCTCTGCAACTACACCGGAACAGTGGTGCGGTTACTCCAAAAATGGCCCTACACGTAGTATAATGTAATAAAATTTTATATAATCATTTATTCATATAAATAACTTGCTTTTGATGGTTTAGATCTTGAAAAAACTGCTCTGCAACTACACCGGAACAGTGGTGCCGTTACTTCAAAAATGGCCCTACACGTGTTATAATGTAATAAAATTTTATACAATCATTTATCCATATAAATAACATGCTTTTGATGGTTTAGATCTTGAAAAAACTGATCTCCAACTACACCGGAATAGTGGTGCGGTTGCTCCAAAAATGGCCCTACACGTATTATAATGTAATAAAATTTTATATAATCATTTATCCATATAAATAACATGCTTTTGATGGTTTAGATCTTGAAAAAACTGCTCTGCAACTACACCGGAACAGTGGTGCGGTTACTCCAAAAATGCCCTACACGTAGTATAATGTAATAAAATTTTATATAATCATTTATTCATATAAATAACTTGCTTTTGATGGTTTAGATCTTGAAAAAACTGCTCTGCAACTACACCGGAACAGTGGTGCCGTTACTTCAAAAATGGCCCTACACGTGTTATAATGTAATAAAATTTTATATAATCATTTATCCATATAAATAACATGCTTTTGATGGTTTAGATCTTGAAAAAACTGCTCTGCAACTACAACGGAACAGTGGTGCGGTTGCTGCAAAAATGGCCCTACATGTATTATAATGTAATAAAATTTTATATAATCATTTATTCATAGAAATAACTTGCTTTTGATGGTTTAGATCTTGAAAAAACTGCTCTGCAACTACAGCGGAACAGTGGTGCCGTTATTTCAAAAATGGCCCAACACGTGTTATAATCTAATAAAATTTTATATAATTATTTATCCATATAAATAACATGCTTTTGATGGTTTAGATCTTAAAAAAACTGCTCTGCAACTACACCGGAACAGTGGTGCGGTTACTCCAAAAATGGCCCTACACGAATTATAACGTAATAAAATTTTTTATAATCATTTATCCATATAAATAACATGCTTTGATGGTTTAGATCTTTAAAAAACTGCTCTGCAACTACACCGGAACAGTGGTGCGGTTACTCCAAAAATGGCCCTGGACGTATTATAATGTAATAAAATTTTATATAATCATTTATCCATATAAATAACATGCTTTTGATGGTTTAGATCTTGAAAAAACTGCTCTGCAACTACACCGGAACAGTGGTGCGGTTACTCCAAAAAAGGCCCTACTCGTAGTATAATGTAATAAAATTTTATATAATCATTTATTCATATAAATAACTTTCTTTTGATGGTTTAGATCTTGAAAAAACTGCTCTGCAACTACACCGGAACAGTGGTGCCGTTACTTCAAAAATGGCCCTACACGTGTTATAATGTAATAAAATTTTATATAATCATTTATCCATATAAATAACATGCTTTTGATGGTTTAGATCTTGAAAAAACTTCTCTGCAACTACACCGGAACAGTGGTGCGGTTGCTCCAAAAATGGCCCTACACGTATTATAATGTAATAAAATTTTATATAATCATTTATCCATATAAATAACATGCTTTTGATGGTTTAGATCTTGAAAAAACTGCTCTGCAACTACACCGGAACAGTGGTGCGGTTACTCCAAAAATGGCCCTACACGTAGTATAATGTAATAAAATTTTATATAGTCATTTATTCATATAAATAACTTGCTTTTGATGGTTTAGATCTTGAAGAAACTGCTCTGCAACTACACCGGAACAGTGGTGCCGTTACTTCAAAAATGGCCCTACACGTGTTATAATGTAATAAAATTTTATATAATCATTTATCCATATAAATAACATGCTTTTGATGGTTTAGATCTTGAAAAAACTGCTCTGCAACTACACCGGAACAGTGTTGCGGTTGCTGCAAAAAAGGCCCTACATGTATTATAATGTAATAAAATTTTATATAATCATTTATTCATATAAATAACTTGCTTTTGATGGTTTAGATCTTGAAAAAACTGCTCTGCAACTACAGCGGAACAGTGGTGCCGTTATTTCAAAAATGGCCCTACACGTGTTATAATCTAATAAAATTTTATATAATTATTTATGCATATAAATAACATGCTTTTGATGGTTTAGATCTTAAAAAAACTGCTCTGCAACTACACCGGAACAGTGCTGCGGTTACTCCAAAAATGGCCCTACACGAATTATAACGTAATAAAATTTTATATAATCATTTATCCATATAAATAACATGCTTTGATGGTTTAGATCTTTAAAAAACTGCTCTGCAACTACACCGGAACAGTGGTGCGGTTACTCCAAAAATGGCCCTACACGTATTATAATGTAATAAAATTTTATATAATCATTTATCCATATAAATAACATGCTTTTGATGGTTTAGATCTTGAAAAAACTGCTCTGCAACTACACCGAAACAGTGGTGCGGTTACTCCAAAAATGGCCCTACACGTAGTATAATGTAATAAAATTTTATATAATCATTTATTCATATAAATAACTTTCTTTTGAAGGTTTAGATCTTGAAAAAACTGCTCTGCAACTACACCGGAACAGTGGTGCCGTTACTTCAAAAATGGCCCTACACGTGTTATAATGTAATAAAATTTTATACAATCATTTATCCATATAAATAACATGCTTTTGATGGTTTAGATCTTGAAAAAACTGCTCTGCAACTACACCGGAATAGTGGTGCGGTTTCTCCAAAAATGGCCCTACACGTATTATAATGTAATAAAATTTTATATAATCATTTATCCATATAAATAACATGCTTTTGATGGTTTAGATCTTGAAAAAACTGCTCTGCAACTACACCGGAACAGTGGTTCGGTTACTCCAAAAATGGCCCTACACGTAGTATAATGTAATAAAATTTTATATAATCATTTATGCATATAAATAACTTGCTTTTGATGGTTTAGATCTTGAAAAAACTGCTCTGCAACTACACCGGAACAGTGGTGCCGTTACTTCAAAAATGGCCCTACACGTGTTATAATGTAATAAAATTTTATATAATCATTTATCCATATAAATAACATGCTTTTGATGGTTTAGATCTTGAAAAAACTGCTCTGCAACTACACCGGAACAGTGTTGCGGTTGCTGCAAAAAAGGCCCTACATGTATTATAATGTAATAAAATTTTATATAATCATTTATTCATATAAATAACTTGCTTTTGATGGTTTAGATCTTGAAAAAACTGCTCTGCAACTACAGCGGAACAGTGGTGCCGTTATTTCAAAAATGGCCCTACACGTGTTATAATCTAATAAAATTTTATATAATTATTTATGCATATAAATAACATGCTTTTGATGGTTTAGATCTTAAAAAAACTGCTCTGCAACTACACCGGAACAGTGCTGCGGTTACTCCAAAAATGGCCCTACACGAATTATAACGTAATAAAATTTTATATAATCATTTATCCATATAAATAACATGCTTTGATGGTTTAGATCTTTAAAAAACTGCTCTGCAACTACACCGGAACAGTGGTGCGGTTACTCCAAAAATGGCCCTACACGTATTATAATGTAATAAAATTTTATATAATCATTTATCCATATAAATAACATGCTTTTGATGGTTTAGATCTTGAAAAAACTGCTCTGCAACTACACCGAAACAGTGGTGCGGTTACTCCAAAAATGGCCCTACACGTAGTATAATGTAATAAAATTTTATATAATCATTTATTCATATAAATAACTTTCTTTTGAAGGTTTAGATCTTGAAAAAACTGCTCTGCAACTACACCGGAACAGTGGTGCCGTTACTTCAAAAATGGCCCTACACGTGTTATAATGTAATAAAATTTTATACAATCATTTATCCATATAAATAACATGCTTTTGATGGTTTAGATCTTGAAAAAACTGCTCTGCAACTACACCGGAATAGTGGTGCGGTTTCTCCAAAAATGGCCCTACACGTATTATAATGTAATAAAATTTTATATAATCATTTATCCATATAAATAACATGCTTTTGATGGTTTAGATCTTGAAAAAACTGCTCTGCAACTACACCGGAACAGTGGTTCGGTTACTCCAAAAATGGCCCTACACGTAGTATAATGTAATAAAATTTTATATAATCATTTATGCATATAAATAACTTGCTTTTGATGGTTTAGATCTTGAAAAAACTGCTCTGCAACTACACCGGAACAGTGGTGCCGTTACTTCAAAAATGGCCCTACACGTGTTATAATGTAATAAAATTTTATATAATCATTTATCCATATAAATAACATGCTTTTGATGGTTTAGATCTTGAAAAAACTGCTCTGCAACTACACCGGAACAGTGGTGCGGTTGCTGCAAAAAAGGCCCTACATGTATTATAATGTAATAAAATTTTATATAATCATTTATTCATATAAATAACTTGCTTTTGATGGTTTAGATCTTGAAAAAACTGTTCTGCAACTACACCGGAACAGTGGTGCGGTTACTCCAAAAATGGCCCTACACGTAGTATAATGTAATGAAATTTTATATAATCATTTATCCATATAAATAACATGCTTTTGATGGTTTAGATCTTGAAAAAACTGCTCTGCAACTACACCAGAACAGTGGTGCGGTTGCTCCAAAAATGTCCCTACACGTATAATAATGTAATAAAATTTTATATAATCATTTATCCATATAAATAATATGTTTTTGATGGTTTAGATCTTTAAAAAACTGCTCTACAACTACACCGGAACAGTGGTGCCGTTACTTCAAAAATGGCCCTACACGTGTTATAATGTAATAAAATTTTATACAATCATTTATCCATATAAATAACATGCTTTTGATGGTTTAGATCTTGAAAAAACTGCTCTGCAACTACACCGGAATAGTGGTGCGGTTGCTCCAAAAATGGCCCTACACGTATTATAATGTAATAAAATTTTATATAATCATTTATTCATATAAATAACATGCTTTTGATGGTTTAGATCTTGAAAAAACTGCTCTGCAACTACACCGGAACAGTGGTGCCGTTACTTCAAAAATGGCTTTACACGTGTTATAATGTAATAAAATTTTATATAATCATTTATCCATATAAATAACATGCTTTTGATGGTTTAGATCTTGAAAAACCTGCTCTGCAACTACACCGGAACAGTGGTGCGGTTACTCCAAAAATGGCCCTACACGTAGTATAATGTAATAAAATTTTATATAATCATTTATCCATATAAATAACATGCTTTTGATGGTTTAGATCTTGAAAAAACTTCTCTGCAACTACACCGGAACAGTGGTGCGGTTCCTCCAAAAATGGCCCTACACGACTTATAACGTAATAAAATTTTATATAATCATTTATCCATATAAATAACATGCTTTGATGGTTTAGATCTTTAAAAAACTGCTCTGCAACTACACCGGAACAGTGGTGCGGTTGCTCCAAAAATGGCCCTACACGTATTATAATGTAATAAAATTTTATATAATCATTTATCCATATAAATAACATGCTTTTGATGGTTTAGATCTTGAAAAAACTGCTCTGCAACTACACCGGAACAGTGGTGCGGTTACTCCAAAAATGGCCCTACACGTAGTATAATGTAATAAAATTTTATATAATCATTTATCCATATAAATAACTTTCTTTTGAAGGTTTAGATCTTGAAAAAACTGCTCTGCAACTACACCGGAACAGTGGTGCCGTTACTTCAAAAATGGCCCTACACGTGTTATAATGTAATAAAATTTTATACAATCATTTATCCATATAAATAACATGCTTTTGATGGTTTAGATCTTGAAAAAACTGCTCTGCAACTACACCGGAATAGTGGTGCGGTTTCTCCAAAAATGGCCCTACACGTATTATAATGTAATAAAATTTTATATAATCATTTATCCATATAAATAACATGCTTTTGATGGTTTAGATCTTGAAAAAACTGCTCTGCAACTACACCGGAACAGTGGTTCGGTTACTCCAAAAATGGCCCTACACGTTGTATAATGTAATAAAATTTTATATAATCATTTATTCATATAAATAACATGCTTTTGATGGTTTAGATCTTGAAAAAACTGCTCTGCAACTACACCGGAACAGTGGTGCCGTTACTTCAAAAATGACCCTACACGTTGTATAATGTAATAAAATTTTATTTAATCATTTATTCATATAAATAACTTGCTTTTGATGGTTTAGATCTTGAAAAAACTGCTCTGCAACTACACCGGAACAGTGGTGCCGTTACTTCAAAAATGACCCTACACGTGTTATAATGTAATAAAATTTTATACAATCATTTATCCATATAAATAACATGCTTTTGATGGTTTAGATCTTGAAAAAACTGCTCTGCAACTACACCGGAACAGTGGTTCGGTTACTCCAAAAATGGCCCTACACGTTGTATAATGTAATAAAATTTTATATAATCATTTATTCATATAAATAACATGCTTTTGATGGTTTAGATCTTGAAAAACCTGCTCTGCAACTACACCGGAACAGTGGTGCGGTTACTCCAAAAATGGCCCTACACGTTGTATAATGTAATAAAATTTTATTTAATCATTTATTCATATAAATAACTTTCTTTTGATGGTTTAGATCTTGAAAAAACTGCTCTGCAACTACACCGGAACAGTGGTGCCGTTACTTCAAAAATGGCCCTACACGTGTTATAATGTAATAAAATTTTATACAATCATTTATCCATATAAATAACATGCTTTTGATGGTTTAGATCTTGAAAAACCTGCTCTGCAACTACACCGGAACAGTGGTGCGGTTACTCCAAAAATGGCCCTACACGTTGTATAATGTAATAAAATTTTATTTAATCATTTATTCATATAAATAACTTTCTTTTGATGGTTTAGATCTTGAAAAAACTGCTCTGCAACTACACCGGAACAGTGGTGCCGTTACTTCAAAAATGGCCCTACACGTGTTATAATGTAATAAAATTTTATACAATCATTTATCCATATAAATAACATGCTTTTGATGGTTTAGATCTTGAAAAAACTGCTCTGCAACTACACCGGAATAGTGGTGCGGTTGCTCCAAAAATGGCCCTACACGTTGTATAATGTAATAAAATTTTATTTAATCATTTATTCATATAAATAACTTGCTTTTGATGGTTTAGATCTTGAAAAAACTGCTCTGCAACTACACCGGAACAGTGGTGCCGTTACTTCAAAAATGACCCTACACGTGTTATAATGTAATAAAATTTTATACAATCATTTATCCATATAAATAACATGCTTTTGATGGTTTAGATCTTGAAAAAACTGCTCTGCAACTACACCGGAACAGTGGTTCGGTTACTCCAAAAATGGCCCTACACGTTGTATAATGTAATAAAATTTTATATAATCATTTATTCATATAAATAACATGCTTTTGATGGTTTAGATCTTGAAAAAACTGCTCTGCAACTACACCGGAACAGTGGTGCCGTTACTTCAAAAATGGCTTTACACGTGTTATAATGTAATAAAATTTTATATAATCATTTATCCATATAAATAACTTGCTTTTGATGGTTTAGATCTTAAAAAACCTGCTCTCCAACTACACCGGAACAGTGGTGCGGTTACTCCAAAAATGGCCCTACACGTAGTATAATGTAATAAAATTTTATATAATCATTTATCCATATAAATAACATGCTTTTGATGGTTTAGATCTTGAAAAAACTTCTCTGCAACTACACCGGAACAGTGGTGCGGTTCCTCCAAAAATGGCCCTACACGACTTATAACGTAATAAAATTTTATATAATCATTTATCCATATAAATAACATGCTTTGATGGTTTAGATCTTTAAAAAACTGCTCTTCAACTACACCGGAACAGTGGTGCGGTTGCTCCAAAAATGGCCCTACACGTATTATAATGTAATAAAATTTTATATAATCATTTATCCATATAAATAACATGCTTTTGATGGTTTAGATCTTGAAAAAACTGCTCTGCAACTACACCGGAACAGTGGTGCGGTTACTCCAAAAATGGCCCTACACGTAGTATAATGTAATAAAATTTTATATAATCATTTATCCATATAAATAACTTTCTTTTGAAGGTTTAGATCTTGAAAAAACTGCTCTGCAACTACACCGGAACAGTGGTGCCGTTACTTCAAAAATGGCCCTACACGTGTTATAATGTAATAAAATTTTATACAATCATTTATCCATATAAATAACATGCTTTTGATGGTTTAGATCTTGAAAAAACTGCTCTGCATCTACACCGGAATAGTGGTGCGGTTTCTCCAAAAATGGCCCTACACGTATTATAATGTAATAAAATTTTATATAATCATTTATCCATATAAATAACATGCTTTTGATGGTTTAGATCTTGAAAAAACTGCTCTGCAACTACACCGGAACAGTGGTTCGGTTACTCCAAAAATGGCCCTACACGTTGTATAATGTAATAAAATTTTATATAATCATTTATTCATATAAATAACATGCTTTTGATGGTTTAGATCTTGAAAAAACTGCTCTGCAACTACACCGGAACAGTGGTGCCGTTACTTCAAAAATGACCCTACACGTTGTATAATGTAATAAAATTTTATTTAATCATTTATTCATATAAATAACTTGCTTTTGATGGTTTAGATCTTGAAAAAACTGCTCTGCAACTACACCGGAACAGTGGTGCCGTTACTTCAAAAATGACCCTACACGTGTTATAATGTAATAAAATTTTATACAATCATTTATCCATATAAATAACATGCTTTTGATGGTTTAGATCTTGAAAAAACTGCTCTGCAACTACACCGGAACAGTGGTTCGGTTGCTCCAAAAATGGCCCTACACGTTGTATAATGTAATAAAATTTTATATAATCATTTATTCATATAAATAACATGCTTTTGATGGTTTAGATCTTGAAAAACCTGCTCTGCAACTACACCGGAACAGTGGTGCGGTTACTCCAAAAATGGCCCTACACGTTGTATAATGTAATAAAATTTTATATAATCATTTATTCATATAAATAACATGCTTTTGATGGTTTAGATCTTGAAAAAACTGCTCTGCAACTACACCGGAACAATGGTGCCGTTACTTCAAAAATGGCTTTAGACGTGTTATAATGTAATAAAATTTTATATAATCATTTATCCATATAAATAACATGCTTTTGATGGTTTAGATCTTGAAAAACCTGCTCTGCAACTACACCGGAACAGTGGTGCGGTTACTCCAAAAATGGCCCTACACGTAGTATAATGTAATAAAATTTTATATAATCATTTATCCATATAAATAACATGCTTTTGATGGTTTAGATCTTGAAAAAACTTCTCTGCAACTACACCGGAACAGTGGTGCGGTTCCTCCAAAAATGGCCCTACACGACTTATAACGTAATAAAATTTTATATAATCATTTATCCATATAAATAACATGCTTTGATGGTTTAGATCTTTAAAAAACTGCTCTGCAACTACACCGGAACAGTGGTGCGGTTGCTCCAAAAATGGCCCTACACGTATTATAATGTAATAAAATTTTATATAATCATTTATCCATATAAATAACATACTTTTGATGGTTTAGATCTTGAAAAAACTGCTCTGCAACTACACCGGAACAGTGGTGCCGTTACTCCAAAAATGGCCCTACACGTTGTATAATGTAATAAAATTTTATATAATCATTTATTCATATAAATAACATGCTTTTGATGGTTTAGATCTTGAAAAAACTGCTCTGCAACTATACCGGAACAGTGGTGCCGTTACTTCAAAAATGACCCTACACGTGTTATAATGTAATAAAATTTTATACAATCATTTATCCATATAAATAACATGCTTTTGATGGTTTAGATCTTGAAAAAACTTCTCTGCAACTACACCGGAACAGTGGTGCGGTTCCTCCAAAAATGGCCCTACACGACTTATAACGTAATAAAATTTTATATAATCATTTATCCATATAAATAACATGCTTTGATGGTTTAGATCTTTAAAAAACTGCTCTGCAACTACACCGGAACAGTGGTGCGGTTGCTCCAAAAATGGCCCTACACGTATTATAATGTAATAAAATTTTATATAATCATTTATCCATATAAATAACATGCTTTTGATGGTTTAGATCTTGAAAAAACTGCTCTGCAACTACACCGGAACAGTGGTGCGGTTACTCCAAAAATGGCCCTACACGTTGTATAATGTAATAAAATTTTATATAATCATTTATCCATATAAATAACATGCTTTTGATGGTTTAGATCTTGAAAAAACTGCTCTGCAACTACACCGGAATAGTGGTGCGGTTGCTCCAAAAATGGCCCTACACGTATTATAATGTAATAAAATTTTATATAATCATTTATCCATATAAATAACATGCTTTTGATGGTTTAGATCTTGAAAAAACTGCTCTGCAACTACACCGGAATAGTGGTGCGGTTTCTCCAAAAATGGCCCTACACGTACTATAATGTAATAAAATTTTATATAATCATTTATCCATATAAATAACATGCTTTTGATGGTTTAGATCTTGAAAAAACTGCTCTGCAACTACACCGGAACAGTGGTTCGTTTACTCCAAAAATGGCCCTACACGTAGTATAATGTAATAAAATTTTATATAATCATTTATGCATATAAATAACTTGCTTTTGATGGTTTAGATCTTGAAAAAACTGCTCTGCAACTACACCGGAACAGTGGTGCGGTTACTCCAAAAATGGCCCTTCACGTATTATAATGTAATAAAATTTTATATATTCATTTATTCATATAAATAACATGCTTTTGATGGTTTAGATCTTGAAAAAACTGCTCTGCAACTACACCAGAACAGTGGTGCGGTTGCTCCAAAAATGTCCCTACACGTATAATAATGTAATAAAATTTTATATAATCATTTATCCATATAAATAATATGTTTTTGATGGTTTAGATCTTGAAAAAACTTCTCTGTAACTACACCGGAACAGTGGTGCGGTTCCTCCAAAAATGGCCCTACACGACTTATAACGTAATAAAATTTTATATAATCATTTATCCATATAAATAACATGCTTTGATTGTTTAGATCTTTAAAAAACTGCTCTGCAACTACACCGGAACAGTGGTGCGGTTGCTCCAAAAATGGCCCTACACGTATTATAATGTAATAAAATTTTATATAATCATTTATCCATATAAATAACATGCTTTTGATGGTTTAGATCTTGAAAAAACTGCTCTGCAACTACACCGGAACAGTGGTTCGGTTACTCCAAAAATGGCCCTACACGTTGTATAATGTAATAAAATTTTATATAATCATTTATTCATATAAATAACATGCTTTTGATGGTTTAGATCTTGAAAAACCTGCTCTGCAACTACACCGGAACAGTGGTGCGGTTACTCCAAAAATGGCCCTACACGTTGTATAATGTAATAAAATTTTATATAATCATTTATTCATATAAATAACATGCTTTTGATGGTTTAGATCTTGAAAAAACTGCTCTGCAACTACACCGGAACAGTGGTGCCGTTACTTCAAAAATGACCCTACACGTGTTATAATGTAATAAAATTTTATACAATCATTTATCCATATAAATAACATGCTTTTGATGGTTTAGATCTTGAAAAAACTTCTCTGCAACTACACCGGAACAGTGGTGCGGTTCCTCCAAAAATGGCCCTACACGACTTATAACGTAATAAAATTTTATATAATCATTTATCCATATAAATAACATGCTTTGATGGTTTAGATCTTTAAAAAACTGCTCTGCAACTACACCGGAACAGTGGTGCGGTTGCTCCAAAAATGGCCCTACACGTATTATAATGTAATAAAATTTTATATAATCATTTATCCATATAAATAACATGCTTTTGATGGTTTAGATCTTGAAAAAACTGCTCTGCAACTACACCGGAACAGTGGTGCGGTTACTCCAAAAATGGCCCTACACGTTGTATAATGTAATAAAATTTTATATAATCATTTATCCATATAAATAACATGCTTTTGATGGTTTAGATCTTGAAAAAACTGCTCTGCAACTACACCGGAATAGTGGTGCGGTTGCTCCAAAAATGGCCCTACACGTATTATAATGTAATAAAATTTTATATAATCATTTATCCATATAAATAACATGCTTTTGATGGTTTAGATCTTGAAAAAACTGCTCTGCAACTACACCGGAATAGTGGTGCGGTTTCTCCAAAAATGGCCCTACACGTACTATAATGTAATAAAATTTTATATAATCATTTATCCATATAAATAACATGCTTTTGATGGTTTAGATCTTGAAAAAACTGCTCTGCAACTACACCGGAACAGTGGTTCGTTTACTCCAAAAATGGCCCTACACGTAGTATAATGTAATAAAATTTTATATAATCATTTATGCATATAAATAACTTGCTTTTGATGGTTTAGATCTTGAAAAAACTGCTCTGCAACTACACCGGAACAGTGGTGCGGTTACTCCAAAAATGGCCCTTCACGTATTATAATGTAATAAAATTTTATATATTCATTTATCCATATAAATAACATGCTTTTGATGGTTTAGATCTTGAAAAAACTGCTCTGCAACTACACCAGAACAGTGGTGCGGTTGCTCCAAAAATGTCCCTACACGTATAATAATGTAATAAAATTATATATAATCATTTATCCATATAAATAATATGTTTTTGATGGTTTAGATCTTGAAAAAACTTCTCTGCAACTACACCGGAACAGTGGTGCGGTTCCTCCAAAAATGGCCCTACACGACTTATAACGTAATAAAATTTTATATAATCATTTATCCATATAAATAACATGCTTTGATTGTTTAGATCTTTAAAAAACTGCTCTGCAACTACACCGGAACAGTGGTGCGGTTGCTCCAAAAATGGCCCTACACGTATTATAATGTAATAAAATTTTATATAATCATTTATCCATATAAATAACATGCTTTTGATGGTTTAGATCTTGAAAAAACTGCTCTGCAACTACACCGGAACAGTGGTTCGGTTACTCCAAAAATGGCCCTACACGTACTATAATGTAATAAAATTTTATATAATCATTTATCCATATAAATAACATGCTTTTGATGGTTTAGATCTTGAAAAAACTGCTCTGCAACTACACCGGAACAGTGGTTCGTTTACTCCAAAAATGGCCCTACACGTAGTATAATGTAATAAAATTTTATATAATCATTTATGCATATAAATAACTTGCTTTTGATGGTTTAGATCTTGAAAAAACTGCTCTGCAACTACACCGGAACAGTGGTGCGGTTACTCCAAAAATGGCCCTTCACGTATTATAATGTAATAAAATTTTATATATTCATTTATTCATATAAATAACATGCTTTTGATGGTTTAGATCTTGAAAAAACTGCTCTGCAACTACACCAGAACAGTGGTGCGGTTGCTCCAAAAATGTCCCTACACGTATAATAATGTAATAAAATTTTATATAATCATTTATCCATATAAATAATATGTTTTTGATGGTTTAGATCTTGAAAAAACTTCTCTGTAACTACACCGGAACAGTGGTGCGGTTCCTCCAAAAATGGCCCTACACGACTTATAACGTAATAAAATTTTATATAATCATTTATCCATATAAATAACATGCTTTGATTGTTTAGATCTTTAAAAAACTGCTCTGCAACTACACCGGAACAGTGGTGCGGTTGCTCCAAAAATGGCCCTACACGTATTATAATGTAATAAAATTTTATATAATCATTTATCCATATAAATAACATGCTTTTGATGGTTTAGATCTTGAAAAAACTGCTCTGCAACTACACCGGAACAGTGGTTCGGTTACTCCAAAAATGGCCCTACACGTTGTATAATGTAATAAAATTTTATATAATCATTTATTCATATAAATAACATGCTTTTGATGGTTTAGATCTTGAAAAACCTGCTCTGCAACTACACCGGAACAGTGGTGCGGTTACTCCAAAAATGGCCCTACACGTTGTATAATGTAATAAAATTTTATATAATCATTTATTCATATAAATAACATGCTTTTGATGGTTTAGATCTTGAAAAAACTGCTCTGCAACTACACCGGAACAGTGGTGCCGTTACTTCAAAAATGACCCTACACGTGTTATAATGTAATAAAATTTTATACAATCATTTATCCATATAAATAACATGCTTTTGATGGTTTAGATCTTGAAAAAACTTCTCTGCAACTACACCGGAACAGTGGTGCGGTTCCTCCAAAAATGGCCCTACACGACTTATAACGTAATAAAATTTTATATAATCATTTATCCATATAAATAACATGCTTTGATGGTTTAGATCTTTAAAAAACTGCTCTGCAACTACACCGGAACAGTGGTGCGGTTGCTCCAAAAATGGCCCTACACGTATTATAATGTAATAAAATTTTATATAATCATTTATCCATATAAATAACATGCTTTTGATGGTTTAGATCTTGAAAAAACTGCTCTGCAACTACACCGGAACAGTGGTGCGGTTACTCCAAAAATGGCCCTACACGTTGTATAATGTAATAAAATTTTATATAATCATTTATCCATATAAATAACATGCTTTTGATGGTTTAGATCTTGAAAAAACTGCTCTGCAACTACACCGGAATAGTGGTGCGGTTGCTCCAAAAATGGCCCTACACGTATTATAATGTAATAAAATTTTATATAATCATTTATCCATATAAATAACATGCTTTTGATGGTTTAGATCTTGAAAAAACTGCTCTGCAACTACACCGGAATAGTGGTGCGGTTTCTCCAAAAATGGCCCTACACGTACTATAATGTAATAAAATTTTATATAATCATTTATCCATATAAATAACATGCTTTTGATGGTTTAGATCTTGAAAAAACTGCTCTGCAACTACACCGGAACAGTGGTTCGTTTACTCCAAAAATGGCCCTACACGTAGTATAATGTAATAAAATTTTATATAATCATTTATGCATATAAATAACTTGCTTTTGATGGTTTAGATCTTGAAAAAACTGCTCTGCAACTACACCGGAACAGTGGTGCGGTTACTCCAAAAATGGCCCTTCACGTATTATAATGTAATAAAATTTTATATATTCATTTATCCATATAAATAACATGCTTTTGATGGTTTAGATCTTGAAAAAACTGCTCTGCAACTACACCAGAACAGTGGTGCGGTTGCTCCAAAAATGTCCCTACACGTATAATAATGTAATAAAATTATATATAATCATTTATCCATATAAATAATATGTTTTTGATGGTTTAGATCTTGAAAAAACTTCTCTGCAACTACACCGGAACAGTGGTGCGGTTCCTCCAAAAATGGCCCTACACGACTTATAACGTAATAAAATTTTATATAATCATTTATCCATATAAATAACATGCTTTGATTGTTTAGATCTTTAAAAAACTGCTCTGCAACTACACCGGAACAGTGGTGCGGTTGCTCCAAAAATGGCCCTACACGTATTATAATGTAATAAAATTTTATATAATCATTTATCCATATAAATAACATGCTTTTGATGGTTTAGATCTTGAAAAAACTGCTCTGCAACTACACCGGAACAGTGGTTCGGTTACTCCAAAAATGGCCCTACACGTTGTATAATGTAATAAAATTTTATATAATCATTTATTCATATAAATAACATGCTTTTGATGGTTTAGATCTTGAAAAACCTGCTCTGCAACTACACCGGAACAGTGGTGCGGTTACTCCAAAAATGGCCCTACACGTTGTATAATGTAATAAAATTTTATTTAATCATTTATTCATATAAATAACTTGCTTTTGATGGTTTAGATCTTGAAAAAACTGCTCTGCAACTACACCGGAACAGTGGTGCCGTTACTTCAAAAATGACCCTACACGTGTTATAATGTAATAAAATTTTATACAATCATTTATCCATATAAATAACATGCTTTTGATGGTTTAGATCTTGAAAAAACTGCTCTGCAACTACACCGGAATAGTGGTGCGGTTGCTCCAAAAATGGCCCTACACGTGTTATAATGTAATAAAATTTTATACAATCGTTTATCCATATAAATAACATGCTTTTGATGGTTTAGATCTTGAAAAAACTGCTCTGCAACTACACCGGAACAGTGGTTCGGTTACTCCAAAAATGGCCCTACACGTTGTATAATGTAATAAAATTTTATATAATCATTTATTCATATAAATAACATGCTTTTGATGGTTTAGATCTTGAAAAACCTGCTCTGCAACTACACCGGAACAGTGGTGCGGTTACTCCAAAAATGGCCCTACACGTTGTATAATGTAATAAAATTTTATTTAATCATTTATTCATATAAATAACTTGCTTTTGATGGTTTAGATCTTGAAAAAACTGCTCTGCAACTACACCGGAACAGTGGTGCCGTTACTTCAAAAATGACCCTACACGTGTTATAATGTAATAAAATTTTATACAATCATTTATCCATATAAATAACATGCTTTTGATGGTTTAGATCTTGAAAAAACTGCTCTGCAACTACACCGGAATAGTGGTGCGGTTGCTCCAAAAATGGCCCTACACGTATTATAATGTAATAAAATTTTATATAATCATTTATCCATATAAATAACATGCTTTTGATGGTTTAGATCTTGAAAAAACTGCTCTGCAACTACACCGGAACAGTGGTTCGGTTACTCCAAAAATGGCCCTACACGTTGTATAATGTAATAAAATTTTATATAATCATTTATTCATATAAATAACATGCTTTTGATGGTTTAGATCTTGAAAAAACTGCTCTGCAACTACACCGGAACAGTGGTGCCGTTACTTCAAAAATGACCCTACACGTGTTATAATGTAATAAAATTTTATACAATCATTTATCCATATAAATAACATGCTTTTGATGGTTTAGATCTTGAAAAAACTGCTCTGCAACTACACCGGAATAGTGGTACGGTTGCTCCAAAAATGGCCCTACACGTGTTATAATGTAATAAAATTTTATATAATCATTTATCCATATAAATAACATGCTTTTGATGGTTTAGATCTTGAAAAAACTTCTCTGCAACTACACCGGAACAGTGGTGCGGTTCCTCCAAAAAATGGCCCTACACGACTTATAACGTAATAAAATTTTATATAATCATTTATCCATATAAATAACATGCTTTGATGGTTTTAGATCTTTAAAAAAACTGCTCTGCAACTACACCGGAACAGTGGTGCGGTTGCTCCAAAAATGGCCCTACCACGTATTATAATGTAATAAAATTTTATATAATCATTTATCCATATAAATAACATGCTTTTGATGGTTTAGATCTTGAAAAAACTGCTCTGCAACTACACCGGAACAGTGGTGCGGTTACTCCAAAAATGGCCCTACACGTTGTATAATGTAATAAAATTTTATATAATCATTTATCCATATAAATAACATGCTTTTGATGGTTTAGATCTTGAAAAAACTGCTCTGCAACTACACCGGAATAGTGGTGCGGTTGCTCCAAAAATGGCCCTACACGTATATAATGTAATAAAATTTTATATAATCATTTATCCATATAAATAACATGCTTTTGATGGTTTAGATCTTGAAAAAACTGCTCTGCAACTACACCGGAACAGTGGTGCGGTTACTCCAAAAATGGCCCTACACGTATAATAATGTAATAAAATTTTATATAATCATTATCCATATAAATAATATGTTTTGATGGTTTAGATCTTGAAAAAACTTCTCTGTAACTACACCGGAACAGTGGTGCGGTTCCTCCAAAAATGGCCCTACACGACTTATAACGTAATAAATTTTATATAATCATTTATCCATATAAATAACATGCTTTGATTGTTTAGATCTTTAAAAAACTGCTCTGCAACTACACCGGAACAGTGGTGCGGTTGCTCCAAAAATGGCCCTACACGTATTATAATGTAATAAAATTTTATATAATCATTTATCCATATAAATAACATGCTTTTGATGGTTTAGATCTTGAAAAAACTGCTCTGCAACTACACCGGAACAGTGGTTCGGTTACTCCAAAAATGGCCCTACACGTTGTATAATGTAATAAAATTTTATATAATCATTTATTCATATAAATAACATGCTTTTGATGGTTTAGATCTTGAAAAACCTGCTCTGCAACTACACCGGAACAGTGGTGCGGTTACTCCAAAATGGCCCTACACGTTGTATAATGTAATAAAATTTTATATAATCATTTATTCATATAAATAACATGCTTTTGATGGTTTAGATCTTGAAAAAACTGCTCTGCAACTACACCGGAACAGTGGTGCCGTTACTTCAAAAATGAACCCTACACGTGTTATAATGTAATAAAATTTTATACAATCATTTATCCATATAAATAACATGCTTTTGATGGTTTAGATCTTGAAAAAACTTCTCTGCAACTACACCGGAACAGTGGTGCGGTTCCTCCAAAAATGGCCCTACACGACTTATAACGTAATAAAATTTTATATAATCATTTATCCATATAAATAACATGCTTTGATGGTTTAGATCTTTAAAAAACTGCTCTGCAACTACACCGGAACAGTGGTGCGGTTGCTCCAAAAATGGCCCTACACGTATTATAATGTAATAAAATTTTATATAATCATTTATCCATATAAATAACATGCTTTTGATGGTTTAGATCTTGAAAAAACTGCTCTGCAACTACACCGGAACAGTGGTGCGGTTACTCCAAAAATGGCCCTACACGTTGTATAATGTAATAAAATTTTATATAATCATTTATCCATATAAATAACATGCTTTTGATGGTTTAGATCTTGAAAAAACTGCTCTGCAACTACACCGGAATAGTGGTGCGGTTGCTCCAAAAATGGCCCTACACGTATTATAATGTAATAAAATTTTATATAATCATTTATCCATATAAATAACATGCTTTTGATGGTTTAGATCTTGAAAAAACTGCTCTGCAACTACACCGGAATAGTGGTGCGGTTTCTCCAAAAATGGCCCTACACGTACTATAATGTAATAAAATTTTATATAATCATTTATCCATATAAATAACATGCTTTTGATGGTTTAGATCTTGAAAAAACTGCTCTGCAACTACACCGGAACAGTGGTTCGTTTACTCCAAAAATGGCCCTACACGTAGTATAATGTAATAAAATTTTATATAATCATTTATGCATATAAATAACTTGCTTTTGATGGTTTAGATCTTGAAAAAACTGCTCTGCAACTACACCGGAACAGTGGTGCGGTTACTCCAAAAATGGCCCTTCACGTATTATAATGTAATAAAATTTTATATATTCATTTATCCATATAAATAACATGCTTTTGATGGTTTAGATCTTGAAAAAACTGCTCTGCAACTACACCAGAACAGTGGTGCGGTTGCTCCAAAAATGTCCCTACACGTATAATAATGTAATAAAATTATATATAATCATTTATCCATATAAATAATATGTTTTGATGGTTTAGATCTTGAAAAAACTTCTCTGCAACTACACCGGAACAGTGGTGCGGTTCCTCCAAAAATGGCCCTACACGACTTATAACGTAATAAAATTTTATATAATCATTTATCCATATAAATAACATGCTTTGATTGTTTAGATCTTTAAAAAACTGCTCTGCAACTACACCGGAACAGTGGTGCGGTTGCTCCAAAAATGGCCCTACACGTATTATAATGTAATAAAATTTTATATAATCATTTATCCATATAAATAACATGCTTTTGATGGTTTAGATCTTGAAAAAACTGCTCTGCAACTACACCGGAACAGTGGTTCGGTTACTCCAAAAATGGCCCTACACGTTGTATAATGTAATAAAATTTTATATAATCATTTATTCATATAAATAACATGCTTTTGATGGTTTAGATCTTGAAAAACCTGCTCTGCAACTACACCGGAACAGTGGTGCGGTTACTCCAAAAATGGCCCTACACGTTGTATAATGTAATAAAATTTTATTTAATCATTTATTCATATAAATAACTTGCTTTTGATGGTTTAGATCTTGAAAAAACTGCTCTGCAACTACACCGGAACAGTGGTGCCGTTACTTCAAAAATGACCCTACACGTGTTATAATGTAATAAAATTTTATACAATCATTTATCCATATAAATAACATGCTTTTGATGGTTTAGATCTTGAAAAAACTGCTCTGCAACTACACCGGAATAGTGGTGCGGTTGCTCCAAAAATGGCCCTACACGTGTTATAATGTAATAAAATTTTATACAATCGTTTATCCATATAAATAACATGCTTTTGATGGTTTAGATCTTGAAAAAACTGCTCTGCAACTACACCGGAACAGTGGTTCGGTTACTCCAAAAATGGCCCTACACGTTGTATAATGTAATAAAATTTTATATAATCATTTATTCATATAAATAACATGCTTTTGATGGTTTAGATCTTGAAAAACCTGCTCTGCAACTACACCGGAACAGTGGTGCGGTTACTCCAAAAATGGCCCTACACGTTGTATAATGTAATAAAATTTTATTTAATCATTTATTCATATAAATAACTTGCTTTTGATGGTTTAGATCTTGAAAAAACTGCTCTGCAACTACACCGGAACAGTGGTGCCGTTACTTCAAAAATGACCCTACACGTGTTATAATGTAATAAAATTTTATACAATCATTTATCCATATAAATAACATGCTTTTGATGGTTTAGATCTTGAAAAAACTGCTCTGCAACTACACCGGAATAGTGGTGCGGTTGCTCCAAAAATGGCCCTACACGTATTATAATGTAATAAAATTTTATATAATCATTTATCCATATAAATAACATGCTTTTGATGGTTTAGATCTTGAAAAAACTGCTCTGCAACTACACCGGAACAGTGGTTCGGTTACTCCAAAAATGGCCCTACACGTTGTATAATGTAATAAAATTTTATATAATCATTTATTCATATAAATAACATGCTTTTGATGGTTTAGATCTTGAAAAAACTGCTCTGCAACTACACCGGAACAGTGGTGCCGTTACTTCAAAAATGACCCTACACGTGTTATAATGTAATAAAATTTTATACAATCATTTATCCATATAAATAACATGCTTTTGATGGTTTAGATCTTGAAAAAACTGCTCTGCAACTACACCGGAATAGTGGTACGGTTGCTCCAAAAATGGCCCTACACGTGTTATAATGTAATAAAATTTTATATAATCATTTATCCATATAAATAACATGCTTTTGATGGTTTAGATCTTGAAAAAACTTCTCTGCAACTACACCGGAACAGTGGTGCGGTTCCTCCAAAAATGGCCCTACACGACTTATAACGTAATAAAATTTTATATAATCATTTATCCATATAAATAACATGCTTTGATGGTTTAGATCTTTAAAAAACTGCTCTGCAACTACACCGGAACAGTGGTGCGGTTGCTCCAAAAATGGCCCTACACGTATTATAATGTAATAAAATTTTATATAATCATTTATCCATATAAATAACATGCTTTTGATGGTTTAGATCTTGAAAAAACTGCTCTGCAACTACACCGGAACAGTGGTGCGGTTACTCCAAAAATGGCCCTACACGTTGTATAATGTAATAAAATTTTATATAATCATTTATCCATATAAATAACATGCTTTTGATGGTTTAGATCTTGAAAAAACTGCTCTGCAACTACACCGGAATAGTGGTGCGGTTGCTCCAAAAATGGCCCTACACGTATTATAATGTAATAAAATTTTATATAATCATTTATCCATATAAATAACATGCTTTTGATGGTTTAGATCTTGAAAAAACTGCTCTGCAACTACACCGGAATAGTGGTGCGGTTTCTCCAAAAATGGCCCTACACGTACTATAATGTAATAAAATTTTATATAATCATTTATCCATATAAATAACATGCTTTTGATGGTTTAGATCTTGAAAAAACTGCTCTGCAACTACACCGGAACAGTGGTTCGTTTACTCCAAAAATGGCCCTACAAGTAGTATAATGTAATAAAATTTTATATAATCATTTATGCATATAAATAACTTGCTTTTGATGGTTTAGATCTTGAAAAAACTGCTCTGCAACTACACCGGAACAGTGGTGCGGTTACTCCAAAAATGGCCCTTCACGTATTATAATGTAATAAAATTTTATATATTCATTTATCCATATAAATAACATGCTTTTGATGGTTTAGATCTTGAAAAAACTGCTCTGCAACTACACCAGAACAGTGGTGCGGTTGCTCCAAAAATGTCCCTACACGTATAATAATGTAATAAAATTTTATATAATCATTTATCCATATAAATAATATGTTTTTGATGGTTTAGATCTTGAAAAAACTTCTCTGCAACTACACCGGAACAGTGGTGCGGTTCCTCCAAAAATGGCCCTACACGACTTATAACGTAATAAAATTTTATATAATCATTTATCCATATAAATAACATGCTTTGATGGTTTAGATCTTTAAAAAACTGCTCTGCAACTACACCGGAACAGTGGTGCGGTTGCTCCAAAAATGGCCCTACACGTATTATAATGTAATAAAATTTTATATAATCATTTATCCATATAAATAACATGCTTTTGATGGTTTAGATCTTGAAAAAACTGCTCTGCAACTACACCGGAACAGTGGTGCGGTTGCTCCAAAAATGGCCCTACACGTATTATAATGTAATAAAATTTTATATAATCATTTATCCATATAAATAACATGCTTTTGATGGTTTAGATCTTGAAAAAACTGCTCTGCAACTACACCGGAACAGTGGTGCGGTTACTCCAAAAATGGCCCTACACGTATTATAATGTAATAAAATTTTATATAATCATTTATCCATATGAATAACATGCTTTTGATGGTTTAGATCTTGAAAGAACTGCTCTGCAACTACACCGGAACAGTGGTTCGTTTACTCCAAGAATGGCCCTACACGTAGTATAATGTAATAAAATTTTATATAATCATTTATGCATATAAATAACTTGCTTTTGATGGTTTAGATCTTGAAAAAACTGCTCTGCAACTACACCGGAACAGTGGTGCGGTTACTCCAAAAATGGCCCTTCACGTATTATAATGTAATAAAATTTTATATATTCATTTATCTATATAAATAACATGCTTTTGATGGTTTAGATCTTGAAAAAACTGCTCTGCAACTACACCGGAATAGTGGTGCGGTTGCTCCAAAAATGGCCCTACACGTATTATAATGTAATAAAATTTTATATAATCATTTATCCATATAAATAACATGCTTTTGATGGTTTAGATCTTGAAAAAACTGCTCTGCAACTACACCGGAATAGTGGTGCGGTTGCTCCAAAAATGGCCCTACACGTATTATAATGTAATAAAATTTTATATAATCATTTATCCATATAAATAACATGCTTTTGATGGTTTAGATCTTGAAAAAACTGCTCTGCAACTACACCGGAATAGTGGTGCGGTTTCTCCAAAAATGGCCCTACACGTACTATAATGTAATAAAATTTTATATAATCATTTATCCATATAAATAACATGCTTTTGATGGTTTAGATCTTGAAAAAACTGCTCTGCAACTACACCGGAACAGTGGTTCGTTTACTCCAAAAATGGCCCTACACGTAGTATAATGTAATAAAATTTTATATAATCATTTATGCATATAAATAACTTGCTTTTGATGGTTTAGATCTTGAAAAAACTGCTCTGCAACTACACCGGAACAGTGGTGCGGTTACTCCAAAAATGGCCCTTCACGTATTATAATGTAATAAAATTTTATATATTCATTTATCCATATAAATAACATGCTTTTGATGGTTTAGATCTTGAAAAAAACTGCTCTGCAACTACACCAGAACAGTGGTGCGGTTGCTCAAAAAATGTCCCTACACGTATAATAATGTAATAAAATTTTATATAATCATTTATCCATATAAATAATATGTTTTTGATGGTTTAGATCTTGAAAAAACTTCTCTGCAACTACACCGGAACAGTGGTGCGGTTCCTCCAAAAATGGCCCTACACGACTTATAACGTAATAAAATTTTATATAATCATTTATCCATATAAATAACATGCTTTGATGGTTTAGATCTTTAAAAAACTGCTCTGCAACTACACCGGAACAGTGGTGCGGTTGCTCCAAAAATGGCCCTACACGTATTATAATGTAATAAAATTTTATATAATCATTTATCCATATAAATAACATGCTTTTGATGGTTTAGATCTTGAAAAAACTGCTCTGCAACTACACCGGAACAGTGGTGCGGTTACTCCAAAAATGGCCCTACACGTTGTATAATGTAATAAAATTTTATATAATCATTTATCCATATAAATAACATGCTTTTGATGGTTTAGATCTTGAAAAAACTACTCTGCAACTACACCGGAATAGTGGTGCGGTTGCTCTAAAAATTGCCCTACACGTATTATAATGTAATAAAATTTTATATAATCATTTATCCATATAAATAACATGCTTTTGATGGTTTAGATCTTGAAAAAACTGCTCTGCAACTACACCGGAATAGTGGTGCGGTTTCTCCAAAAATGGCCCTACACGTACTATAATGTAATAAAATTTTATATAATCATTTATCCATATAAATAACATGCTTTTGATGGTTTAGATCTTGAAAAAACTGCTCTGCAACTACACCGGAACAGTGGTTCGTTTACTCCAAAAATGGCCCTACACGTAGTATAATGTAATAAAATTTTATATAATCATTTATGCATATAAATAACTTTCTTTTGATGGTTTAGATCTTGAAAAAACTTCTCTGCAACTACACCGGAACAGTGGTGCGGTTACTCCAAAAATGGCCCTTCACGTATTATAATGTAATAAAATTTTATATATTCATTTATCCATATAAATAACATGCTTTTGATGGTTTAGATCTTGAAAAAACTGCTCTGCAACTACACCAGAACAGTGGTGCGGTTGCTCCAAAAATGTCCCTACACGTATAATAATGTAATAAAATTTTATATAATCATTTATTCATATAAATAATATGTTTTTGATGGTTTAGATCTTTAAAAAACTGCTCTGCAACTACACCGGAACAGTGGTGCCGTTACTTCAAAAATGGCTTTACACGTGTTATAACGTAATAAAATTTTATATAATCATTTATCCATATAAATAACATGCTTTTGATGGTTTAGATCTTGAAAAACCTGCTCTGCAACTACACCGGAACAGTGGTGCGGTTACTCCAAAAATGGCCCTACACGTTGTATAATGTAATAAAATTTTATTTAATCATTTATTCATATAAATAACTTGCTTTTGATGGTTTAGATCTTGAAAAAACTGCTCTGCAACTACACCGGAACAGTGGTGCCGTTACTTCAAAAATGACCCTACACGTGTTATAATGTAATAAAATTTTATACAATCATTTATCCATATAAATAACATGCTTTTGATGGTTTAGATCTTGAAAAAACTGCTCTGCAACTACACCGGAATAGTGGTGCGGTTGCTCCAAAAATGGCCCTACACGTATTATAATGTAATAAAATTTTATATAATCATTTATCCATATAAATAACATGCTTTTGATGGTTTAGATCTTGAAAAAACTGCTCTGCAACTACACCGGAACAGTGGTTCGGTTACTCCAAAAATGGCCCTACACGTTGTATAATGTAATAAAATTTTATATAATCATTTATTCATATAAATAACATGCTTTTGATGGTTTAGATCTTGAAAAAACTGCTCTGCAACTACACCGGAACAGTGGTGTCGTTCCTTCAAAAATGGCCCTACACGTGTTATAATGTAATAAAATTTTATATAATCATTTATCCATATTAATAAAATGCTTTTGATGGTTTAGATCTTGAAAAAACTGCTCTGAAACTACACCAGAACAGTGGTGCGGTTGCTCCAAAAATGGCCCTACACGTAGTATAATGTAATAAAATTTTATATAATCATTTATTCATATAAATAATTTGCTTTTGATGGTTTAGATCTTGAAAAAACTGCTCTGCAACTACACCGGAATAGTGGTGCGGTTGCTCCAAAAATGGCCCTACACATATTATAATGTAATAAAATTTTATATAATCATTTATCCATATAAATAACATGCTTTTGATGGTTTAGATCTTGAAAAAACTGCTCTGCAACTACACCGGAACAGTGGTTCGGTTACTCCAAAAATGGCCCTACACGTTGTATAATGTAATAAAATTTTATATAATCATTTATTCATATAAATAACATGCTTTTGATGGTTTAGATCTTGAAAAAACTGCTCTGCAACTGCACCGGAACAGTGGTGTCGTTCCTTCAAAAATGGCCCTACACGTGTTATAATGTAATAAAATTTTATATAATCATTTATCCATATTAATAAAATGCTTTTGATGGTTTAGATCTTGAAAAAACTGCTCTGCAACTACACCAGAACATTGGTGCGGTTGCTCCAAAAATGGCCCTACACGTAGTATAATGTAATAAAATTTTATATAATCATTTATTCATATAAATAACTTGCTTTTGATGGTTTAGATCTTGAAAAAACTGCTCTGCATCTACACCGGAACGGTGGTGCCGTTACTTCAAAAATGGCCCTACACGTGTTATAATGTAATAAAATTTTATATAATCATTTATCCATATAAATAACATGCTTTTGATGGTTTAGATCTTGAAAAAAACTGCTCTACAACTACACCGGAACAGTGGTACGGTTGCTCCAAAAATGGCCCTACACGTATTATAATGTAATAAAATTTTATATAATCATTTATCCATATAAATAACATGCTTTTGATGGTTTAGAGCTTGAAAAAATTGCTCTACAACTACACCGGAACAGTGGTGCGGTTACTCCAAAAATGGCCCTACACGTTGTATAATGTAATAAAATTTTATATACTCATTTATTCATATAAATAACTTGCTTTTGATGGTTTAGATCTTGAAAAAACTGCTCTGCAACTACACCGGAACAGTGGTGCCGTTACTTCAAAAATGGCCCTACACGTGTTATAATGTAATAAAATTTTATACAATCATTTATCCATATAAATAACATGCTTTTGATGGTTTAGATCTTGAAAAAACTGCTCTACAACTACAGCGGAATAGTAGTGCGGTTGCTCCAAAAATGGCCCTACACGTATTATAATGTAATAAAATTTTATATAATCATTTATCCATATAAATAACATGCTTTCGATGGTTTAGATCTTGAAAAAACTGCTCTGCAACTACACCGGAACAGTGGTGCGGTTACTCCAAAAATGGCCCTACACGTAGTATAATGTAATAAAATTTTATATAATCATTTATTCATATAAATAACTTGCTTTTGAAGGTTTAGATCTTGAAAAAACTGCTCTGCAACTACACCGGAACAGTGGTGCCGTTACTTCAAAAATGGCCCTACACGTGTTATAATGTAATAAAATTTTATATAATCATTTATCCATATAAATAACATGCTTTTGATGGTTTAGATCTTGAAAAAACTGCTCTGCAACTACACCGGAACAGTGGTGCGGTTGCTGCAAAAAAGGCCCTACATGTATTATAATGTAATAAAATTTTATATAATCATTTATTCATATAAATAACTTGCTTTTGATGGTTTAGATCTTGAAAAAACTGCTCTGCAACTACAGCGGAACAGTGGTGCCGTTATTTCAAAAATGGCCCAACACGTGTTATAATCTAATAAAATTTTATATAATTATTTATCCATATAAATAACATGCTTTTGATGGTTTAGATCTTAAAAAAACTGCTCTGCAACTACACCGGAACAGTGGTGCGGTTACTCCAAAAATGGCCCTACACGAATTATAACGTAACAAAATTTTTTATAATCATTTATCCATATAAATAACATGCTTTGATGGTTTAGATCTTTAAAAAACTGCTCTGCAACTACACCGGAACAGTGGTGCGGTTACTCCAAAAATGGCCCTACACGTATTATAATGTAATAAAATTTTATATAATCATTTATCCATATAAATAACATGCTTTTGATGGTTTAGATCTTGAAAAAACTGCTCTGCAACTACACCGGAACAGTGGTGCGGTTACTCCAAAAAAGGCCCTACACGTAGTATAATGTAATAAAATTTTATATAATCATTTATTCATATAAATAACTTTCTTTTGATGGTTTAGATCTTGAAAAAACTGCTCTGCAACTACACCGGAACAGTGGTGCCGTTACTTCAAAAATGGCCCTACACGTGTTATAATGTAATAAAATTTTATATAATCATTTATCCATATAAATAACATGCTTTTGATGGTTTAGAGCTTGAAAAAATTGCTCTACAACTACACCGGAACAGTGGTGCGGTTACTCCAAAAATGGCCCTACACGTTGTATAATGTAATAAAATTTTATATACTCATTTATTCATATAAATAACTTGCTTTTGATGGTTTAGATCTTGAAAAAACTGCTCTGCAACTACACCGGAACAGTGGTGCCGTTACTTCAAAAATGGCCCTACACGTGTTATAATGTAATAAAATTTTATACAATCATTTATCCATATAAATAACATGCTTTTGATGGTTTAGATCTTGAAAAAACTGCTCTACAACTACAGCGGAATAGTAGTGCGGTTGCTCCAAAAATGGCCCTACACGTATTATAATGTAATAAAATTTTATATAATCATTTATCCATATAAATAACATGCTTTCGATGGTTTAGATCTTGAAAAAACTGCTCTGCAACTACACCGGAACAGTGGTGCGGTTACTCCAAAAATGGCCCTACACGTAGTATAATGTAATAAAATTTTATATAATCATTTATTCATATAAATAACTTGCTTTTGAAGGTTTAGATCTTGAAAAAACTGCTCTGCAACTACACCGGAACAGTGGTGCCGTTACTTCAAAAATGGCCCTACACGTGTTATAATGTAATAAAATTTTATATAATCATTTATCCATATAAATAACATGCTTTTGATGGTTTAGATCTTGAAAAAACTGCTCTGCAACTACACCGGAACAGTGGTGCGGTTGCTGCAAAAAAGGCCGTACATGTATTATAATGTAATAAAATTTTATATAATCATTTATTCATATAAATAACTTGCTTTTGATGGTTTAGATCTTGAAAAAACTGCTCTGCAACTACAGCGGAACAGTGGTGCCGTTATTTCAAAAATGGCCCAACACGTGTTATAATCTAATAAAATTTTATATAATTATTTATCCATATAAATAACATGCTTTTGATGGTTTAGATCTTAAAAAAACTGCTCTGCAACTACACCGGAACAGTGGTGCGGTTACTCCAAAAATGGCCCTACACGAATTATAACGTAACAAAATTTTTTATAATCATTTATCCATATAAATAACATGCTTTGATGGTTTAGATCTTTAAAAAACTGCTCTGCAACTACACCGGAACAGTGGTGCGGTTACTCCAAAAATGGCCCTACACGTATTATAATGTAATAAAATTTTATATAATCATTTATCCATATAAATAACATGCTTTTGATGGTTTAGATCTTGAAAAAACTGCTCTGCAACTACACCGGAACAGTGGTGCGGTTACTCCAAAAAAGGCCCTACACGTAGTATAATGTAATAAAATTTTATATAATCATTTATTCATATAAATAACTTTCTTTTGATGGTTTAGATCTTGAAAAAACTGCTCTGCAACTACACCGGAACAGTGGTGCCGTTACTTCAAAAATGGCCCTACACGTGTTATAATGTAATAAAATTTTATATAATCATTTATCCATATAAATAACATGCATTTGATGGTTTAGATCTTCAAAAAACTGTTCTGCAACTACACCGGAACAGTGGTGCGGTTGCTCCAAAAATGGCCCTACACGTATTATAATGTAATAAAATTTTATATAATCATTTATCCATATAAATAACATGCTTTTGATGGTTTAGATCTTTAAAAAACTGCTCTGCAACTACACCGGAAAAGTGGTGCCGTTACTTCAAAAATGGCTTTACACGTGTTATAATGTAATAAAATTTTATATAATCATTTATCCATATAAATAACATGCTTTTGATGGTTTAGATCTTGAAAAACCTGCTCTGCAACTACACCGGAACAGTGGTGCGGTTACTCCAAAAATGGCCCTACACGTTGTATAATGTAATAAAATTTTATTTAATCATTTATTCATATAAATAACTTGCTTTTGATGGTTTAGATTTTGAAAAAACTGCTCTGCAACTACACCGGAACAGTGGTGCCGTTACTTCAAAAATGACCCTACACGTGTTATAATGTAATAAAATTTTATACAATCTTTTATCCATATAAATAACATGCTTTTGATGGTTTAGATCTTGCAAAAACTGCTCTGCAACTACACCGGAACAGTGGTGCGGTTACTCCAAAAAAGGCCCTACACGTAGTATAATGTAATAAAATTTTATATAATCATTTATTCATATAAATAACTTTCTTTTGATGGTTTAGATCTTGAAAAAACTGCTCTCCAACTACACCGGAACAGTGGTGCCGTTACTTCAAAAATGGCCCTACACGTGTTATAATGTAATAAAATTTTATATAATCATTTATCCATATAAATAACATGCTTTTGATGGTTTAGATCTTCAAAAAACTGCTCTGCAACTACACCGGAACAGTGGTGCGGTTGATCCAAAAATGGCCCTACACGTATTATAATGTAATAAAATTTTATATAATCATTTATCCATATAAATAACATGCTTTTGATGGTTTAGATCTTGAAAAAACTGCTCTGCAACTACACCGGAACAGTGGTGCGGTTACTCCAAAAATGGCCCTACACGTAGTATAATATAATAAAATTTTATATAATCATTTATGCATATAAATAACTTGCTTTTGATGGTTTAGATCTTGAAGAAACTGCTCTGCAACTACACCGGAACAGTGGTGCCGTTAATTCAAAAATGGCCCTACAAGTGTTATAATGTAATAAAATTTTATACAATCATTTATCCATATAAATAACATGCTTTTGATGGTTTAGATCTTGAAAAAACTGCTCTACAAAATGGCCCTACACGTATTATAATGTAATAAAATTTTATATAATCATTTATCCATATAAATAACATGCTTTTGATGGTTTAGATCTTGAAAAAACTGCTCTGCAACTACACCGGAACAGTGGTGCGGTTACTCCAAAAATGGCCCTACACGTAGTATAATGTAATAAAATTTTATATAATCATTTATTCATATAAATAACTTGCTTTTGAAGGTTTAGATCTTGAAAAAACTGCTCTGCAACTACACCGGAACAGTGGTGCCGTTACTTCAAAAATGGCCCTACACGTGTTATAATGTAATAAAATTTTATATAATCATTTATCCATATAAATAACATGCTTTTGATGGTTTAGATCTTGAAAAAACTGCTCTGCAACTACACCGGAACAGTGGTGCCGTTACTTCAAAAATGACCCTACACGTGTTATAATGTAATAAAATTTTATACAATCTTTTATCCATATAAATAACATGCTTTTGATGGTTTAGATCTTGCAAAAACTGCTCTGCAACTACACCGGAACAGTGGTGCGGTTACTCCAAAAAAGGCCCTACACGTAGTATAATGTAATAAAATTTTATATAATCATTTATTCATATAAATAACTTTCTTTTGATGGTTTAGATCTTGAAAAAACTGCTCTGCAACTACACCGGAACAGTGGTGCCGTTACTTCAAAAATGGCCCTACACGTGTTATAATGTAATAAAATTTTATATAATCATTTATCCATATAAATAACATGCTTTTGATGGTTTAGATCTTCAAAAAACTGCTCTGCAACTACACCGGAACAGTGGTGCGGTTGCTCCAAAAATGGCCCTACACGTATTATAATGTAATAAAATTTTATATAATCATTTATCCATATAAATAACATGCTTTTGATGGTTTAGATCTTGAAAAAACTGCTCTGCAACTACACCGGAACAGTGGTGCGGTTGCTCCAAAAATGACCCTACACGTGTTATAATGTAATAAAATTTTATACAATCTTTTATCCATATAAATAACATGCTTTTGATGGTTTAGATCTTGCAAAAACTGCTCTGCAACTACACCGGAACAGTGGTGCGGTTGCTCCAAAAAAGGCCCTACACGTAGTATAATGTAATAAAATTTTATATAATCATTTATTCATATAAATAACTTTCTTTTGATGGTTTAGATCTTGAAAAAACTGCTCTCCAACTACACCGGAACAGTGGTGCCGTTACTTCAAAAATGGCCCTACACGTGTTATAATGTAATAAAATTTTATATAATCATTTATCCATATAAATAACATGCTTTTGATGGTTTAGATCTTCAAAAAACTGCTCTGCAACTACACCGGAACAGTGGTGCGGTTGATCCAAAAATGGCCCTACACGTATTATAATGTAATAAAATTTTATATAATCATTTATCCATATAAATAACATGCTTTTGATGGTTTAGATCTTGAAAAAACTGCTCTGCAACTACACCGGAACAGTGGTGCGGTTACTCCAAAAATGGCCCTACACGTAGTATAATATAATAAAATTTTATATAATCATTTATGCATATAAATAACTTGCTTTTGATGGTTTAGATCTTGAAGAAACTGCTCTGCAACTACACCGGAACAGTGGTGCCGTTAATTCAAAAATGGCCCTACAAGTGTTATAATGTAATAAAATTTTATACAATCATTTATCCATATAAATAACATGCTTTTGATGGTTTAGATCTTGAAAAAACTGCTCTACAAAATGGCCCTACACGTATTATAATGTAATAAAATTTTATATAATCATTTATCCATATAAATAACATGCTTTTGATGGTTTAGATCTTGAAAAAACTGCTCTGCAACTACACCGGAACAGTGGTGCGGTTACTCCAAAAATGGCCCTACACGTAGTATAATGTAATAAAATTTTATATAATCATTTATTCATATAAATAACTTGCTTTTGAAGGTTTAGATCTTGAAAAAACTGCTCTGCAACTACACCGGAACAGTGGTGCCGTTACTTCAAAAATGGCCCTACACGTGTTATAATGTAATAAAATTTTATATAATCATTTATCCATATAAATAACATGCTTTTGATGGTTTAGATCTTGAAAAAACTGCTCTGCAACTACACCGGAACAGTGGTGCCGTTACTTCAAAAATGACCCTACACGTGTTATAATGTAATAAAATTTTATACAATCTTTTATCCATATAAATAACATGCTTTTGATGGTTTAGATCTTGCAAAAACTGCTCTGCAACTACACCGGAACAGTGGTGCGGTTACTCCAAAAAAGGCCCTACACGTAGTATAATGTAATAAAATTTTATATAATCATTTATTCATATAAATAACTTTCTTTTGATGGTTTAGATCTTGAAAAAACTGCTCTGCAACTACACCGGAACAGTGGTGCCGTTACTTCAAAAATGGCCCTACACGTGTTATAATGTAATAAAATTTTATATAATCATTTATCCATATAAATAACATGCTTTTGATGGTTTAGATCTTCAAAAAACTGCTCTGCAACTACACCGGAACAGTGGTGCGGTTACTCCAAAAATGGCCCTACACGTTGTATAATGTAATAAAATTTTATTTAATCATTTATTCATATAAATAACTTGCTTTTGATGGTTTAGATTTTGAAAAAACTGCTCTGCAACTACACCGGAACAGTGGTGCCGTTACTTCAAAAATGACCCTACACGTGTTATAATGTAATAAAATTTTATACAATCATTTATCCATATAAATAACATGCTTTTGATGGTTTAGATCTTGCAAAAACTGCTCTGCAACTACACCGGAACAGTGGTGCGGTTACTCCAAAAAAGGCCCTACACGTAGTATAATGTAATAAAATTTTATATAATCATTTATTCATATAAATAACTTTCTTTTGATGGTTTAGATCTTGAAAAAACTGCTCTCCAACTACACCGGAACAGTGGTGCCGTTACTTCAAAAATGGCCCTACACGTGTTATAATGTAATAAAATTTTATATAATCATTTATCCATATAAATAACATGCTTTTGATGGTTTAGATCTTCAAAAAACTGCTCTGCAACTACACCGGAACAGTGGTGCGGTTGATCCAAAAATGGCCCTACACGTATTATAATGTAATAAAATTTTATATAATCATTTATCCATATAAATAACATGCTTTTGATGGTTTAGATCTTGAAAAAACTGCTCTGCAACTACACCGGAACAGTGGTGCGGTTACTCCAAAAATGGCCCTACACGTAGTATAATATAATAAAATTTTATATAATCATTTATGCATATAAATAACTTGCTTTTGATGGTTTAGATCTTGAAGAAACTGCTCTGCAACTACACCGGAACAGTGGTGCCGTTAATTCAAAAATGGCCCTACAAGTGTTATAATGTAATAAAATTTTATACAATCATTTATCCATATAAATAACATGCTTTTGATGGTTTAGATCTTGAAAAAACTGCTCTACAAAATGGCCCTACACGTATTATAATGTAATAAAATTTTATATAATCATTTATCCATATAAATAACATGCTTTTGATGGTTTAGATCTTGAAAAAACTGCTCTGCAACTACACCGGAACAGTGGTGCGGTTACTCCAAAAATGGCCCTACACGTAGTATAATGTAATAAAATTTTATATAATCATTTATTCATATAAATAACTTGCTTTTGAAGGTTTAGATCTTGAAAAAACTGCTCTGCAACTACACCGGAACAGTGGTGCCGTTACTTCAAAAATGGCCCTACACGTGTTATAATGTAATAAAATTTTATATAATCATTTATCCATATAAATAACATGCTTTTGATGGTTTAGATCTTGAAAAAACTGCTCTGCAACTACACCGGAACAGTGGTGCCGTTACTTCAAAAATGACCCTACACGTGTTATAATGTAATAAAATTTTATACAATCTTTTATCCATATAAATAACATGCTTTTGATGGTTTAGATCTTGCAAAAACTGCTCTGCAACTACACCGGAACAGTGGTGCGGTTACTCCAAAAAAGGCCCTACACGTAGTATAATGTAATAAAATTTTATATAATCATTTATTCATATAAATAACTTTCTTTTGATGGTTTAGATCTTGAAAAAACTGCTCTGCAACTACACCGGAACAGTGGTGCCGTTACTTCAAAAATGGCCCTACACGTGTTATAATGTAATAAAATTTTATATAATCATTTATCCATATAAATAACATGCTTTTGATGGTTTAGATCTTCAAAAAACTGCTCTGCAACTACACCGGAACAGTGGTGCGGTTGCTCCAAAAATGGCCCTACACGTATTATAATGTAATAAAATTTTATATAATCATTTATCCATATAAATAACATGCTTTTGATGGTTTAGATCTTGAAAAAACTGCTCTGCAACTACACCGGAACAGTGGTGCGGTTACTCCAAAAATGGCCCTACACGTAGTATAATATAATAAAATTTTATATAATCATTTATGCATATAAATAACTTGCTTTTGATGGTTTAGATCTTGAAGAAACTGCTCTGCAACTACACCGGAACAGTGGTGCCGTTAATTCAAAAATGGCCCTACACGTGTTATAATGTAATAAAATTTTATACAATCATTTATCCATATAAATAACACGCTTTTTATGGTTTAGATCTTGAAAAAACTGCTCTACAAAATGGCCCTACACGTATTATAATGTAATAAAATTTTATATAATCATTTATCCATATAAATAACATGCTTTTGATGGTTTAGATCTTGAAAAAACTGCTCTGCAACTACACACCGGAACAGTGGTGCGGTTACTCCAAAAATGGCCCTACACGTAGTATAATGTAATAAAATTTTATATAATCATTTATTCATATAAATAACTTGCTTTTGAAGGTTTAGATCTTGAAAAAACTGCTCTGCAACTACACCGGAACAGTGGTGCCGTTACTTCAAAAATGGCCCTACACGTGTTATAATGTAATAAAATTTTATATAATCATTTATCCATATAAATAACATGCTTTTGATGGTTTGGATCTTGAAAAAACTGCTCTGCAACTACACCGGAACAGTGGTGCGGTTGCTGCAAAAAAGGCCCTACATGTATTATAATGTAATAAAATTTTATATAATCATTTATTCATATAAATAACTTGCTTTTGATGGTTTAGATCTTGAAAAAACTGCTCTGCAACTACAGCGGAACAGTGGTGCCGTTATTTCAAAAATGGCCCAACACGTGTTATAATCTAATAAAATTTTATATAATTATTTATCCATATAAATAACATGCTTTTGATGGTTTAGATCTTAAAAAAACTGCTCTGCAACTACACCGGAACAGTGCTGCGGTTACTCCAAAAATGGCCCTACAACGAATTATAACGTAATAAAATTTTATATAATCATTTATCCATATAAATAACATGCTTTGATGGTTTAGATCTTTAAAAAACTGCTCTGCAACTACACCGGAACAGTGGTGCGGTTACTCCAAAAATGGCCCTACACGTATTATAATGTAATAAAATTTTATATAATCATTTATCCATATAAATAACATGCTTTTGATGGTTTAGATCTTGAAAAAACTGCTCTGCAACTACACCGAAACAGTGGTGCGGTTACTCCAAAAATGGCCCTACACGTAGTATAATGTAATAAAATTTTATATAATCATTTATTCATATAAATAACTTTCTTTTGATGGTTTAGATCTTGAAAAAACTGCTCTGCAACTACACCGGAACAGTGGTGCCGTTACTTCAAAAATGGCCCTACACGTGTTATAATGTAATAAAATTTTATATAATCATTTATCCATATAAATAACATGCTTTTGATGGTTTAGATCTTGAAAAAAACTGCTCTGCAACTACACCGGAACAGTGGTGCGGTTGCTGCAAAAAAGGCCCTACATGTATTATAATGTAATAAAATTTTATATAATCATTTATTCATATAAATAACTTGCTTTTGATGGTTTAGATCTTGAAAAAAACTGCTCTGCAACTACAGCGGAACAGTGGTGCCGTTATTTCAAAAATGGCCCAACACGTGTTATAATCTAATAAAATTTATATAATTATTTATCCATATAAATAACATGCTTTTGATGGTTTAGATCTTAAAAAAACTGCTCTGCAACTACACCGGAACAGTGGTGCCGTTACTCCAAAAATGGCCCTACACGAATTATAACGTAATAAAATTTTTTATAATCATTTATCCATATAAATAACATGCTTTGATGGTTTAGATCTTTAAAAAACTGCTCTGCAACTACACCGGAACAGTGGTGCGGTTACTCCAAAAATGGCCCTACACGTATTATAATGTAATAAAATTTTATATAATCATTTATCCATATAAATAACATGCTTTTGAGGGTTTAGATCTTGAAAAAACTGCTCTACAACTACACCGGAACAGTGGTGCGGTTACTCCAAAAAAGGCCCTACACGTAGTATAATATAATAAAATTTTATATAATCATTTATTCATATAAATAACTTTCTTTTGATGGTTTAGATCTTGAAAAAACTGCTCTGCAACTACACCGGAACAGTGGTGCCGTTACTTCAAAAATGGCCCTACACGTGTTATAATGCAATAAAATTTTATATAATCATTTATCCATATAAATAACATGCTTTTGATGGTTTAGATCTTCAAAAAACTGCTCTGCAACTACACCGGAACAGTGGTGCGGTTGCTCCAAAAATGGCCCTACACGTATTATAATGTAATAAAATTTTATATAATCATTTATCCATATAAATAACATGCTTTTGATGGTTTAGATCTTTAAAAAACTGCTCTGCAACTACACCGGAACAGTGGTGCCGTTACTTCAAAAATGGCTTTACACGTGTTATAATGTAATAAAATTTTATATAATCGTTTATCCATATAAATAACATGCTTTTGATGGTTTAGATCTTGAAAAACCTGCTCTGCAACTACACCGGAACAGTGGTGCGGTTACTCCAAAAATGGCCCTACACGTTGTATAATGTAATAAAATTTTATTTAATCATTTATTCATATAAATAACTTGCTTTTGATGGTTTAGATTTTGAAAAAACTGCTCTGCAACTACACCGGAACAGTGGTGCCGTTACTTCAAAAATGACCCTACACGTGTTATAATGTAATAAAATTTTATACAATCATTTATCCATATAAATAACATGCTTTTGATGGTTTAGATCTTGAAAAAACTGCTCTGCAACTACACCGGAACAGTGGTTCGGTTACTCCAAAAAAGGCCCTACACGTAGTATAATGTAATAAAATTGTATATAATCATTTATTCATATAAATAACTTTCTTTTGATGGTTTAGATCTTGAAAAAACTGCTCTGCAACTACACCGGAACAGTGGTGCCGTTACTTCAAAAATGGCCCTACACGTGTTATAATGTAATAAAATTTTATATAATCATTTATCCATATAAATAACAAGCTTTTGATGGTTTAGATCTTCAAAAAACTGCTCTGCAACTACACCGGAACAGTGGTGCGGTTGCTCCAAAAATGGCCCTACACGTATTATAATGTAATAAAATTTTATATAATCATTTATCCATATAAATAACATGCTTTTGATGGTTTAGATCTTGAAAAAACTGCTCTGCAACTACACCGGAACAGTGGTGCGGTTACTCCAAAAATGGCCCTACACGTAGTATAATATAATAAAATTTTATATAATCATTCATGCATATAAATAACTTGCTTTTGATGGTTTAGATCTTGAAGAAACTGCTCTGCAACTACACCGGAACAGTGGTGCCGTTACTTCAAAAATGGCCCTACACGTGTTATAATGTAATAAAATTTTATATAATCATTTATCCATATAAATAACATGCTTTTGATGGTTTAGATCTTGAAAAAACTGCTCTGCAACTACACCGGAACAGTGTTGCGGTTGCTGCAAAAAAGGCCCTACATGTATTATAATGTAATAAAATTTTATATAATCATTTATTCATATAAATAACTTGCTTTTGATGGTTTAGATCTTGAAAAAACTGCTCTGCAACTACAGCGGAACAGTGGTGCCGTTATTTCAAAAATGGCCCTACACGTGTTATAATCTAATAAAATTTTATATAATTATTTATGCATATAAATAACATGCTTTTGATGGTTTAGATCTTAAAAAAACTGCTCTGCAACTACACCGGAACAGTGCTGCGGTTACTCCAAAAATGGCCCTACACGAATTATAACGTAATAAAATTTTATATAATCATTTATCCATATAAATAACATGCTTTGATGGTTTAGATCTTTAAAAAACTGCTCTGCAACTACACCGGAACAGTGGTGCGGTTACTCCAAAAATGGCCCTACACGTATTATAATGTAATAAAATTTTATATAATCATTTATCCATATAAATAACATGCTTTTGATGGTTTAGATCTTGAAAAAACTGCTCTGCAACTACACCGAAACAGTGGAGCGGTTACTCCAAAAATGGCCCTACACGTAGTATAATGTAATAAAATTTTATATAATCATTTATTCATATAAATAACTTTCTTTTGATGGTTTAGATCTTGAAAAAACTGCTCTGCAACTACACCGGAACAGTGGTGCCGTTACTTCAAAAATGGCCCTACACGTGTTATAATGTAATAAAATTTTATACAATCATTTATCCATATAAATAACATGCTTTTGATGGTTTAGATCTTGAAAAAACTGCTCTGCAACTACACCGGAATAGTGGTGCGGTTTCTCCAAAAATGGCCCTACACGTATTATAATGTAATAAAATTTTATATAATCATTTATCCATATAAATAACATGCTTTTGATGGTTTAGATCTTGAAAAAACTGCTCTGCAACTACACCGGAATAGTGGTTCGGTTACTCCAAAAATGGCCCTACACGTAGTATAATGTAATAAAATTTTATATAATCATTTATGCATATAAATAACTTGCTTTTGATGGTTTAGATCTTGAAAAAACTGCTCTGCAACTACACCGGAACAGTGGTGCCGTTACTTCAAAAATGGCCCTACACGTGTTATAATGTAATAAAATTTTATATAATCATTTATCCATATAAATAACATGCTTTTGATGGTTTAGATCTTGAAAAAACTGCTCTGCAACTACACCGGAACAGTGGTGCGGTTACTCCAAAAATGGCCCTACACGTAGTATAATATAATAAAATTTTATATAATCATTTATGCATATAAATAACTTGCTTTTGATGGTTTAGATCTTGAAGAAACTGCTCTGCAACTACACCGGAACAGTGGTGCCGTTACTTCAAAAATGGCCCTACACGTGTTATAATGTAATAAAATTTTATATAATCATTTATCCATATAAATAACATGCTTTTGATGGTTTAGATCTTGAAAAAACTGCTCTGCAACTACACCGGAACAGTGTTGCGGTTGCTGCAAAAAAGGCCCTACATGTATTATAATGTAATAAAATTTTATATAATCATTTATTCATATAAATAACTTGCTTTTGATGGTTTAGATCTTGAAAAAACTGCTCTGCAACTACAGCGGAACAGTGGTGCCGTTATTTCAAAAATGGCCCTACACGTGTTATAATCTAATAAAATTTTATATAATTATTTATGCATATAAATAACATGCTTTTGATGGTTTAGATCTTAAAAAAACTGCTCTGCAACTACACCGGAACAGTGCTGCGGTTACTCCAAAAATGGCCCTACACGAATTATAACGTAATAAAATTTTATATAATCATTTATCCATATAAATAACATGCTTTGATGGTTTAGATCTTTAAAAAACTGCTCTGCAACTACACCGGAACAGTGGTGCGGTTACTCCAAAAATGGCCCTACACGTATTATAATGTAATAAAATTTTATATAATCATTTATTCATATAAATAACTTTCTTTTGATGGTTTAGATCTTGAAAAAACTGCTCTGCAACTACACCGGAACAGTGGTGCCGTTACTTCAAAAATGGCCCTACACGTGTTATAATGTAATAAAATTTTATACAATCATTTATCCATATAAATAACATGCTTTTGATGGTTTAGATCTTGAAAAAACTGCTCTGCAACTACACCGGAATAGTGGTGCGGTTTCTCCAAAAATGGCCCTACACGTATTATAATGTAATAAAATTTTATATAATCATTTATCCATATAAATAACATGCTTTTGATGGTTTAGATCTTGAAAAAACTGCTCTGCAACTACACCGAAACAGTGGAGCGGTTACTCCAAAAATGGCCCTACACGTAGTATAATGTAATAAAATTTTATATAATCATTTATTCATATAAATAACTTTCTTTTGATGGTTTAGATCTTGAAAAAACTGCTCTGCAACTACACCGGAACAGTGGTGCCGTTACTTCAAAAATGGCCCTACACGTGTTATAATGTAATAAAATTTTATACAATCATTTATCCATATAAATAACATGCTTTTGATGGTTTAGATCTTGAAAAAACTGCTCTGCAACTACACCGGAATAGTGGTGCGGTTTCTCCAAAAATGGCCCTACACGTATTATAATGTAATAAAATTTTATATAATCATTTATCCATATAAATAACATGCTTTTGATGGTTTAGATCTTGAAAAAACTGCTCTGCAACTACACCGGAATAGTGGTTCGGTTACTCCAAAAATGGCCCTACACGTAGTATAATGTAATAAAATTTTATATAATCATTTATGCATATAAATAACTTGGTTTTGATGGTTTAGATCTTGAAAAAACTGCTCTGCAACTACACCGGAACAGTGGTGCCGTTACTTCAAAAATGGCCCTACACGTGTTATAATGTAATAAAATTTTATATAATCATTTATCCATATAAATAACATGCTTTTGATGGTTTAGATCTTGAAAAAACTGCTCTGCAACTACACCGGAACAGTGGTGCGGTTACTCCAAAAATGGCCCTACACGTAGTATAATATAATAAAATTTTATATAATCATTTATGCATATAAATAACTTGCTTTTGATGGTTTAGATCTTGAAGAAACTGCTCTGCAACTACACCGGAACAGTGGTGCCGTTACTTCAAAAATGGCCCTACACGTGTTATAATGTAATAAAATTTTATATAATCATTTATCCATATAAATAACATGCTTTTGATGGTTTAGATCTTGAAAAAACTGCTCTGCAACTACACCGGAACAGTGTTGCGGTTGCTGCAAAAAAGGCCCTACATGTATTATAATGTAATAAAATTTTATATAATCATTTATTCATATAAATAACTTGCTTTTGATGGTTTAGATCTTGAAAAAACTGCTCTGCAACTACAGCGGAACAGTGGTGCCGTTATTTCAAAAATGGCCCTACACGTGTTATAATCTAATAAAATTTTATATAATTATTTATGCATATAAATAACATGCTTTTGATGGTTTAGATCTTAAAAAAACTGCTCTGCAACTACACCGGAACAGTGCTGCGGTTACTCCAAAAATGGCCCTACACGAATTATAACGTAATAAAATTTTATATAATCATTTATCCATATAAATAACATGCTTTGATGGTTTAGATCTTTAAAAAACTGCTCTGCAACTACACCGGAACAGTGGTGCGGTTACTCCAAAAATGGCCCTACACGTATTATAATGTAATAAAATTTTATATAATCATTTATCCATATAAATAACATGCTTTTGATGGTTTAGATCTTGAAAAAACTGCTCTGCAACTACACCGAAACAGTGGAGCGGTTACTCCAAAAATGGCCCTACACGTAGTATAATGTAATAAAATTTTATATAATCATTTATTCATATAAATAACTTTCTTTTGATGGTTTAGATCTTGAAAAAACTGCTCTGCAACTACACCGGAACAGTGGTGCCGTTACTTCAAAAATGGCCCTACACGTGTTATAATGTAATAAAATTTTATACAATCATTTATCCATATAAATAACATGCTTTTGATGGTTTAGATCTTGAAAAAACTGCTCTGCAACTACACCGGAATAGTGGTGCGGTTTCTCCAAAAATGGCCCTACACGTATTATAATGTAATAAAATTTTATATAATCATTTATCCATATAAATAACATGCTTTTGATGGTTTAGATCTTGAAAAAACTGCTCTGCAACTACACCGGAATAGTGGTTCGGTTACTCCAAAAATGGCCCTACACGTAGTATAATGTAATAAAATTTTATATAATCATTTATGCATATAAATAACTTGCTTTTGATGGTTTAGATCTTGAAAAAACTGCTCTGCAACTACACCGGAACAGTGGTGCCGTTACTTCAAAAATGGCCCTACACGTGTTATAATGTAATAAAATTTTATATAATCATTTATCCATATAAATAACATGCTTTTGATGGTTTAGATCTTGAAAAAACTGCTCTGCAACTACACCGGAACAGTGGTGCGGTTACTCCAAAAATGGCCCTACACGTAGTATAATATAATAAAATTTTATATAATCATTTATGCATATAAATAACTTGCTTTTGATGGTTTAGATCTTGAAGAAACTGCTCTGCAACTACACCGGAACAGTGGTGCCGTTACTTCAAAAATGGCCCTACACGTGTTATAATGTAATAAAATTTTATATAATCATTTATCCATATAAATAACATGCTTTTGATGGTTTAGATCTTGAAAAAACTGCTCTGCAACTACACCGGAACAGTGTTGCGGTTGCTGCAAAAAAGGCCCTACATGTATTATAATGTAATAAAATTTTATATAATCATTTATTCATATAAATAACTTGCTTTTGATGGTTTAGATCTTGAAAAAACTGCTCTGCAACTACAGCGGAACAGTGGTGCCGTTATTTCAAAAATGGCCCTACACGTGTTATAATCTAATAAAATTTTATATAATTATTTATGCATATAAATAACATGCTTTTGATGGTTTAGATCTTGAAAAAACTGCTCTGCAACTACACCGGAACAGTGGTGCAGTTGCTGCAAAAAAGGCCCTACATGTATTATAATGTAATAAAATTTTATATAATCATTTATTCATATAAATAACATGCTTTTGATGGTTTAGATCTTGAAAAAACTGCTCTGCAACTACACCGGAACAGTGGTGCCGTTCCTTCAAAAATGGCCCTACACGTGTTATAATGTAATAAAATTTTATATAATCATTTATCCATATAAATAACATGCTTTTGATGGTTTAGATCTTGAAAAAACTGCTCTGCAACTACACCGGAATAGTGGTGCGGTTTCTCCAAAAATGGCCCTACACGTATTATAATGTAATAAAATTTTATATAATCATTTATCCATATAAATAACATGCTTTTGATGGTTTAGATCTTGAAAAAACTGCTCTGCAACTACACCGGAACAGTGGTTCGTTTACTCCAAAAATGGCCCTACACGTAGTATAATGTAATAAAATTTTATATAATCATTTATCCATATAAATAACATGCTTTTGATGGTTTAGATCTTCAAAAAACTGCTCTGCAACTACACCGGAACAGTGGTGCGGTTGCTCCAAAAATGGCCCTACACGTATTATAATGTAATAAAATTTTATATAATCATTTATCCATATAAATAACATGCTTTTGATGGTTTAGATCTTTAAAAAACTGCTCTGCAACTACACCGGAACAGTGGTGCGGTTACTCCAAAAATGGCCCTACACGTTGTATAATGTAATAAAATTTTATTTAATCATTTATTCATATAAATAACTTGCTTTTGATGATTTAGATTTTGAAAAAACTGCTCTGCAACTACACCGGAACAGTGGTGCCGTTACTTCAAAAATGACCCTACACGTGTTATAATGTAATAAAATTTTATACAATCATTTATCCATATAAATAACATGCTTTTGATGGTTTAGATCTTGAAAAAACTGCTCTGCAACTACACCGGAACAGTGGTGCGGTTACTCCAAAAAAGGCCCTACACGTAGTATAATGTAATAAAATTTTATATAATCATTTATTCATATAAATAACTTTCTTTTGATGGTTTAGATGTTGAAAAAACTGCTCTGCAACTACACCGGAACAGTGGTGCCGTTACTTCAAAAATGGCCCTACACGTGTTATAATGTAATAAAATTTTATATAATCATTTATCCATATAAATAACATGCTTTTGATGGTTTAGATCTTCAAAAAACTGCTCTGCAACTACACCGGAACAGTGGTGCGGTTGCTCCAAAAATGGCCCTACACGTATTATAATGTAATAAAATTTATATAATCATTTATCCATATAAATAACATGCTTTTGATGGTTTAGATCTTGAAAAAACTGCTCTGCAACTACACCGGAACAGTGGTGCGGTTGCTCCAAAAATGGCCCTACACGTAGTATAATATAATAAAATTTTATATAATCATTTATGCATATAAATAACCTGCTTTTGATGGTTTAGATCTTGAAGAAACTGCTCTGCAACTACACCGGAACAGTGGTGCCGTTACTTCAAAAATGGCCCTACACGTGTTATAATGTAATAAAATTTTATATAATCATTTATCCATATAAATAGCATGCATTGATGGTTTAGATCTTTAAAAAACTGCTCTGCAACTACACCGGAACAGTGGTGCGGTTACTCCAAAAATGGCCCTACACGTAGTATAATGTAATAAAATTTTATATAATCATTTATCCATATAAATAACATGCTTTTGATGGTTTAGATCTTGAAAAAACTGCTCTGCAACTACACCGAAACAGTGGTGCGGTTGCTCCAAAAATGGCCCTACACGTATAATAATGTAATAAAATTTTATATAATCATTTATTCATATAAATAACTTTCTTTTGATGGTTTAGATCTTTAAAAAACTGCTCTGCAACTACACCGGAACAGTGGTGCCGTTACTTCAAAAATGGCCTTACACGTGTTATAATGTAATAAAATTTTATACAATCATTTATCCATATAAATAACATGCTTTTGATGGTTTAGATCTTGAAAAAACTGCTCTGCAACTACACCGGAACAGTGGTGCAGTTGCTGCAAAAAAGGCCCTACATGTATTATAATGTAATAAAATTTTATATAATCATTTATTCATATAAATAACATGCTTTTGATGGTTTAGATCTTGAAAAAACTGCTCTGCAACTACACCGGAACAGTGGTGCCGTTCCTTCAAAAATGGCCCTACACGTGTTATAATGTAATAAAATTTTATATAATCATTTATCCATATAAATAACATGCTTTTGATGGTTTAGATCTTGAAAAAACTGCTCTGCAACTACACCGGAATAGTGGTGCGGTTTCTCCAAAAATGGCCCTACACGTATTATAATGTAATAAAATTTTATATAATCATTTATCCATATAAATAACATGCTTTTGATGGTTTAGATCTTGAAAAAACTGCTCTGCAACTACACCGGAACAGTGGTTCGTTTACTCCAAAAATGGCCCTACACGTAGTATAATGTAATAAAATTTTATATAATCATTTATCCATATAAATAACATGCTTTTGATGGTTTAGATCTTCAAAAAACTGCTCTGCAACTACACCGGAACAGTGGTGCGGTTGCTCCAAAAATGGCCCTACACGTATTATAATGTAATAAAATTTTATATAATCATTTATCCATATAAATAACATGCTTTTGATGGTTTAGATCTTTAAAAAACTGCTCTGCAACTACACCGGAACAGTGGTGCCGTTACTTCAAAAATGGCTTTACACGTGTTATAATGTAATAAAATTTTATATAATCATTTATCCATATAAATAACATGCTTTTGATGGTTTAGATCTTGAAAAACCTGCTCTGCAACTACACCGGAACAGTGGTGCGGTTACTCCAAAAATGGCCCTACACGTTGTATAATGTAATAAAATTTTATTTAATCATTTATTCATATAAATAACTTGCTTTTGATGGTTTAGATTTTGAAAAAACTGCTCTGCAACTACACCGGAACAGTGGTGCCGTTACTTCAAAAATGACCCTACACGTGTTATAATGTAATAAAATTTTATACAATCATTTATCCATATAAATAACATGCTTTTGATGGTTTAGATCTTGAAAAAACTGCTCTGCAACTACACCGGAACAGTGGTGCGGTTACTCCAAAAAAGGCCCTACACGTAGTATAATGTAATAAAATTTTATATAATCATTTATTCATATAAATAACTTTCTTTTGATGGTTTAGATCTTGAAAAAACTGCTCTGCAACTACACCGGAACAGTGGTGCCGTTACTTCAAAAATGGCCCTACACGTGTTATAATGTAATAAAATTTTATATAATCATTTATCCATATAAATAACATGCTTTTGATGGTTTAGATCTTCAAAAAACTGCTCTGCAACTACACCGGAACAGTGGTGCGGTTGCTCCAAAAATGGCCCTACACGTATTATAATGTAATAAAATTTTATATAATCATTTATCCATATAAATAACATGCTTTTGATGGTTTAGATCTTGAAAAAACTGCTCTGCAACTACACCGGAACAGTGGTGCGGTTACTCCAAAAATGGCCCTACACGTAGTATAATATAATAAAATTTTATATAATCATTTATGCATATAAATAACCTGCTTTTGATGGTTTAGATCTTGAAGAAACTGCTCTGCAACTACACCGGAACAGTGGTGCCGTTACTTCAAAAATGGCCCTACACGTGTTATAATGTAATAAAATTTTATATAATCATTTATCCATATAAATAACATGCTTTTGATGGTTTAGATCTTGAAAAAACTGCTCTGCAACTACACCGGAACAGTGTTGCGGTTGCTGCAAAAAAGGCCCTACATGTATTATAATGTAATAAAATTTTATATAATCATTTATTCATATAAATAACTTGCTTTTGATGGTTTAGATCTTGAAAAAACTGCTCTGCAACTACAGCGGAACAGTGGTGCCGTTATTTCAAAAATGGCCCTACACGTGTTATAATCTAATAAAATTTTATATAATTATTTATGCATATAAATAACATGCTTTTGATGGTTTAGATCTTAAAAAAACTGCTCTGCAACTACACCGGAACAGTGCTGCGGTTACTCCAAAAATGGCCCTACACGAATTATAACGTAATAAAATTTTATATAATCATTTATCCATATAAATAACATGCTTTGATGGTTTAGATCTTTAAAAAACTGCTCTGCAACTACACCGGAACAGTGGTGCGGTTACTCCAAAAATGGCCCTACACGTATTATAATGTAATAAAATTTTATATAATCATTTATCCATATAAATAACATGCTTTTGATGGTTTAGATCTTGAAAAAACTGCTCTGCAACTACACCGAAACAGTGGTGCGGTTACTCCAAAAATGGCCCTACACGTAGTATAATGTAATAAAATTTTATATAATCATTTATTCATATAAATAACTTTCTTTTGATGGTTTAGATCTTGAAAAAACTGCTCTGCAACTACACCGGAACAGTGGTGCCGTTACTTCAAAAATGGCCCTACACGTGTTATAATGTAATAAAATTTTATACAATCATTTATCCATATAAATAACATGCTTTTGATGGTTTAGATCTTGAAAAAACTGCTCTGCAACTACACCGGAATAGTGGTGCGGTTTCTCCAAAAATGGCCCTACACGTATTATAATGTAATAAAATTTTATATAATCATTTATCCATATAAATAACATGCTTTTGATGGTTTAGATCTTGAAAAAACTGCTCTGCAACTACACCGGAACAGTGGTTCGGTTACTCCAAAAATGGCCCTACACGTAGTATAATGTAATAAAATTTTATATAATCATTTATGCATATAAATAACTTGCTTTTGATGGTTTAGATCTTGAAAAAACTGCTCTGCAACTACACCGGAACAGTGGTGCCGTTACTTCAAAAATGGCCCTACACGTGTTATAATGTAATAAAATTTTATATAATCATTTATCCATATAAATAACATGCTTTTGATGGTTTAGATCTTGAAAAAACTGCTCTGCAACTACACCGGAACAGTGGTGCGGTTGCTGAAAAAAGGCCCTACATGTATTATAATGTAATAAAATTTTATATAATCATTTATTCATATAAATAACTTGCTTTTGATGGTTTAGATCTTGAAAAAACTGTTCTGCAACTACACCGGAACAGTGGTGCGGTTACTCCAAAAATGGCCCTACACGTAGTATAATGTAATAAAATTTTATATAATCATTTATCCATATAAATAACATGCTTTTGATGCTTTAGATCTTGAAAAAACTGCTCTGCAACTACACCGAAACAGTGGTGCGGTTGCTCCAAAAATGGCCCTACACGTATAATAATGTAATAAAATTTTATATAATCATTTATTCATATAAATAACTTTCTTTTGATGGTTTAGATCTTTAAAAAACTGCTCTGCAACTACACCGGAACAGTGGTGCCGTTACTTCAAAAATGGCCCTACACGTGTTATAATGTAATAAAATTTTATACAATCATTTATCCATATAAATAACATGCTTTTGATGGTTTAGATCTTGAAAAAACTGCTCTGCAACTACACCGGAACAGTGGTGCAGTTGCTGCAAAAAAGGCCCTACATGTATTATAATGTAATAAAATTTTATATAATCATTTATTCATATAAATAACATGCTTTTGATGGTTTAGATCTTGAAAAAACTGCTCTGCAACTACACCGGAACAGTGGTGCCGTTCCTTCAAAAATGGCCCTACACGTGTTATAATGTAATAAAATTTTATATAATCATTTATCCATATAAATAACATGCTTTTGATGGTTTAGATCTTGAAAAAACTGCTCTGCAACTACACCGGAATAGTGGTGCGGTTTCTCCAAAATGGCCCTACACGTATTATAATGTAATAAAATTTTATATAATCATTTATCCATATAAATAACATGCTTTTGATGGTTTAGATCTTGAAAAACCTGCTCTGCAACTACACCGGAACAGTGGTGCCGTTCCTTCAAAAATGGCCCTACACGTGTTATAATGTAATAAAATTTTATATAATCATTTATCCATATAAATAACATGCTTTTGATGGTTTAGATCTTGAAAAAACTGCTCTGCAACTACACCGGAATAGTGGTGCGGTTTCTCCAAAAATGGCCCTACACGTATTATAATGTAATAAAATTTTATATAATCATTTATCCATATAAATAACATGCTTTTGATGGTTTAGATCTTGAAAAAACTGCTCTGCAACTACACCGGAACAGTGGTTCGTTTACTCCAAAAATGGCCCTACACGTAGTATAATGTAATAAAATTTTATATAATCATTTATGCATATAAATAACTTGCTTTTGATGGTTTAGATCTTGAAAAAACTGCTCTGCAACTACACCGGAACAGTGGTGCGGTTACTACAAAAATGGCCCTTCACGTATTATAATGTAATAAAATTTTATATATTCATTTATCCATATAAATAACATGCTTTTGATGGTTTAGATCTTGAAAAAACTGCTCTGCAACTACACCAGAACAGTGGTGCAGTTGCTCCAAAAATGTCCCTACACGTATAATAATGTAATAAAATTGTATATAATCATTTATCCATATAAATAATATGATTTTGATGGTTTAGATCTTGAAAAACCTGCTCTGCAACTACACCGGAACAGTGGTGCCGTTCCTTCAAAAATGGCCCTACACGTGTTATAATGTAATAAAATTTTATATAATCATTTATCCATATAAATAACATGCTTTTGATGGTTTAGATCTTGAAAAAACTGCTCTGCAACTACACCGGAATAGTGGTGCGGTTTCTCCAAAAATGGCCCTACACGTATTATAATGTAATAAAATTTTATATAATCATTTATCCATATAAATAACATGCTTTTGATGGTTTAGATATTGAAAAACCTGCTCTGCAACTACACCGGAACAGTGGTGCCGTTCCTTCAAAAATGGCCCTACACGTGTTATAATGTAATAAAATTTTATATAATCATTTATCCATATAAATAACATGCTTTTGATGGTTTAGATCTTGAAAAAACTGCTCTGCAACTACACCGGAATAGTGGTGCGGTTTCTCCAAAAATGGCCCTACACGTATTATAATGTAATAAAATTGTATATAATCATTTATCCATATAAATAACATGCTTTTGATGGTTTAGATCTTGAAAAACCTGCTCTGCAACTACACCGGAACAGTGGTGCCGTTCCTTCAAAATGGCCCTACACGTGTTATAATGTAATAAAATTTTATATAATCATTTATCCATATAAATAACATGCTTTTGATGGTTTAGATCTTGAAAAAACTGCTCTGCAACTACACCAGAACAGTGGTGCGGTTGCTCCAAAAATGTCCCTACACGTATAATAATGTAATAAAATTGTATATAATCATTTATCCATATAAATAACATGCTTTTGATGGTTTAGATCTTGAAAACCTGCTCTGCAACTACACCGGAACAGTGGTGCCGTTCCTTCAAAAATGGCCCTACACGTGTTATAATGTAATAAAATTTTATATAATCATTTATCCATATAAATAACATGCTTTTGATGGTTTAGATCTTGAAAAAACTGCTCTGCAACTACACCGGAATAGTGGTGCGGTTTCTCCAAAAATGGCCCTACACGTATTATAATGTAATAAAATTTTATATAATCATTTATCCATATAAATAACATGCTTTTGATGGTTTAGATCTTGAAAAAACTGCTCTGCAACTACACCGGAACAGTGGTGCCGTTACTTCAAAAATGGCCCTACACGTGTTATAATGTAATAAAATTTTATACAATAATTTATCCATATAAATAACATGCTTTTGATGGTTTAGATCTTGAAAAAACTGCTCTACAACTACACCGGAATAGTGGTGCGGTTGCTCCAAAAATGGCCCTACACGTATTATAATGTAATAAAATTTTATATAATCATTTATCCATATAAATAACAAGCTTTTGATGGTTTAGATCTTGAAAAAACTGTTCTGCAATTACACCGGAACAGTGGTGCGGTTACTCCAAAAATGGCCCTACACGTAGTATAATGTAATAAAATTTTATATAATCATTTATTCATATAAATAACTTGCTTTTGAAGGTTTAGATCTTGAAAAAACTGCTCTGCAACTACACCGGAACAGTGGTGCCGTTACTTCAAAAATGGCCCTACACGTGTTATAATGTAATAAAATTTTATATAATCATTTATCCATATAAATAACATGCTTTTGATGGTTTAGATCTTGAAAAAACTGCTCTGCAACTACACCGGAACAGTGGTGCGGTTGCTGCAAAAAAGGCCCTACATGTATTATAATGTAATAAAATTTTATATAATCATTTATTCATATAAATAACTTGCTTTTGATGGTTTAGATCTTGAAAAAACTGCTCTGCAACTACAGCGGAACAGTGGTGCCGTTATTTCAAAAATGGCCCTACACGTGTTATAATCTAATAAAATTTTATATAATTATTTATCCATATAAATAACATGCTTTTGATGGTTTAGATCTTAAAAAAACTGCTCTGCAACTACACCGGAACAGTGGTGCGGTTACTCCAAAAATGGCCCTACACGAATTATAAAGTAATAAAATTTTATATAATCATTTATCCATATAAATAACATGCTTTGATGGTTTAGATCTTTAAAAAACTGCTCTGCAACTACACCGGAACAGTGGTGCGGTTACTCCAAAAATGGCCCTACACGTATTATAATGTAATAAAATTTTATATAATCATTTATCCATATAAATAACACGCTTTTGATGGTTTAGATCTTGAAAAAACTGCTCTGCAACTACACCGGAACAGTGGTCCGGTTACTCCAAAAAAGGCCCTACACGTAGTATAATGTAATAAAATTTTATATAATCATTTATTCATATAAATAACTTTCTTTTGATGGTTTAGATCTTGAAAAAACTGCTCCGCAACTACACCGGAACAGTGGCGCCGTTACTTCAAAAATGGCCCTACACGTGTTATAATGTAATAAAATTTTATATAATCATTTATCTATATAAATAACATGCTTTTGATGGTTTAGATCTTGAAAAAACTGCTCTGCAACTGCACAGGAACAGTGGTGCGGTTGCTCCAAAAATGGCCCTACACGTATTATAATGTAATAAAATTTTATATAATCATTTATCCATATAAATAACATGCTTTTGATGGTTTAGATTTTGAAAAAACTGCTCTGCAACTACACCGGAACAGTGGTGCGGTTACTCCAAAAATGGCCCTACACGTAGTATAATGTAATAAAATTTTATATAATCATTTATTCATATAAATAACTTGCTTTTGATGTTTAGATCTTGAAAAAACTGCTCTGCAACTACACCGGAACAGTGGTGCCGTTACTTCAAAAATGGCCCTACACGTGTTATAATGTAATAAAATTTTATATAATCATTTATCCATATAAATAACATGCTTTTGATGGTTTAGATCTTGAAAAAACTGCTCTGCAACTACACCGGAACAGTGGTGCGGTTGCTGCAAAAAAGGCCCTACATGTATTATAATGTAATAAAATTTTATATAATCATTTATTCATATAAATAACTTGCTTTTGATGGTTTAGATCTTGAAAAAACTGCTCTGCAACTACAGCGGAACAGTGGTGCCGTTATTTCAAAAATGGCCCTACACGTGTTATAATCTAATAAAATTTTATATAATTATTTATGCATATAAATAACATGCTTTTGATGGTTTAGATCTTAAAAAAACTGCTCTGCAACTACACCGGAACAGTGGTGCGGTTACTCCAAAAATGGCCCTACACGAATTATAACGTAATAAAATTTTATATAATCATTTATCCATATAAATAACATGCTTTTGATGGTTTAGATCTTAAAAAAATTGCTCTGCAACTACACCGGAACAGTGGTGCGGTTCCTCCAAAAATGGCCTTACACGACTTATAACGTAATAAAATTTTATATAATCATTTATCCATATAAATAACATGCTTTGATGGTTTAGATCTTTAAAAAACTGCTCTGCAACTACACCGGAACAGTGGTGCCGTTACTTCAAAAATGGCCCTACACGTGTTATAATGTTATAAAATTTTATACAATCATTTATCCATATAAATAACATGCTTTTGATGGTTTAGATCTTGAAAAAACTGCTCTGCAACTACACCGGAACAGTGCTGCGGTTACTCCAAAAATGGCCCTACACGTAGTATAATGTAATAAAATTTTATATAATCATTTATTCATATAAATAACTTTCTTTTGATGGTTTAGATCTTGAAAAAACTGCTCTGCAACTACACCGGAACAGTGGTGCGGTTACTCCAAAAATGGCCCTACACGTAGTATAATGTAATAAAATTTTATATAATCATTTATTCATATAAATAACTTTCTTTTGATGGTTTAGATCTTGAAAAAACTGCTTTGCAACTACACCGGAACAGTGGTGCCGTTACTTCAAAAATGGCCCTACACGTGTTATAATGTAATAAAATTTTATACAATCATTTATCCATATAAATAACATGCTTTTGATGGTTTAGATCTTGAAAAAACTGCTCTTCAACTACACCGGAATAGTGGTGCGGTTGCTCCAAAAATGGCCCTACACATATTATAATGTAATAAAATTTTATATAATCATTTATCCATATAAATAACATGCTTTTGATGGTTTAGATCTTGAAAAAACTGCTCTGCAACTACACCGGAACAGTGGTGCGGTTACTCCAAAAATGGCCCTACACGTAGTATAATGTAATAAAATTTTATATAATCATTTATTCATATAAATAACTTGCTTTTAATGGTTTAGATCTTGAAAAAACTGCTCTGCAACTACACCGGAACAGTGGTGCCGTTACTTCAAAAATGGCTCTACACGTGTTATAATGTTAACAAATTTTATACAATCATTTATCCATATAAATAACATGCTTTTGATGGTTTAGATCTTGAAAAAACTGCTCTGCAACTACACCGGAATAGTGGTGCGGTTGCTCCAAAAATGGCCCTACACGTATTATAATGTAATAAAATTTTATATAATCATTTATATATATAAATAACATGCTTTTGATGGTTTAGATCTTGAAAAAACTGCTCTGCAACTACACCGGAACAGTGGTGCGGTTACTCCAAAAATGGCCCTACACGTAGTATAATGTAATAAAATTTTATATAATCATTTATTCATATAAATAACTTGCTTTTAATGGTTTAGATCTTGAAAAAATTGCTCTGCAACTACACCGGAACAGTGGTGCGGTTACTGCAAAAAAGGCCCTACACGTATTATAATGTAATAAAATTTTATATAATCATTTATCCATATAAATAACATGCTTTTGATGGTTTAGATCTTGAAAAAACAGCTCTGCAACTACACCGGAACAGTGGTGCTATTACTCCAAAAATGGCCCTACACGTATTATAATGTAATAAAATTTTATATAATCATTTATTCATATAAATAACTTGCTTTTGATGGTTTAGATCTTGAAAAAACTGCTCTGCAACTACACCGGAACAGTGGTGCCGTTACTTCAAAAATGGCCCTACACGTGTTATAATGTAATAAAATTTTATATAATCATTTATCCATATAAATAACATGCTTTTGATGGTTTAGATCTTGAAAAAACTGCTCTGCAACTACACGGAACAGTGGTGCCGTTACTTCAAAAATGGCTCTACACGTGTTATAATGTTAACAAATTTTATACAATCATTTATCCATATAAATAACATGCTTTTGATGGTTTAGATCTTGAAAAAACTGCTCTGCAACTACACCGGAATAGTGGTGCGGTTGCTCCAAAAATGGCCCTACACGTATTATAATGTAATAAAATTTTATATAATCATTTATATATATAAATAACATGCTTTTGATGGTTTAGATCTTGAAAAAACTGCTCTGCAACTACACCGGAACAGTGGTGCGGTTACTCCAAAAATGGCCCTACACGTAGTATAATGTAATAAAATTTTATATAATCATTTATTCATATAAATAACTTGCTTTTAATGGTTTAGATCTTGAAAAAATTGCTCTGCAACTACACCGGAACAGTGGTGCGGTTACTGCAAAAAAGGCCCCTACACGTATTATAATGTAATAAAATTTTATATAATCATTTATCCATATAAATAACATGCTTTTGATGGTTTAGATCTTGAAAAAACAGCTCTGCAACTACACCGGAACAGTGGTGCTATTACTCCAAAAATGGCCCTACACGTATTATAATGTAATAAAATTTTATATAATCATTTATTCATATAAATAACTTGCTTTTGATGGTTTAGATCTTGAAAAAACTGCTCTGCAACTACACCGGAACAGTGGTGCCGTTACTTCAAAAATGGCCCTACACGTGTTATAATGTAATAAAATTTTATATAATCATTTATCCATATAAATAACATGCTTTTGATGGTTTAGATCTTGAAAAAACTGCTCTGCAACTACACCGGAACAGTGGTGCTATTACTCCAAAAATGGCCCTACACGTATTATAATGTAATAAAATTTTATATAATCATTTATTCATATAAATAACTTGCTTTTGATGGTTTAGATCTTGAAAAAACTGCTCTGCAACTACACCGGAACAGTGGTGCCGTTACTTCAAAAATGGCCCTACACGTGTTATAATGTAATAAAATTTTATATAATCATTTATCCATATAAATAACATGCTTTTGATGGTTTAGATCTTGAAAAAACTGCTCTGCAACTACACCGGAACAGTGGTGTGGTTACTCTAAAAATGGCCCTACACGTAGTATAATGTAATAAAATTTTATATAATCATTTATTCATATAAATAACTTGCTTTTGATGGTTTAGATCTTGAAAAAACTGCTCTGCAACTACACCGGAACAGTGGTGCCGTTACTTCAAAAATGGCCCTACACGTGTTATAATGTAATAAAATTTTATATAATCATTTATCCATATAAATAACATGCTTTTGATGGTTTAGATCTTGAAAAAACTGCTCTGCAACTACACCGGAACAGTGGTGCGGTTGCTGCAAAAAAGGCCCTACAGGTATTATAATGTAATAAAATTTTATATAATCATTTATTCATATAAATAACTTGCTTTTGATGGTTTAGATCTTGAAAAAACTGCTCTGCAACTACAGCGGAACAGTGGTGCCGTTATTTCAAAAATGGCCCTACACGTGTTATAATGTAATAAAATTTTATATAATTATTTATCCATATAAATAACATGCTTTTGATGGTTTAGATCTTGAAAAAACTGCTCTGCAACTACACCGGAACAGTGGTGCGGTTACTCCAAAAATGGCCCTACACGTAGTATAATGTAATAAAATTTTATATAATCATTTATTCATATAAATAACTTGCTTTTAATGGTTTAGATCTTGAAAAAACTGCTCTGCAACTACACCGGAACAGTGGTGCGGTTACTGCAAAAAAGGCCCTACACGTATTATAATGTAATAAAATTTTATATAATCATTTATCCATATAAATAACATGCTTTTGATGGTTTAGATCTTGAAAAAACTGCTCTGCAACTACACCGGAACAGTGGTGCTATTACTCCAAAAATGGCCCTACACGTATTATAATGTAATAAAATTTTATATAATCATTTATTCATATAAATAACTTGCTTTTGATGGTTTAGATCTTGAAAAAACTGCTCTGCAACTACACCGGAACAGTGGTGCCGTTATTTCAAAAATGGCCCTACACGTGTTATAATCTAATAAAATTTTATATAATTATTTATGCATATAAATAACATGCTTTTGATGGTTTAGATCTTAAAAAAACTGCTCTGCAACTACACCGGAACAGTGGTGCGGTTACTCCAAAAATTGCCCTACACGAATTATAACGTAATAAAATTTTATATAATCATTTATCCATATAAATAACATGCTTTTGATGGTTTAGATCTTAAAAAAACTGCTCTGCAACTACACCGGAACAGTGGTGCGGTTCCTCCAAAAATGGCCCTACACGACTTATAACGTAATAAAATTTTATATAATCATTTATCCATATAAATAACATGCTTTGATGGTTTAGATGTTTAAAAAACTGCTCTGCAACTACACCGGAACAGTGGTGCGGTTACTCCAAAAATGGCCCTACATGTATTATAATGTAATAAAATTTTATATAATCATTTATCCATATAAATAACATGCTTTTGATGGTTTAGATCTTGAAAAACTGCTCTGCAACTACACCGGAACAGTGGTGCGGTTACTCCAAAAATGGCCCTACACGTAGTATAATGTAATAAAATTTTATATAATCATTTATTCATATAAATAACTTTCTTTTGATGATTTAGATCTTGAAAAAACTGCTCTGCAAACACCGGAACAGTGGTGCCGTTACTTCAAAAATGGCCCTACACGTGTTATAATGTAATAAAATTTTATACAATCATTTATCATATAAATAACATGCTTTTGATGGTTTAGATCTTGAAAAAACTGCTCTGCAACTACACCGGAATAGTGGTGCGGTTGCTCCAAAAATGGCCCTACACGTATTATAATGTAATAAAATTTTATATAATCATTTATCCATATAAATAACATGCTTTTGATGGTTTAGATCTTGAAAAACCTGCTCTGCAACTACACCGGAACAGTGGTGCGGTTACTCCAAAAATGGCCCTACACGTAGTATAATGTAATAAAATTTTATATAATCATTTATTCATATAAATAACTTGCTTTTAATGGTTTAGATCTTGAAAAAACTGCTCTGCAACTACACCGGAACAGTGGTGCCGTTACTTCAAAAATGGCCCTACACGTGTTATAATGTAATAAAATTTTATACAATCATTTATTCATATAAATAACTTGCTTTTAATGGTTTAGATCTTGAAAAAACTGCTCTGCAACTACACCGGAACAGTGGTGCCGTTACTTCAAAAATGGCCCTACACGTGTTATAATGTAATAAAATTTTATACAATCATTTATCCATATAAATAACATGCTTTTGATGGTTTAGATCTTGAAAAAACTGCTCTGCAACTACACCGGAATAGTGGTGCGGTTGCTCCAAAAATGGCCCTACACGTATTATAATGTAATAAAATTTTATATAATCATTTATCCATATAAATAACATGCTTTTGATGGTTTAGATCTTGAAAAAACTGCTCTGCAACTACACCGGAACAGTGGTGCGGTTACTCCAAAAATGGCCCTACACGTAGTATAATGTAATAAAATTTTATATAATCATTTATTCATATAAATAACTTGCTTTTAATGGTTTAGATCTTGAAAAAACTGCTCTGCAACTACACCGGAACAGTGGTGCGGTTACTGCAAAAAAGGCCCTACACGTATTATAATGTAATAAAATTTTATATAATCATTTATCCATATAAATAACATGCTTTTGATGGTTTAGATCTTGAAAAAACTGCTCTGCAACTACACTGGAACAGTGGTGCTATTACTCCAAAAATGGCCCTACACGTATTATAATGTAATAAAATTTTATATAATCATTTATTCATATAAATAACTTGCTTTTGATGGTTTAGATCTTGAAAAAACTGCTCTGCAACTACACCGGAACAGTGGTGCCGTTATTTCAAAAATGGCCCTACACGTGTTATAATCTAATAAAATTTTATATAATTATTTATCCATATAAATAACATGCTTTTGATGGTTTAGATCTTAAAAAAACTGCTCTACAACTACACCGGAACAGTGGTGCGGTTCCTCCAAAAATGGCCCTACACGACTTATAACGTAATAAAATTCTATATAATCATTTATCCATATAAATAACATGCTTTGATGGTTTAGATCTTTAAAAAACTGCTCTGCAACTACACCGGAACAGTGGTGCGGTTACTCCAAAAATTGCCCTACACGTATTATAATGTAATAAAATTTTATATAATCATTTATCCATATAAATAACATGCTTTTGATGGTTTAGATCTTGAAAAAACTGCTCTGCAACTACACCGGAACAGTGGTGCGGTTGCTCCAAAAATGGCCCTACACGTATTATAATGTAATAAAATTTTATATAATCATTTATCCATATAAATAACATGCTTTTGATGGTTTAGATCTTGAAAAAACTGCTCTGCAACTACACCGGAACAGTGGTGCGGTTACTCCAAAAATGGCCCTACACGTATTATAATGTAATAAAATTTTATATAATCATTTATCCATATAACTAACATGCTTTTGATGGTTTAGATCTTGAAAAAACTGCTCTGCAACTACACCGGAACAGTGGTGCCGTTACTTCAAAAATGGCCCTACACGTGTTATAATGTAATAAAATTTTATATAATCATTTATCCATATAAATAACATGCTTTTCATGGTTTAGATCTTGAAAAAACTGCTCTGCAACTACACCGGAACAGTGGTGCGGTTGCTCCAAAAATGGCCCTACACGTATTATAATGTAATAAAATTTTATATAATCATTTATCCATATAAATAACATGCTTTTGATGGTTTATATCTTGAAAAAACTGCTCTGCAACTACACCGGAACAGTGGTGCGGTTACTCCAAAAATGTTCCTACACGTAGTATAATGTAATAAAATTTTATATAATCATTTATTCATATAAATAACTTGCTTTTGATGGTTTAGATCTTGAAAAAACTGCCCTGCAACTACACCGGAATAGTGGTGCCGTTTCTTCAAAAATGGCCTTACACGTGTTATAATGTAATAAAATTTTATATAATCATTTATCCATATAAATAACATGCTTTTGATGGTTTAGATCTTGAAAAAACTGCTCTGCAACTACACCGGAACAGTGGTGCGGTTGATGCAAAAAAGGCCCTACATGTATTATAATGTAATAAAATTTTATATAATCATTTATTCATATAAATAACTTGCTTTTGATGGTTTAGATCTTGAAAAAACTGCTCTGCAACTACAGCGGAACAGTGGTGCCGTTATTTCAAAAATGGCCCTACACGTGTTATAATCTAATAAAATTTTATATAATTATTTATCCATATAAATAACATGCTTTTGATGGTTTAGATCTTAAAAAAACTGCTCTGCAACTACACCGGAACAGTGGTGCGGTTACTCCAAAAATGGCCCTACACGAATTATAACGTAATAAAATTTTATATAATCATTTATCCATATAAATAACATGCATTGATGGTTTAGATCTTTAAAAAACTGCTCTGCAACTACACCGGAACAGTGGTGCGGTTACTCCAAAAATGGCCCTACACGTATTATAATGTAATAAAATTTTATATAATCATTTATCCATATAAATAACATGCTTTTGATGGTTTAGATCTTGAAAAAACTGCTCTGCAACTACACCGGAACAGTGGTGCGGTTACTCCAAAAATGGCCCTACACGTAGTATAATGTAATAAAATTTTATATAATCATTTATTCATATAAATAACTTTCTTTTGATGGTTTAGATCTTGAAAAAACTGCTCTGCAACTACAACGGAACAGTGGTGCCGTTACTTCAAAAATGGCCCTACACGTGTTATAATGTAATAAAATTTTATACAATCATTTATCCATATAAATAACATGCTTTTGATTGTTTAGATCTTGAAAAAACTGCTCTGCAACTACATCGGAATAGTGGTGCGGTTGCTCCAAAAATGGCCCTACACGTATTATAATGTAATAAAATTTTATATAATCATTTATCCATATAAATAACATGCTTTTGATGGCTTAGATCTTGAAAAAACTGCTCTGCAACTACACCGGAACAGTGGTGCGGTTACTCCAAAAATGGCCCTACACGTAGTATAATGTAATAAAATTTTATATAATCATTTATTCATATAAATAACTTGCTTTTGATGGTTTAGATCTTGAAAAAACTGCTCTGCAACTACACCGGAACAGTGGTGCCGTTATTTCAAAAATGGCCCTACACGTGTTATAATCTAATAAAATTTTATATAATTATTTATCCATATAAATAACATGCTTTTGATGGTTTAGATCTTAAAAAAACTGCTCTACAACTACACCGGAACAGTGGTGCGGTTCCTCCAAAAATGGCCCTACACGACTTATAACGTAATAAAATTCTATATAATCATTTATCCATATAAATAACATGCTTTGATGGTTTAGATCTTTAAAAAACTGCTCTGCAACTACACCGGAACAGTGGTGCGGTTACTCCAAAAATTGCCCTACACGTATTATAATGTAATAAAATTTTATATAATCATTTATCCATATAAATAACATGCTTTTGATGGTTTAGATCTTGAAAAAACTGCTCTGCAACTACACCGGAACAGTGGTGCGGTTGCTCCAAAAATGGCCCTACACGTATTATAATGTAATAAAATTTTATATAATCATTTATCCATATAAATAACATGCTTTTGATGGTTTAGATCTTGAAAAAACTGCTCTGCAACTACACCGGAACAGTGGTGCGGTTACTCCAAAAATGGCCCTACACGTATTATAATGTAATAAAATTTTATATAATCATTTATCCATATAACTAACATGCTTTTGATGGTTTAGATCTTGAAAAAACTGCTCTGCAACTACACCGGAACAGTGGTGCGGTTACTCCAAAAATGGCCCTACACGTATTATAATGTAATAAAATTTTATATAATCATTTATCCATATAACTAACATGCTTTTGATGGTTTAGATCTTGAAAAAACTGCTCTGCAACTACACCGGAACAGTGGTGCCGTTACTTCAAAAATGGCCCTACACGTGTTATAATGTAATAAAATTTTATATAATCATTTATCCATATAAATAACATGCTTTTGATGGTTTAGATCTTGAAAAAACTGCTCTGCAACTACACCGGAACAGTGGTGCGGTTGCTCCAAAAATGGCCCTACACGTATTATAATGTAATAAAATTTTATATAATCATTTATCCATATAAATAACATGCTTTTGATGGTTTATATCTTGAAAAAACTGCTCTGCAACTACACCGGAACAGTGGTGCGGTTACTCCAAAAATGTTCCTACACGTAGTATAATGTAATAAAATTTTATATAATCATTTATTCATATAAATAACTTGCTTTTGATGGTTTAGATCTTGAAAAAACTGCCCTGCAACTACACCGGAATAGTGGTGCCGTTTCTTCAAAAATGGCCTTACACGTGTTATAATGTAATAAAATTTTATATAATCATTTATCCATATAAATAACATGCTTTTGATGGTTTAGATCTTGAAAAAACTGCTCTGCAACTACACCGGAACAGTGGTGCGGTTGATGCAAAAAAGGCCCTACATGTATTATAATGTAATAAAATTTTATATAATCATTTATTCATATAAATAACTTGCTTTTGATGGTTTAGATCTTGAAAAAACTGCTCTGCAACTACAGCGGAACAGTGGTGCCGTTATTTCAAAAATGGCCCTACACGTGTTATAATCTAATAAAATTTTATATAATTATTTATCCATATAAATAACATGCTTTTGATGGTTTAGATCTTAAAAAAACTGCTCTGCAACTACACCGGAACAGTGGTGCGGTTACTCCAAAAATGGCCCTACACGAATTATAACGTAATAAAATTTTATATAATCATTTATCCATATAAATAACATGCATTGATGGTTTAGATCTTTAAAAAACTGCTCTGCAACTACACCGGAACAGTGGTGCGGTTACTCCAAAAATGGCCCTACACGTATTATAATGTAATAAAATTTTATATAATCATTTATCCATATAAATAACATGCTTTTGATGGTTTAGATCTTGAAAAAACTGCTCTGCAACTACACCGGAACAGTGGTGCGGTTACTCCAAAAATGGCCCTACACGTAGTATAATGTAATAAAATTTTATATAATCATTTATTCATATAAATAACTTTCTTTTGATGGTTTAGATCTTGAAAAAACTGCTCTGCAACTACAACGGAACAGTGGTGCCGTTACTTCAAAAATGGCCCTACACGTGTTATAATGTAATAAAATTTTATACAATCATTTATCCATATAAATAACATGCTTTTGATTGTTTAGATCTTGAAAAAACTGCTCTGCAACTACATCGGAATAGTGGTGCGGTTGCTCCAAAAATGGCCCTACACGTATTATAATGTAATAAAATTTTATATAATCATTTATCCATATAAATAACATGCTTTTGATGGCTTAGATCTTGAAAAAACTGCTCTGCAACTACACCGGAACAGTGGTGCGGTTACTCCAAAAATGGCCCTACACGTAGTATAATGTAATAAAATTTTATATAATCATTTATTCATATAAATAACTTGCTTTTGATGGTTTAGATCTTGAAAAAACTGCTCTGCAACTACACCGGAACAGCGGTGCGGTTACTGCAAAAAAGGCCCTACACGTATTATAATGTAATAAAATTTTATATAATCATTTATCCATGTAAATAACATGCTTTTGATGGTTTAGATCTTGAAAAAACTGCTCTGCAACTACACCTGAACAGTGGTGCTGTTACTCCAAAAATGGCCCTACACGTATTATAATGTAATAAAATTTTATATAAGCATTTATTCATATAAATAACTTGCTTTTGATGGTTTAGATCTTGAAAAAACTGCTCTGCAACTACACCGGAACAGTGGTGCCGTTACTTCAAAAATGGCCCTACACGTGTTATAATGTAATAAAATTTTATATAATCATTTATCCATATAAATAACATGCTTTTGATGGTTTAGATCTTTAAAAAACTGCTCTGCAACTACACCGGAACAGTGGTGCGGTTACTGCAAAAAAGGCCCTACACGTGTTATAATGTAATAAAATTTTATATAATCATTTATCCATATAAATAACATCCTTTTGATGGTTTAGATCTTGAAAAAATTGCTCTGCAACTACACCGGAACAGTGGTGCGGTTACTCCAAAAATTACCCTACATGTGTTATAATGTAATAAAATTTTATATAATCATTTATTCATATAAATAACTTGCTTTTGATGCTTTAGATCTTGAAAAAACTGCTCTGCAACTACAGCGGAACAGTGATGCCGTTATTTCAAAAATGGCCCTACACGTGTTATAATCTAATAAAATTTTATATAATTATTTATCCATATAAATAACATGCTTTTGATGGTTTAGATCTTAAAAAAACTGCTCTGCAACTACACCGGAACAGTGGTGCGGTTCCTCCAAAAATGGCCCTACACGACTTATAACGTAATAAAATTTTATATAATCATTTATCCATATAAATAACATGCTTTGATGGTTTAGATCTTTAAAAAACTGCTCCGCAACTACACCGGAACAGTGGTGCGGTTGCTCCAAAAATGGCCCTACACGTATTATAATGTAATAAAATTTTATATAATCATTTATCCATATAAATAACATGCTTTTGATGGTTTAGATCTTGAAAAAATTGCTCTGCAACTACACCGGAACAGTGGTGCGGTTACTCCAAAAATGGCCCTACACGTTGTATAATGTAATAAAATTTTATATAATCATTTATCCATATAAATAACATGCTTTTGATGGTTTAGATCTTGAAAAAACTGCTCTGCAACTACAACGGAACAGTGGTGCGGTTACTCCAAAAATGGCCCTACACGTGTTATAATCTAATAAAATTTTATATAATTATTTATCCATATAAATAACATGCTTTTGATGGTTTAGATCTAAAAAAATTGCCCTGCAACTACACCGGAACAGTGGTGCGGTTACTCCAAAAATGGCCCTACACGAATTATAACGTAATAAAATTTTATATAATCATTTATCCATATTAATAAAATGCTTTTGATGGTTTAGATTTTGAAAAAACTGCTCTGCAACTACACCAGAACAGTGGTGCGGTTGCTCCAAAAATGTCCCTACACGTATTATAATGTAATAAAATTTTATATAATCATTTATCCATATAAATAACATGCTTTTGATGGTTTAGATCTTGAAAAAACTGCTCTGCAAGTACACCGGAACAGTGGTGCGGTTGCTCCAAAAATGGCCCTACACGTATTATAATGTAATAAAATTTTATATAATCATTTATCCATATAAATAACATGCTTTTGATGGTTTAAATCTTGAAAAAACTGCTCTGCAACTACACCGGAACAGTGGTGCGGTTACTCCAAAAATGGCCCTACACGTTGTATAATGTAATAAAATTTTATATAATCATTTATCCATATAAATAACATGCTTTTGATGGTTTAGATCTTGACAAAACTGCTCTGCAACTACACTGGAACAGTGGTGCGGTTACTCCAAAAATGGCCCTACACGTGTTATAATCTAATAAAATTTTATATAATTATTTATCCATATAAATAACATGCTTTTGATGGTTTAGATCTTAAAAAAACTGCTCTGCAACTACACCGGAACAGTGGTGCGGTTACTCCAAAAATGGCCCTACACGAATTATAACGTAATAAAATTTTATATAATCATTTATCCATATTAATAAAATGTTTTTGATGGTTTAGATTTTGAAAAAACTGCTCTGCAACTACACCAGAACAGTGGTGCGGTTGCTCCAAAAATGTCCCTACACGTATTATAATGTAATAAAATTTTATATAATCATTTATCCATATAAATAACATGCTTTTGATGGTTTAGATCTTGAAAAAACTGCTCTGCAAGTACACCGGAACAGTGGTGCGGTTGCTCCAAAAATGGCCCTACACGTATTATAATGTAATAAAATTTTATATAATCATTTATCCATATAAATAACATGCTTTTGATGGTTTAAATCTTGAAAAAACTGCTCTGCAACTACACCGGAACAGTGGTGCGGTTACTCCAAAAATGGCCCTACACGTTGTATAATGTAATAAAATTTTATATAATCATTTATCCATATAAATAACATGCTTTTGATGGTTTATATCTTGACAAAACTGCTCTGCAACTACACTGGAACAGTGGTGCGGTTACTCCAAAAATGGCCCTACACGTGTTATAATCTAATAAAATTTTATATAATTATTTATCCATATAAATAACATGCTTTTGATGGTTTAGATCTTAAAAAAACTGCTCTGCAACTACACCGGAACAGTGGTGCGGTTACTCCAAAAATGGCCCTACACGAATTATAACGTAATAAAATTTTATATAATCATTTATCCATATTAATAAAATGCTTTTGATGGTTTAGATTTTGAAAAAACTGCTCTGCAACTACACCAGAACAGTGGTGCGGTTGCTCCAAAAATGTCCCTACACGTATTATAATGTAATAAAATTTTATATAATCATTTATCCATATAAATAATATGTTTTTGATGGTTTAGATCTTTAAAAAACTGCTCTGCAACTACACTGGAACAGTGGTGCGGTTACTCCAAAAATGGCCCTACACGTGTTATAATCTAATAAAATTTTATATAATTATTTATCCATATAAATAACATGCTTTTGATGGTTTAGATCTTAAAAAAACTGCTCTGCAACTACACCGGAACAGTGGTGCGGTTACTCCAAAAATGGCCCTACACGAATTATAACGTAATAAAATTTTATATAATCATTTATCCATATTAATAAAATGCTTTTGATGGTTTAGATTTTGAAAAAACTGCTCTGCAACTACACCAGAACAGTGGTGCGGTTGCTCCAAAAATGTCCCTACACGTATTATAATGTAATAAAATTTTATATAATCATTTATCCATATAAATAATATGTTTTTGATGGTTTAGATCTTTAAAAAACAGCTCTGCAACTACACCGGAACAGTGGTGCCGTTACTTCAAAAATGGCTTTACACGTGTTATAATGTAATAAAATTTTATATAATCATTTATCCATATAAATAACATGCTTTTGATGGTTTAGATCTTGAAAAACCTGTTCTGCAACTACACCGGAACAGTGGTGCCGTTACTTCAAAAATGGCCCTACACGTGTTATAATGTAATAAAATTTTATACAATCATTTATCCATATAAATAACATGCTTTTGATGGTTTAGATCTTGAAAAAACTGCTCTGCAACTACACTGGAAGAGTGGTGCGGTTGCTCCAAAAATGGCCCTACACGTATTATAATGTAATAAAATTTTATATAATCATTTATCCATATAAATAACATGCTTTTGATGGTTTAGATCTTGAAAAAACTGCTCTGCAACTACACCGGAACAGTGGTTCGGTTACTCCGAAAATGGCCCTACACGTAGTATAATGTAATAAAATTTTATATAATCATTTATGCATATAAATAACTTGCTTTTGATGGTTTAGATCTTGAAAAAACTGCTCTGCAACTACACCGGAACAGTGGTGCCGTTACTTCAAAAATGGCCCTACACGTGTTATAATGTAATAAAATTTTATATAATCATTTATCCATATAAATAACATGCTTTTGATGGTTTAGATCTTGAAAAAACTGCTCTGCAACTACACCGGAACAGTGGTGTGGTTGCTGCAAAAAAGGCCCTACATGTATTATAATGTAATAAAATTTTATATAATCATTTATCCATATTAATAAAATGCTTTTGATGGTTTAGATCTTGAAAAAACTGCTCTGCAACTACACCAGAACAGTGGTGCGGTTGCTCCAAAAATGGCCCTACACGTAGTATAATGTAATAAAATTTTATATAATCATTTATTCATATAAATAACTTGCTTTTGATGGTTTAGATCTTGAAAAAACTGCTCTGCATCTACACCGGAACAGTGGTGCCGTTACTTCAAAAATGGCCCTACACGTGTTATAATGTAATAAAATTTTATATATTCATTTATCCATATAAATAACATGCTTTTGATGGTTTAGATCTTGAAAAAACTTCTCTGCAACTACACCGGAACAGTGGTGCGGTTCCTCCAAAAATGGCCCTACACGACTTATAACGTAATAAAATTTTATATAATCATTTATCCATATAAATAACATGCTTTGATGGTTTAGATCTTTAAAAAACTGCTCTGCAACTACACCGGAATAGTGGTGCGGTTGCTCCAAAAATGGCCCTACACGTATTATAATGTAATAAAATTTTATATAATCATTTATCCATATAAATAACATGCTTTTGATGGTTTAGATCTTGAAAAAACTGCTCTGCAACTACACCGGAACAGTGGTGCGGTTACTCCAAAAATGGCCCTACACGTTGTATAATGTAATAAAATTTTATATAATCATTTATCCATATAAATAACATGCTTTTGATAGTTTAGATCTTGAAAAAACTGTTCTGCAACTACACCGGAACAGTGGTGCGGTTACTCCAAAAATGGCCCTACACGTGTTATAATCTAATAAAATTTTATATAATTATTTATCCATATAAATAACATGCTTTTGATAGTTTAGATCTTAAAAAAACTGCCCTGCAACTACACCGGAACAGTGGTGCGGTTACTCCAAAAATGGCCCTACACGAATTATAACGTAATAAAATTTTATATAATCATTTATCCATATTAATAAAATGCTTTTGATGGTTTAGATTTTGAAAAAACTGCTCTGCAACTACACAAGAACAGTGGTGCGGTTGCTCCAAAAATGTCCCTACACGTATTAAAATTTAATAAAATTTTATATAATCATTTATCCATATAAATAACATGCTTTTGATGGTTTAGATCTTGAAAAAACTGCTCTACAACTACACCGGAACAGTGGTGCAGTTACTCCAAAAATGGCCCTACACGTATTATAATGTAATAAAAGTTTATATAATCATTTATCCATATAAATAACATGCTTTTGATGGTTTAGATCTTGAAAAACCTGCTCTGCAACTACACCGGAACAGTGGTGCGGTTACTCCAAAAATGGCCCTACACGTTGTATAATGTAATAAAATTTTATATAATCATTTATCCATATAAATAACATGCTTTTGATGGTTTAGATCTTGAAAAAACTGCTCTGCAACTACACTGGAACAGTGGTGCGGTTACTCCAAAAATGACCCTACATGTGTTATAATGTAATAAAATTTTATATAATCATTTATTCATATAAATAACTTGCTTTTGATGCTTTAGATCTTGAAAAAACTGCTCTGCAACTACAGCGGAACAGTGATGCCGTTATTTCAAAAATGGCCCTACATGTGTTATAATCTAATAAAATTTTATATAATTATTTATCCATATAAATAACATGCTTTTGATGGTTTAGATCTTAAAAAAACTGCTCTGCAACTACACCGGAACAGTGGTGCGGTTCCTCCAAAAATGGCCCTACACGACTTATAACGTAATAAAATTTTATATAATCATTTATCCATATAAATAACATGCTTTGATGGTTTAGATCTTTAAAAAACTGCTCCGCAACTACACCGGAACAGTGGTGCGGTTGCTCCAAAAATGGCCCTACACGTATTATAATGTAATAAAATTTTATATAATCATTTATCCATATAAATAACATGCTTTTGATGGTTTAGATCTTGAAAAAATTGCTCTGCAACTACACCGGAACAGTGGTGCGGTTACTCCAAAAATGGCCCTACACGTTGTATAATGTAATAAAATTTTATATAATCATTTATCCATATAAATAACATGCTTTTGATGGTTTAGATCTTGAAAAAACTGCTCTGCAACTACAACGGAACAGTGGTGCGGTTACTCCAAAAATGGCCCTACACGTGTTATAATCTAATAAAATTTTATATAATTATTTATCCATATAAATAACATGCTTTTGATGGTTTAGATCTAAAAAAATTGCCCTGCAACTACACCGGAACAGTGGTGCGGTTACTCCAAAAATGGCCCTACACGAATTATAACGTAATAAAATTTTATATAATCATTTATCCATATTAATAAAATGCTTTTGATGGTTTAGATTTTGAAAAAACTGCTCTGCAACTACACAAGAACAGTGGTGCGGTTGCTCCAAAAATGTCCCTACACGTATTAAAATTTAATAAAATTTTATATAATCATTTATCCATATAAATAACATGCTTTTGATGGTTTAGATCTTGAAAAAACTGCTCTACAACTACACCGGAACAGTGGTGCAGTTACTCCAAAAATGGCCCTACACGTATTATAATGTAATAAAAGTTTATATAATCATTTATCCATATAAATAACATGCTTTTGATGGTTTAGATCTTGAAAAAACTGCTCTGCAACTACACCGGAACAGTGGTGCGGTTACTCCAAAAATGGCCCTACACGTGTTATAATCTAATAAAATTTTATATAATTATTTATCCATATAAATAACATGCTTTTGATGGTTTAGATCTTAAAAAAACTGCCCTGCAACCACACCGGAACAGTGGTGCGGTTACTCCAAAAATTGCCCTACACGAATTATAACGTAATAAAATTTTATATAATCATTTATCCATATTATTAAAATGCTTTTGATGGTTTAAATTTTGAAAAAACTGCTCTGCAACTACACCAGAACAGTGGTGCGGTTGCTCCAAAAATGTCCCTACACGTATTATAATGTAATAAAATTTTATATAATCATTTATCCATATAAATAACATGCTTTTGATGGTTTAGATCTTGAAAAAACTGCTCTGCAACTACACCGGAACAGTGGTGCGGTTGCTCCAAAAATGGCCCTACACGTATTATAATGTAAGAAAATTTTATATAATCATTTATCCATATAAATAACATGCTTTTGATGGTTTAAATCTTGAAAAAACTGCTCTGCAACTACACCGGAACAGTGGTGCGGTTACTCCAAAAATGGCCCTACACGTTGTATAATGTAATAAAATTTTATATAATCATTTATCCATATAAATAACATGCTTTTGATGGTTTAGATCTTGAAAAAACTGCTTTGCAACTACACTGGAACAGTGGTGCGGTTACTCCAAAAATGGCCCTACACGTGTTATAATCTAATAAAATTTTATATAATTATTTATCCATATAAATAACATGCTTTTGATGGTTTAGATCTTAAAAAAAATTGCTCTGCAACTACACAGGAACAGTGGTGCGGTTACTCCAAAAATGGCCCTACACGAATTATAACGTAATAAAATTTTATATAATCATTTATCCATATTAATAAAATGCTTTTGATGGTTTAGATTTTGAAAAAACTGCTCTGCAACTACACCAGAACAGTGGTGCGGTTGCTCCAAAAATGTCCCTACACGTATTATAATGTAATAAAATTTTATATAATCATTTATCCATATAAATAATATGTTTTTGATGGTTTAGATCTTTAAAAAACTGCTCTGCAACTACACCGGAACAGTGGTGCCGTTACTTCAAAAATGGCTTTACACGTGTTATAATGTAATAAAATTTTATATAATCATTTATCCATATAAATAACATGCTTTTGATGGTTTAGATCTTGAAAAAACTGCTCTGCAACTACACCTGAACAGTGGTGCTGTTACTCCAAAAATGGCCCTACACGTATTATAATGTAATAAAATTTTATATAAGCATTTATTCATATAAATAACTTGCTTTTGATGGTTTAGATCTTGAAAAAACTGCTCTGCAACTACACCGGAACAGTGGTGCCGTTACTTCAAAAATGGCCCTACACGTGTTATAATGTAATAAAATTTTATATAATCATTTATCCATATAAATAACATGCTTTTGATGGTTTAGATCTTTAAAAAACTGCTCTGCAACTACACCGGAACAGTGGTGCGGTTACTGCAAAAAAGGCCCTACACGTGTTATAATGTAATAAAATTTTATATAATCATTTATCCATATAAATAACATCCTTTTGATGGTTTAGATCTTGAAAAAATTGCTCTGCAACTACACCGGAACAGTGGTGCGGTTACTCCAAAAATGACCCTACATGTGTTATAATGTAATAAAATTTTATATAATCATTTATTCATATAAATAACTTGCTTTTGATGCTTTAGATCTTGAAAAAACTGCTCTGCAACTACAGCGGAACAGTGATGCCGTTATTTCAAAAATGGCCCTACACGTGTTATAATCTAATAAAATTTTATATAATTATTTATCCATATAAATAACATGCTTTTGATGGTTTAGATCTTAAAAAAACTGCTCTGCAACTACACCGGAACAGTGGTGCGGTTCCTCCAAAAATGGCCCTACACGACTTATAACGTAATAAAATTTTATATAATCATTTATCCATATAAATAACATGCTTTGATGGTTTAGATCTTTAAAAAACTGCTCCGCAACTACACCGGAACAGTGGTGCGGTTGCTCCAAAAATGGCCCTACACGTATTATAATGTAATAAAATTTTATATAATCATTTATCCATATAAATAACATGCTTTTGATGGTTTAGATCTTGAAAAAACTGCTCTGCAACTACACCGGAACAGTGGTGCGGTTGCTCCAAAAATTGCCCTACACGTATTATAATGTAAGAAAATTTTATATAATCATTTATCCATATAAATAACATGCTTTTGATGGTTTAAATCTTGAAAAAACTGCTCTGCAACTACACCGGAACAGTGGTGCGGTTACTCCAAAAATGGCCCTACACGTTGTATAATGTAATAAAATTTTATATAATCATTTATCCATATAAATAACATGCTTTTGATTGTTTAGATCTTGACAAAACTGCTCTGCAACTACAGCGGAACAGTGATGCCGTTATTTCAAAAATGGCCCTACACGACTTATAACGTAATAAAATTTTATATAATCATTTATCCATATAAATAACATGCTTTGATGGTTTAGATCTTTAAAAAACTGCTCTGCAACTACACCGGAACAGTGGTGCGGTTCCTCCAAAAATGGCCCTACACGACTTATAACGTAATAAAATTTTATATAATCATTTATCCATATAAATAACATGCTTTGATGGTTTAGATCTTTAAAAAACTGCTCCGCAACTACACCGGAACAGTGGTGCGGTTGCTCCAAAAATGGCCCTACACGTATTATAATGTAATAAAATTTTATATAATCATTTATCCATATAAATAACATGCTTTTGATGGTTTAGATCTTGAAAAAACTGCTCTGCAACTACACCGGAACAGTGGTGCGGTTGCTCCAAAAATTGCCCTACACGTATTATAATGTAAGAAAATTTTATATAATCATTTATCCATATAAATAACATCCTTTTGATGGTTTAGATCTTGAAAAAATTGCTCTGCAACTACACCGGAACAGTGGTGCGGTTACTCCAAAAATTACCCTACATGTGTTATAATGTAATAAAATTTTATATAATCATTTATTCATATAAATAACTTGCTTTTGATGCTTTAGATCTTGAAAAAACTGCTCTGCAACTACAGCGGAACAGTGATGCCGTTATTTCAAAAATGGCCCTACACGTGTTATAATCTAATAAAATTTTATATAATTATTTATCCATATAAATAACATGCTTTTGATGGTTTAGATCTTAAAAAAACTGCTCTGCAACTACACCGGAACAGTGGTGCGGTTCCTCCAAAAATGGCCCTACACGACTTATAACGTAATAAAATTTTATATAATCATTTATCCATATAAATAACATGCTTTGATGGTTTAGATCTTTAAAAAACTGCTCCGCAACTACACCGGAACAGTGGTGCGGTTGCTCCAAAAATGGCCCTACACGTATTATAATGTAATAAAATTTTATATAATCATTTATCCATATAAATAACATGCTTTTGATGGTTTAGATCTTGAAAAAAGTGCTCTGCAACTACACCGGAACAGTGGTGCGGTTGCTCCAAAAATGGCCCTACACGTATTATAATGTAAGAAAATTTTATATAATCATTTATCCATATAAATAACATGCTTTTGATGGTTTAAATCTTGAAAAAACTGCTCTGCAACTACACCGGAACAGTGGTGCGGTTACTCCAAAAATGGCCCTACACGTTGTATAATGTAATAAAATTTTATATAATCATTTATCCATATAAATAACATGCTTTTGATGGTTTAGATCTTGAAAAAACTGCTCTGCAACTACACCGGAACAGTGGTGCGGTTACTCCAAAAATGGCCCTACACGTGTTATAATGTAATAAAATTTTATATAATCATTTATCCATATAAATAACATCCTTTTGATGGTTTAGATCTTGAAAAAATTGCTCTGCAACTACACCGGAACAGTGGTGCGGTTACTCCAAAAATGACCCTACATGTGTTATAATGTAATAAAATTTTATATAATCATTTATTCATATAAATAACTTGCTTTTGATGCTTTAGATCTTGAAAAAACTGCTCTGCAACTACAGCGGAACAGTGATGCCGTTATTTCAAAAATGGCCCTACACGTGTTATAATCTAATAAAATTTTATATAATTATTTATCCATATAAATAACATGCTTTTGATGGTTTAGATCTTAAAAAAACTGCTCTGCAACTACACCGGAACAGTGGTGCGGTTCCTCCAAAAATGGCCCTACACGACTTATAACGTAATAAAATTTTATATAATCATTTATCCATATAAATAACATGCTTTGATGGTTTAGATCTTTAAAAAACTGCTCCGCAACTACACCGGAACAGTGGTGCGGTTGCTCCAAAAATGGCCCTACACGTATTATAATGTAATAAAATTTTATATAATCATTTATCCATATAAATAACATGCTTTTGATGGTTTAGATCTTGAAAAAACTGCTCTGCAACTACACCGGAACAGTGGTGCGGTTGCTCCAAAAATGGCCCTACACGTATTATAATGTAAGAAAATTTTATATAATCATTTATCCATATAAATAACATGCTTTTGATGGTTTAAATCTTGAAAAAACTGCTCTGCAACTACACCGGAACAGTGGTGCGGTTACTCCAAAAATGGCCCTACACGTTGTATAATGTAATAAAATTTTATATAATCATTTATCCATATAAATAACATGCTTTTGATTGTTTAGATCTTGACAAAACTGCTCTGCAACTACACTGGAACAGTGGTGCGGTTACTCCAAAAATGGCCCTACACGTGTTATAATCTAATAAAATTTTATATAATTATTTATCCATATAAATAACATGCTTTTGATGGTTTAGATCTTAAAAAAACTGCTCTGCAACTACACCGGAACAGTGGTGCGGTTACTCCAAAAATGGCCCTACACGAATTATAACGTAATAAAATTTTATATAATCATTTATCCATATTAATAAAATGCTTTTGATGGTTTAGATTTTGAAAAAACTGCTCTGCAACTACACCAGAACAGTGGTGCGGTTGCTCCAAAAATGTCCCTACACGTATTATAATGTAATAAAATTTTATATAATCATTTATCCACATAAATAATATGTTTTTGATGGTTTAGATTTTTAAAAAACTGCTCTGCAACTACACCGGAACAGTGGTGCCGTTACTTCAAAAATGGCTTTACACGTGTTATAATGTAATAAAATTTTATATAATCATTTATCCATATAAATAACATCCTTTTGATGGTTTAGATCTTGAAAAAACTGCTCTGCAACTACACCTGAACAGTGGTGCTGTTACTCCAAAAATGGCCCTACACGTATTATAATGTAATAAAATTTTATATAAGCATTTATTCATATAAATAACTTGCTTTTGATGGTTTAGATCTTGAAAAAACTGCTCTGCAACTACACCGGAACAGTGGTGCCTTTACTTCAAAAATGGCCCTACAGTGTTATAATGTAATAAAATTTTATATAATCATTTATCCATATAAATAACATGCTTTTGATGGTTTAAATCTTGAAAAAACTGCTCTGCAACTACACCGGAACAGTGGTGCGGTTACTCAAAAAATGGCCCTACACGTTGTATAATGTAATAAAATTTTATATAATCATTTATCCATATAAATAACATGCTTTTGATGGTTTAGATCTTGAAAAAACTGCTCTGCAACTACATTGGAACAGTGGTGCGGTTACTCCAAAAATGGCCCTACACGTGTTATAATCTAATAAAATTTTATATAATTATTTATCCATATAAATAACATGCTTTTGATGGTTTAGATCTTAAAAAAATTGCTCTGCAACTACACCGGAACAGTGGTGCGGTTACTCCAAAAATGGCCCTACACGAATTATAACGTAATAAAATTTTATATAATCATTTATCCATATTAATAAAATGCTTTTGATGGTTTAGATTTTGAAAAAACTGCTCTGCAACTACACCAGAACAGTGGTGCGGTTGCTCCAAAAATGTCCCTACACGTATTATAATGTAATAAAATTTTATATAATCATTTATCCATATAAATAATATGTTTTTGATGGTTTAGATCTTTAAAAAACTGCTCTGCAACTACACCGGAACAGTGGTGCCGTTACTTCAAAAATGGCTTTACACGTGTTATAATGTAATAAAATTTTATATAATCATTTATCCATATAAATAACATGCTTTTGATGGTTTAGATCTTGAAAAAACTGCTCTGCAACTACACCTGAACAGTGGTGCTGTTACTCCAAAAATGGCCCTACACGTATTATAATGTAATAAAATTTTATATAAGCATTTATTCATATAAATAACTTGCTTTTGATGGTTTAGATCTTGAAAAAACTGCTCTGCAACTACACCGGAACAGTGGTGCCGTTACTTCAAAAATGGCCCTACACGTGTTATAATGTAATAAAATTTTATATAATCATTTATCCATATAAATAACATGCTTTTGATGGTTTAGATCTTTAAAAAACTGCTCTGCAACTACACCGGAACAGTGGTGCGGTTACTGCAAAAAAGGCCCTACACGTGTTATAATGTAATAAAATTTTATATAATCATTTATCCATATAAATAACATCCTTTTGATGGTTTAGATCTTGAAAAAATTGCTCTGCAACTACACCGGAACAGTGGTGCGGTTACTCCAAAAATTACCCTACATGTGTTATAATGTAATAAAATTTTATATAATCATTTATTCATATAAATAACTTGCTTTTGATGCTTTAGATCTTGAAAAAACTGCTCTGCAACTACAGCGGAACAGTGATGCCGTTATTTCAAAAATGGCCCTACACGTGTTATAATCTAATAAAATTTTATATAATTATTTATCCATATAAATAACATGCTTTTGATGGTTTAGATCTTAAAAAAACTGCTCTGCAACTACACCGGAACAGTGGTGCGGTTCCTCCAAAAATGGCCCTACACGACTTATAACGTAATAAAATTTTATATAATCATTTATCCATATAAATAACATGCTTTGATGGTTTAGATCTTTAAAAAACTGCTCCGCAACTACACCGGAACAGTGGTGCGGTTGCTCCAAAAATGGCCCTACACGTATTATAATGTAATAAAATTTTATATAATCATTTATCCATATAAATAACATGCTTTTGATGGTTTAGATCTTGAAAAAAGTGCTCTGCAACTACACCGGAACAGTGGTGCGGTTGCTCCAAAAATGGCCCTACACGTATTATAATGTAAGAAAATTTTATATAATCATTTATCCATATAAATAACATGCTTTTGATGGTTTAAATCTTGAAAAAACTGCTCTGCAACTACACCGGAACAGTGGTGCGGTTACTCCAAAAATGGCCCTACACGTTGTATAATGTAATAAAATTTTATATAATCATTTATCCATATAAATAACATGCTTTTGATGGTTTAGATCTTGAAAAAACTGCTCTGCAACTACACCGGAACAGTGGTGCGGTTACTCCAAAAATGGCCCTACACGTGTTATAATGTAATAAAATTTTATATAATCATTTATCCATATAAATAACATCCTTTTGATGGTTTAGATCTTGAAAAAATTGCTCTGCAACTACACCGGAACAGTGGTGCGGTTACTCCAAAAATGACCCTACATGTGTTATAATGTAATAAAATTTTATATAATCATTTATTCATATAAATAACTTGCTTTTGATGCTTTAGATCTTGAAAAAACTGCTCTGCAACTACAGCGGAACAGTGATGCCGTTATTTCAAAAATGGCCCTACACGTGTTATAATCTAATAAAATTTTATATAATTATTTATCCATATAAATAACATGCTTTTGATGGTTTAGATCTTAAAAAAACTGCTCTGCAACTACACCGGAACAGTGGTGCGGTTCCTCCAAAAATGGCCCTACACGACTTATAACGTAATAAAATTTTATATAATCATTTATCCATATAAATAACATGCTTTGATGGTTTAGATCTTTAAAAAACTGCTCCGCAACTACACCGGAACAGTGGTGCGGTTGCTCCAAAAATGGCCCTACACGTATTATAATGTAATAAAATTTTATATAATCATTTATCCATATAAATAACATGCTTTTGATGGTTTAGATCTTGAAAAAACTGCTCTGCAACTACACCGGAACAGTGGTGCGGTTGCTCCAAAAATGGCCCTACACGTATTATAATGTAAGAAAATTTTATATAATCATTTATCCATATAAATAACATGCTTTTGATGGTTTAAATCTTGAAAAAACTGCTCTGCAACTACACCGGAACAGTGGTGCGGTTACTCCAAAAATGGCCCTACACGTTGTATAATGTATAAAATTTTATATAATCATTTATTCCATATAAATAACATGCTTTTGATGGTTTAGATCTTGACAAAACTGCTCTGCAACTACACTGGAACAGTGGTGCGGTTACTCCAAAAATGGCCCTACACGTGTTATAATCTAATAAAATTTTATATAATTATTTATCCATATAAATAACATGCTTTTGATGGTTTAGATCTTAAAAAAACTGCTCTGCAACTACACCGGAACAGTGGTGCGGTTACTCCAAAAAATGCCCTACACGAATTATAACGTAATAAAATTTTATATAATCATTTATCCATATTAATAAAATGCTTTTGATGGTTTAGATTTTGAAAAAAACTGCTCTGCAACTACACCAGAACAGTGGTGCGGTTGCTCCAAAAATGTCCCTACACGTATTATAATGTAATAAAATTTTATATAATCATTTATCCACATAAATAATATGTTTTTGATGGTTTAGATCTTTAAAAAAACTGCTCTGCAACTACACCCGGAACAGTGGTGCCGTTACTTCAAAAATGGCTTTACACGTGTTATAATGTAATAAAATTTTATATAATCATTTATCCATATAAATAACATGCTTTTGATGGTTTAGATCTTGAAAAAACTGCTCTGCAACTACACCTGAACAGTGGTGCTGTTACTCCAAAAATGGCCCTACACGTATTATAATGTAATAAAATTTTATATAAGCATTTATTCATATAAATAACTTGCTTTTGATGGTTTAGATCTTGAAAAAACTGCTCTGCAACTACACCGGAACAGTGGTGCCGTTACTTCAAAAATGGCCCTACACGTGTTATAATGTAATAAAATTTTATATAATCAATTTATCCATATAAATAACATGCTTTTGATGGTTTAAATCTTGAAAAAACTGCTCTGCAACTACACCGGAACAGTGGTGCGGTTACTCCAAAAATGGCCCTACACGTTGTATAATGTAATAAAATTTATATAATCATTTATCCATATAAATAACATGCTTTTGATGGTTTAGATCTTGAAAAAAACTGCTCTGCTACACTGGAACAGTGGTGCGGTTACTCCAAAAATGGCCCTACACGTGTTATAATCTAATAAAATTTTATATAATTATTTATCCATATAAATAACATGCTTTTGATGGTTTAGATCTTAAAAAAAATTGCTCTGCAACTACACCGGAACAGTGGTGCGGTTACTCCAAAAATGGCCCTACACGAATTATAACGTAATAAAATTTTATATAATCATTTATCCATATTAATAAAATGCTTTTGATGGTTTAGATTTTGAAAAAACTGCTCTGCAACTACACCAGAACAGTGGTGCGGTTGCTCCAAAAATGTCCCTACACGTATTATAATGTAATAAAATTTTATATAATCATTTATCCATATAAATAATATGTTTTTGATGGTTTAGATCTTTAAAAAACTGCTCTGCAACTACACCGGAACAGTGGTGCCGTTACTTCAAAAATGGCTTTACACGTGTTATAATGTAATAAAATTTTATATAATCATTTATCCATATAAATAACATGCTTTTGATGGTTTAGATCTTGAAAAAACTGCTCTGCAACTACACCTGAACAGTGGTGCTGTTACTCCAAAAATGGCCCTACACGTATTATAATGTAATAAAATTTTATATAAGCATTTATTCATATAAATAACTTGCTTTTGATGGTTTAGATCTTGAAAAAACTGCTCTGCAACTACACCGGAACAGTGGTGCCGTTACTTCAAAAATGGCCCTACACGTGTTATAATGTAATAAAATTTTATATAATCATTTATCCATATAAATAACATGCTTTTGATGGTTTAGATCTTTAAAAAACTGCTCTGCAACTACACTGGAACAGTGGTGCGGTTACTGCAAAAAAGGCCCTACACGTGTTATAATGTAATAAAATTTTATATAATCATTTATCCATATAAATAACATCCTTTTGATGGTTTAGATCTTGAAAAAATTGCTCTGCAACTACACCGGAACAGTGGTGCGGTTACTCCAAAAATGACCCTACATGTGTTATAATGTAATAAAATTTTATATAATCATTTATTCATATAAATAACTTGCTTTTGATGCTTTAGATCTTGAAAAAACTGCTCTGCAACTACAGCGGAACAGTGCTGCCGTTATTTCAAAAATGGCCCTACACGTGTTATAATCTAATAAAATTTTATATAATTATTTATCCATATAAATAACATGCTTTTGATGGTTTAGATCTTAAAAAAACTGCTCTGCAACTACACCGGAACAGTGGTGCGGTTCCTCCAAAAATGGCCCTACACGACTTATAACGTAATAAAATTTTATATAATCATTTATCCATATAAATAACATGCTTTGATGGTTTAGATCTTTAAAAAACTGCTCCGCAACTACACCGGAACAGTGGTGCGGTTGCTCCAAAAATGGCCCTACACGTATTATAATGTAATAAAATTTTATATAATCATTTATCCATATAAATAACATGCTTTTGATGGTTTAGATCTTGAAAAAATTGCTCTGCAACTACACCGGAACAGTGGTGCGGTTACTCCAAAAATGGCCCTACACGTTGTATAATGTAATAAAATTTTATATAATCATTTATCCATATAAATAACATGCTTTTGATGGTTTAGATCTTGAAAAAACTGCTCTGCAACTACACCGGAACAGTGGTGCGGTTACTCCAAAAATGGCCCTACACGTGTTATAATCTAATAAAATTTTATATAATTATTTATCCATATAAATAACATGCTTTTGATGGTTTAGATCTAAAAAAATTGCCCTGCAACTACACCGGAACAGTGGTGCGGTTACTCCAAAAATGGCCCTACACGAATTATAACGTAATAAAATTTTATATAATCATTTATCCATATTAATAAAATGCTTTTGATGGTTTAGATTTTGAAAAAACTGCTCTGCAACTACACCAGAACAGTGGTGCGGTTGCTCCAAAAATGTCCCTACACGTATTATAATGTAATAAAATTTTATATAATCATTTATCCATATAAATAACATGCTTTTGATGGTTTAGATCTTGAAAAAACTGCTCTGCAACTACACCGGAACAGTGGTGCAGTTGCTCCAAAAATGGCCCTACACGTATTATAATGTAATAAAATTTTATATAATCATTTATCCATATAAATAACATGCTTTTGATGGTTTAAATCTTGAAAAAACTGCTCTGCAACTACACCGGAACAGTGGTGCGGTTACTCCAAAAATGGCCCTACACGTTGTATAATGTAATAAAATTTTATATAATCATTTATCCATATAAATAACATGCTTTTGATGGTTTAGATCTTGACAAAACTGCTCTGCAACTACACTGGAACAGTGGTGCGGTTACTCCAAAAATGGCCCTACACGTGTTATAATCTAATAAAATTTTATATAATTATTTATCCATATAAATAACATGCTTTTGATGGTTTAGATCTTAAAAAAACTGCTCTGCAACTACACCGGAACAGTGGTGCGGTTACTCCAAAAATGGCCCTACACGAATTATAACGTAATAAAATTTTATATAATCATTTATTCATATTAATAAAATGCTTTTGATGGTTTAGATTTTGAAAAAACTGCTCTGCAACTACACCAGAACAGTGGTGCGGTTGCTCCAAAAATGTCCCTACACGTATTATAATGTAATAAAATTTTATATAATCATTTATCCATATAAATAATATGTTTTTGATGGTTTAGATCTTTAAAAAACTGCTCTGCAACTACACTGGAACAGTGGTGCGGTTACTCCAAAAATGGCCCTACACGTGTTATAATCTAATAAAATTTTATATAATTATTTATCCATATAAATAACATGCTTTTGATGGTTTAGATCTTAAAAAAACTGCTCTGCAACTACACCGGAACAGTGGTGCGGTTACTCCAAAAATGGCCCTACAAGTATTATAATGTAATAAAATTTTATATAATCATTTATCCATATAATTAACATGCTTTTGATGGTTTAGATCTTGAAAAAACTGCTCTGCAACTACACCGGAACAGTGGTGCGGTTGCTCCAAAAATGTCCCTACACGTATTATAATGTAATAAAATTTTATATAATCATTTATCCATATAAATAATATGTTTTTGATGGTTTAGATCTTTAAAAAACTGCTCTGCAACTACACCGGAACAGTGGTGCCGTTACTTCAAAAATGGCTTTACACGTGTTATAATGTAATAAAATTTTATATAATCATTTATCCATATAAATAACATGCTTTTGATGGTTTAGATCTTGAAAAACCTGTTCTGCAACTACACCGGAACAGTGGTGCGGTTACTCCAAAAATGGCCCTACACGTTGTATAATGTAATAAAATTTTATATAATCATTTATTCATATAAATAACTTGCTTTTGATGGTTTAGATCTTGAAAAAACTGCTCTGCAACTACACCGGAACAGTGGTGCCGTTACTTCAAAAATGGCCCTACACGTGTTATAATGTAATAAAATTTTATACAATCATTTATCCATATAAATAACATGCTTTTGATGGTTTAGATCTTGAAAAAACTGCTCTGCAACTACACTGGAAGAGTGGTGCGGTTGCTCCAAAAATGGCCCTACACGTATTATAATGTAATAAAATTTTATATAATCATTTATCCATATAAATAACATGCTTTTGATGGTTTAGATCTTGAAAAAACTGCTCTGCAACTACACCGGAACAGTGGTTCGGTTACTCCGAAAATGGCCCTACACGTAGTATAATGTAATAAAATTTTATATAATCATTTATGCATATAAATAACTTGCTTTTGATGGTTTAGATCTTGAAAAAACTGCTCTGCAACTACACCGGAACAGTGGTGCCGTTACTTCAAAAATGGCCCTACACGTGTTATAATGTAATAAAATTTTATATAATCATTTATCCATATAAATAACATGCTTTTGATGGTTTAGATCTTGAAAAAACTGCTCTGCAACTACACCGGAACAGTGGTGCGGTTGCTGCAAAAAAGGCCCTACATGTATTATAATGTAATAAAATTTTATATAATCATTTATCCATATTAATAAAATGCTTTTGATGGTTTAGATCTTGAAAAAACTGCTCTGCAACTACACCAGAACAGTGGTGCGGTTGCTCCAAAAATGGCCCTACACGTAGTATAATGTAATAAAATTTTATATAATCATTTATGCATATAAATAACTTGCTTTTGATGGTTTAGATCTTGAAAAAACTGCTCTGCAACTACACCTGAACAGTGGTGCTGTTACTCCAAAAATGGCCCTACACGTATTATAATGTAATAAAATTTTATATAAGCATTTATTCATATAAATAACTTGCTTTTGATGGTTTAGATCTTGAAAAAACTGCTCTGCAACTACACCGGAACAGTGGTGTCGTTACTTCAAAAATGGCCCTACACGTGTTATAATGTAATAAAATTTTATATAATCATTTATCCATATAAATAACATGCTTTTGATGGTTTAGATCTTTAAAAAACTGCTCTGCAACTACACCGGAACAGTGGTGCGGTTACTGCAAAAAAGGCCCTACACGTGTTATAATGTAATAAAATTTTATATAATCATTTATCCATATAAATAACATCCTTTTGATGGTTTAGATCTTGAAAAAATTGCTCTGCAACTACACCGGAACAGTGGTGCGGTTACTCCAAAAATGATCCTACATGTGTTATAATGTAATAAAATTTTATATAATCATTTATTCATATAAATAACTTGCTTTTGATGCTTTAGATCTTGAAAAAACTGCTCTGCAACTACAGCGGAACAGTGCTGCCGTTATTTCAAAAATGGCCCAACACGTGTTATAATCTAATAAAATTTTATATAATTATTTATCCATATAAATAACATGCTTTTGATGGTTTAGATCTTAAAAAAACTGCTCTGCAACTACACCGGAACAGTGGTGCGGTTCCTCCAAAAATGGCCCTACACGACTTATAACGTAATAAAATTTTATATAATCATTTATCCATATAAATAACATGCTTTGATGGTTTAGATCTTTAAAAAACTGCTCCGCAACTACACCGGAACAGTGGTGCGGTTGCTCCAAAAATGGCCCTACACGTATTATAATGTAATAAAATTTTATATAATCATTTATCCATATAAATAACATGCTTTTGATGGTTTAGATCTTGAAAAAATTGCTCTGCAACTACACCGGAACAGTGGTGCGGTTACTCCAAAAATGGCCCTACACGTTGTATAATGTAATAAAATTTTATATAATCATTTATCCATATAAATAACATGCTTTTGATGGTTTAGATCTTGAAAAAACTGCTCTGCAACTACACCGGAACAGTGGTGCGGTTACTCCAAAAATGGCCCTACACGTGTTATAATCTAATAAAATTTTATATAATTATTTATCCATATAAATAACATGCTTTTGATGGTTTAGATCTAAAAAAATTGCCCTGCAACTACACCGGAACAGTGGTGCGGTTACTCCAAAAATGGCCCTACACGAATTATAACGTAATAAAATTTTATATAATCATTTATCCATATTAATAAAATGCTTTTGATGGTTTAGATTTTGAAAAAACTGCTCTGCAACTACACCAGAACAGTGGTGCGGTTGCTCCAAAAATGTCCCTACACGTATTATAATGTAATAAAATTTTATATAATCATTTATCCATATAAATAACATGCTTTTGATGGTTTAGATCTTGAAAAAACTGCTCTGCAACTACACCGGAACAGTGGTGCAGTTGCTCCAAAAATGGCCCTACACGTATTATAATGTAATAAAATTTTATATAATCATTTATCCATATAAATAACATGCTTTTGATGGTTTAAATCTTGAAAAAACTGCTCTGCAACTACACCGGAACAGTGGTGCGGTTACTCCAAAAATGGCCCTACACGTTGTATAATGTAATAAAATTTTATATAATCATTTATCCATATAAATAACATGCTTTTGATGGTTTAGATCTTGACAAAACTGCTCTGCAACTACACTGGAACAGTGGTGCGGTTACTCCAAAAATGGCCCTACACGTGTTATAATCTAATAAAATTTTATATAATTATTTATCCATATAAATAACATGCTTTTGATGGTTTAGATCTTAAAAAAACTGCTCTGCAACTACACCGGAACAGTGGTGCGGTTACTCCAAAAATGGCCCTACACGAATTATAACGTAATAAAATTTTATATAATCATTTATTCATATTAATAAAATGCTTTTGATGGTTTAGATTTTGAAAAAACTGCTCTGCAACTACACCAGAACAGTGGTGCGGTTGCTCCAAAAATGTCCCTACACGTATTATAATGTAATAAAATTTTATATAATCATTTATCCATATAAATAATATGTTTTTGATGGTTTAGATCTTTAAAAAACTGCTCTGCAACTACACTGGAACAGTGGTGCGGTTACTCCAAAAATGGCCCTACACGTGTTATAATCTAATAAAATTTTATATAATTATTTATCCATATAAATAACATGCTTTTGATGGTTTAGATCTTAAAAAAACTGCTCTGCAACTACACCGGAACAGTGGTGCGGTTACTCCAAAAATGGCCCTACAAGTATTATAATGTAATAAAATTTTATATAATCATTTATCCATATAATTAACATGCTTTTGATGGTTTAGATCTTGAAAAAACTGCTCTGCAACTACACCGGAACAGTGGTGCGGTTGCTCCAAAAATGTCCCTACACGTATTATAATGTAATAAAATTTTATATAATCATTTATCCATATAAATAATATGTTTTTGATGGTTTAGATCTTTAAAAAACTGCTCTGCAACTACACCGGAACAGTGGTGCCGTTACTTCAAAAATGGCTTTACACGTGTTATAATGTAATAAAATTTTATATAATCATTTATCCATATAAATAACATGCTTTTGATGGTTTAGATCTTGAAAAACCTGTTCTGCAACTACACCGGAACAGTGGTGCGGTTACTCCAAAAATGGCCCTACACGTTGTATAATGTAATAAAATTTTATATAATCATTTATTCATATAAATAACTTGCTTTTGATGGTTTAGATCTTGAAAAAACTGCTCTGCAACTACACCGGAACAGTGGTGCCGTTACTTCAAAAATGGCCCTACACGTGTTATAATGTAATAAAATTTTATACAATCATTTATCCATATAAATAACATGCTTTTGATGGTTTAGATCTTGAAAAAACTGCTCTGCAACTACACTGGAAGAGTGGTGCGGTTGCTCCAAAAATGGCCCTACACGTATTATAATGTAATAAAATTTTATATAATCATTTATCCATATAAATAACATGCTTTTGATGGTTTAGATCTTGAAAAAACTGCTCTGCAACTACACCGGAACAGTGGTTCGGTTACTCCGAAAATGGCCCTACACGTAGTATAATGTAATAAAATTTTATATAATCATTTATGCATATAAATAACTTGCTTTTGATGGTTTAGATCTTGAAAAAACTGCGCTGCAACTACACCGGAACAGTGGTGCGGTTGCTGCAAAAATTGCCCTACACGTGTTATAATGTAATAAAATTTTATATAATCATTTATCCATATAAATAACATGCTTTTGATGGTTTAGATCTTGAAAAAACTGCTCTGCAACTACACCGGAACAGTGGTGCGGTTGCTGCAAAAAAGGCCCTACATGTATTATAATGTAATAAAATTTTATATAATCATTTATCCATATTAATAAAATGCTTTTGATGGTTTAGATCTTGAAAAAACTGCTCTGCAACTACACCAGAACAGTGGTGCGGTTGCTCCAAAAATGGCCCTACACGTAGTATAATGTAATAAAATTTTATATAATCATTTATTCATATAAATAACTTGCTTTTGATGGTTTAGATCTTGAAAAAACTGCTCTGCATCTACACCGGAACAGTGGTGCCGTTACTCCAAAAATGGCCCTACACGTGTTATAATGTAATAAAATTTTATATATTCATTTATCCATATAAATAACATGCTTTTGATGGTTTAGATCTTGAAAAAACTTCTCTGCAACTACACCGGAACAGTGGTGCGGTTCCTCCAAAAATGGCCCTACACGACTTATAACGTAATAAAATTTTATATAATCATTTATCCATATAAATAACATGCTTTGATGGTTTAGATCTTTAAAAAACTGCTCTGCAACTACACCGGAACAGTGGTGCGGTTGCTCCAAAAATGGCCCTACACGTATTATAATGTAATAAAATTTTATATAATCATTTATCCATATAAATAACATGCTTTTGATGGTTTAGATCTTGAAAAAACTGCTCTGCAACTACACCGGAAAAGTGGTGCGGTTACTCCAAAAATGGCCCTACACGTTGTATAATGTAATAAAATTTTATATAATCATTTATCCATATAAATAACATGCTTTTGATGGTTTAGATCTTGAAAAAACTGTTCTGCAACTACACCGGAACAATGGTGCGGTTACTCCAAAAATGGCCCTACACGTGTTATAATCTAATAAAATTTTATATAATTATTTATCCATATAAATAACATGCTTTTGATAGTTTAGATCTTAAAAAAACTGCCCTGCAACTACACCGGAACAGTGGTGCGGTTACTCCAAAAATGGCCCTACACGAATTATAACGTAATAAAATTTTATATAATCATTTATCCATATTAATAAAATGCTTTTGATGGTTTAGATTTTGAAAAAACTGCTCTGCAACTACACAAGAACAGTGGTGCGGTTGCTCCAAAAATGTCCCTACACGTATTATAATGTAATAAAATTTTATATAATCATTTATCCATATAAATGACATGCTTTTGATGGTTTAGATCTTGAAAAAACTGCTCTGCAACTACACCGGAACAGTGGTGCGGTTACTCCAAAAATGGCCCTACACGTGTTATAATCTAATAAAATTTTATATAATTATTTATCCATATAAATAACATGCTTTTGATGGTTTAGATCTTAAAAAAACTGCCCTGCAACCACACCGGAACAGTGGTGCGGTTACTCCAAAAATTGCCCTACACGAATTATAACGTAATAAAATTTTATATAATCATTTATCCATATTATTAAAATGCTTTTGATGGTTTAAATTTTGAAAAAATTGCTCTGCAACTACACCAGAACAGTGGTGCGGTTGCTCCAAAAATGTCCCTACACGTATTATAATGTAATAAAATTTTATATAATCATTTATCCATATAAATAACATGCTTTTGATGGTTTAGATCTTGAAAAAACTGCTCTGCAACTACACCGGAACAGTGGTGCGGTTGCTCCAAAAATGGCCCTACACGTATTATAATGTAAGAAAATTTTATATAATCATTTATCCATATAAATAACATGCTTTTGATGGTTTAAATCTTGAAAAAACTGCTCTGCAACTACACCGGAACAGTGGTGCGGTTACTCCAAAAATGGCCCCACACGTTGTATAATGTAATAAAATTTTATATAATCATTTATCCATATAAATAACATGCTTTTGATGGTTTAGATCTTGAAAAAACTGCTCTGCAACTACACTGGAACAGTGGTGCGGTTACTCCAAAAATGGCCCTACACGTGTTATAATCTAATAAAATTTTATATAATTATTTACCCATATAAATAACATGCTTTTGATGGTTTAGATCTTAAAAAAAATTGCTCTGCAACTACACCGGAACAGTGGTTCGGTTACTCCAAAAATGGCCCTACACGAATTATAACGTAATAAAATTTTATATAATCATTTATCCATATTAATAAAATGCTTTTGATGGTTTAGATTTTGAAAAAACTGCTCTGCAACTACACCAGAACAGTGGTGCGGTTGCTCCAAAAATGTCCCTACACGTATTATAATGTAATAAAATTTTATATAATCATTTATCCATATAAATAATATGTTTTTGATGGTTTAGATCTTTAAAAAACTGCTCTGCAACTACACCGGAACAGTGGTGCCGTTACTTCAAAAATGGCTTTACACGTGTTATAATGTAATAAAATTTTATATAATCATTTATCCATATAAATAACATGCTTTTGATGGTTTAGATCTTGAAAAACCTGCTCTGCAACTACACCGGAACAGTGGTGCGGTTACTCCAAAAATGGCCCTACACGTTGTATAATGTAATAAAATTTTATATAATCATTTATTCATATAAATAACTTGCTTTTGATGGTTTAGATCTTGAAAAAACTGGTCTGCAACTACACCGGAACAGTGGTGCCGTTACTTCAAAAATGGCCCTACACGTGTTATAATGTAATAAAATTTTATACAATCATTTATCCATATAAATAACATGCTTTTGATGGTTTAGATCTTGAAAAAACTGCTCTGCAACTACACCGGAAGAGTGGTGCGGTTGCTCCAAAAATGGCCCTACACGTATTATAATGTAATAAAATTTTATATAATTATTTATCCATATAAATAACATGCTTTTGATGGTTTAGATCTTAAAAAAAATTGCTCTGCAACTGCACCGGAACAGTGGTGCGGTTACTCCAAAAATGGCCCTACACGAATTATAACGTAATAAAATTTTATATAATCATTTATCCATATTAATAAAATGCTTTTGATGGTTTAGATTTTGAAAAAACTGCTCTGCAACTACACCAGAACAGTGGTGCGGTTGCTCCAAAAATGTCCCTACACGTATTATAATGTAATAAAATTTTATATAATCATTTATCCATATAAATAATATGTTTTTGATGGTTTAGATCTTTAAAAAACTGCTCTGCAACTACACCGGAACAGTGGTGCCGTTACTTCAAAAATGGCTTTACACGTGTTATAATGTAATAAAATTTTATATAATCATTTATCCATATAAATAACATGCTTTTGATGGTTTAGATCTTGAAAAACCTGCTCTGCAACTACACCGGAACAGTGGTGCGGTTACTCCAAAAATGGCCCTACACGTTGTATAATGTAATAAAATTTTATATAATCATTTATTCATATAAATAACTTGCTTTTGATGGTTTAGATCTTGAAAAAACTGGTCTGCAACTACACCGGAACAGTGGTGCCGTTACTTCAAAAATGGCCCTACACGTGTTATAATGTAATAAAATTTTATACAATCATTTATCCATATAAATAACATGCTTTTGATGGTTTAGATCTTGAAAAAACTGCTCTGCAACTACACCGGAATAGTGGTGCGGTTGCTCCAAAAATGGCCCTACACGTATTATAATGTAATAAAATTTTATATAATCATTTATCCATATAAATAACATGCTTTTGATGGTTTAGATATTGAAAAAACTGCTCTGCAACTACACCGGAACAGTGGTTCGGTTACTCCAAAAATGGCCCTACACGTACTATAATGTAATAAAATTTTATATAATCATTTATTCATATAAATAACATGCTTTTGATGGTTTAGATCTTGAAAAAACTCCTCTGCAACTACACCGGAACAGTGGTGCCGTTACTTCAAAAATGGCCCTACACGTGTTATAATGTAATAAAATTTTATATAATCATTTACCCATATAAATAACATGCTTTTGATGGTTTAGATCTTGAAAAAACTGCTCTGCAACTACACCGGAACAGTGGTGCGGCTGCTGCAAAAAAGGCTCTACACGTATTATAATGTAATAAAATTTTATTTAATCAATTATCCATATAAATAACATGCTTTTGATGGTTTAGATCTTGAAAAAACTGCTCTGCAAATACACCGGAATAGTGGTGCCGTTACTTCAAAAATGGCCCTACACGTGTTATAATGTAATAAAATTTTATATAACTAATTATCCATATAAATAACATTCTTTTGATGGTTTAGATCTTTAAAAAACTGCTCTGCAACTACACCTGAACAGTGGTGCGGTTACTGCAAAAAAGGCCCTACACGTATTATAATGTAATAAAATTTTATATAATCATTTATTCATATAAATAACTTGCTTTTGATGGTTTAGATCTTGAAAAAACTGCTCTGCAAATACACCGGAACAGTGGTGCCGTTACTTCAAAAATGGCCCTACACGTGTTATAATGTAATAAAATTTTATATAACTAATTATCCATATAAATAACATGCTTTTGATGGTTTAGATCTTGAAAAAACTGCTCTGCAACTACACCGGAACAGTGGTGCGGTTGCTGCAAAAAAGGCCCTACATGTATTATAATGTAATAAAATTTTATATAATCATTTATTTATATAAATAACTTGCTTTTGATGGTTTAGATCTTGAAAAAACTGCCCTGCAACTACAGCGGACCAGTGGTGCCGTTATTTCAAAAATGGCCCTACACGTGTTATAATCTAATAAAATTTTATATAATTATTTATCCATATAAATAACATGCTTTTGATGGTTTAGATCTTAAAAAAACTGCTCTGCAACTACACCGGAACAGTGGTGCGGTTACTCCAAAAATGGCCCTACACGAATTATAACGTAATAAAATTTTATATAATCATTTATCCATATAAATAACATGCTTTGATGGTTTAGATCTTTAAAAAACTGCTCTGCAACTACACCGGAACAGTGGTGCGGTTACTCCAAAAATGGCCCTACAAGTATTATAATGTAATAAAATTTTATATAATCATTTATCCATATAAATAACATGCTTTTGATGGTTTAGATCTTGAAAAAACTGCTCTGCAACTACACCGGAACAGTGGTGCGGTTGCTCCAAAAATGTCCCTACACGTATTATAATGTAATAAAATTTTATATAATCATTTATCCATATAAATAATATGTTTTTGATGGTTTAGATCTTTAAAAAACTGCTCTGCAACTACACCGGAACAGTGGTGCCGTTACTTCAAAAATGGCCCTACACGTGTTATAATGTAATAAAATTTTATATAACTAATTATCCATATAAATAACATGCTTTTGATGGTTTAGATCTTTAAAAAACTGCTCTGCAACTACACCGGAACAGTGGTGCGGTTACTCCAAAAATGGCCCTACACGTATTATAATGTAATAAAATTTTATATAATCATTTATCCATATAAATAATATGTTTTTGATGGTTTAGATCTTTAAAAAACTGCTCTGCAACTACACCGGAACAGTGGTGCCGTTACTTCAAAAATGGCCCTACACGTGTTATAATGTAATAAAATTTTATATAACTAATTATCCATATAAATAACATGCTTTTGATGGTTTAGATCTTTAAAAAACTGCTCTGCAACTACACCGGAACAGTGGTGCGGTTACTCCAAAAATGGCCCTACACGAATTATAACGTAATAAAATTTTATATAATCATTTATCCATATAAATAACATGCTTTGATGGTTTAGATCTTTAAAAAACTGCTCTGCAACTACACCGGAACAGTGGTGCGGTTACTCCAAAAATGGCCCTACAAGTATTATAATGTAATAAAATTTTATATAATCATTTATCCATATAAATAACATGCTTTTGATGGTTTAGATCTTGAAAAAACTGCTCTGCAACTACACCGGAACAGTGGTGCGGTTGCTCCAAAAATGTCCCTACACGTATTAATGTAATAAAATTTTATATAATCATTTATCCATATAAATAATATGTTTTTGATGGTTTAGATCTTTAAAAACTGCTCTCCAACTACACCCGGAACAGTGGTGCCGTTACTTCAAAAATGGCACTACACGTGTTATAATGTAATAAAATTTTATATAACTAATTATCCATATAAATAACATGCTTTTGATGGTTTAGATCTTTAAAAAACTGCTCTGCAACTACACCTGAACAGTGGTGCGGTTACTGCAAAAAAGGCCCTACACGTATTATAATGTAATAAAATTTTATATAATCATTTATTCATATAAATAACTTGCTTTTGATGGTTTAGATCTTGAAAAAACTGCTCTGCAAATACACCGGAACAGTGTGCCGGTTACTTCAAAAATGGCCCTACACGTGTTATAATGTAATAAAATTTTATATAACTAATTATCCATATAAATAACATGCTTTTGATGGTTTAGATCTTGAAAAAACTGCTCTGCAACTACACCGGAACAGTGGTGCGGTTGCTGCAAAAAAGGCCCTACATGTATTATAATGTAATAAAATTTTATATAATCATTTATTTATATAAATAACTTGCTTTTGATGGTTTAGATCTTGAAAAAACTGCCCTGCAACTACAGCGGAACAGTGGTGCCGTTATTTCAAAAATGGCCCTACACGTGTTATAATCTAATAAAATTTTATATAATTATTTATCCATATAAATAACATGCTTTTGATGGTTTAGATCTTAAAAAACTGCTCTGCAACTACACCGGAACAGTGGTGCGGTTACTCCAAAAATGGCCCTACACGAATTATAACGTAATAAAATTTTATATAATCATTTATCCATATAAATAACATGCTTTGATGGTTTAGATCTTTAAAAAACTGCTCTGCAACTACACCGGAACAGTGGTGCGGTTACTCCAAAAATGGCCCTACAAGTATTATAATGTAATAAAATTTTATATAATCATTTATCCATATAAATAACATGCTTTTGATGGTTTAGATCTTGAAAAAACTGCTCTGCAACTACAACCGGAACAGTGGTGCGGTTGCTCCAAAAATGTCCCTACACGTATTATAATGTAATAAAATTTTATATAATCATTTATCCATATAAATAATATGTTTTTGATGGTTTAGATCTTTAAAAACTGCTCTGCAACTACACCGGAACAGTGGTGCCGTTACTTCAAAAATGGCCCTACACGTGTTATAATGTAATAAAATTTTATATAACTAATTATCCATATAAATAACATGCTTTTGATGGTTTAGATCTTTAAAAAACTGCTCTGCAACTACACCGGAACAGTGGTGCGGTTACTCCAAAAATGGCCCTACACGTATTATAATGTAATAAAATTTTATATAATCATTTATCCATATAAATAACATGCTTTTGATGGTTTAGATTTTGAAAAAACTGCTCTGCAACTACACCGGAACAGTGGTGCGGTTACTCCAAAAATGGCACCTACACGTAGTATAATGTAATAAAATTTTATATAATCATTTATTCATATAAATTACTTGCTTTTGATGGTTTAGATCTTGAAAAAACTGCTCTGCAACTACACCGGAACAGTGGTGCCGTTACTTCAAAAATGGCCCTACACGTGTTATAATGTAATAAAATTTTATATAATCATTTATCCATATAAATAACATGCTTTTGATGGTTTAGATCTTGAAAAAACTGCTCTGCAACTACACCGGAACAGTGGTCCGGTTGCTGCAAAAAAGGCCCTACATGTATTATAATGTAATAAAATTTTATATAATCATTTATTCATATAAAATAACTTGCTTTTGATGGTTTAGATCTTGAAAAAAACTGCTCTGCAACTACAGCGGAACAGTGGTGCTGTTATTTCAAAAATGGCCCTACACGTGTTATAATCTAATAAAATTTTATATAATTATTTATCTATATAAATAACATGCTTTTGATTGTTTAGATCTTAAAAAAACTGCTCTGCAACTACACCGGAACAGTGGTGCGGTTACTCCAAAAATGGCCCTACACGAATTATAACGTAATAAAATTTTATATAATCATTTATCCATATAAATAACATGCTTTGATGGTTTAGATCTTTAAAAAACTGCTCTGCAACTACACCGGAACAGTGGTGCGGTTACTCCAAAAATGGCCCTACACGTATTATAATGTAATAAAATTTTATATAATCATTTATCCATATAAATAACATGCTTTTGATGGTTTAGATCTTGAAAAAACTGCTCTGCAACTACACCGGAACAGTGGTGCGGTTACTCCAAAAATGGCCCTACACGTATTATAATGTAATAAAAATTTTATATAATCATTTATCCATATAAATAACATGCTTTTGATGGTTTAAATCTTGAAAAAACTGCTCTTCAACTACACCGGAACAGTGGTGCGGTTACTCCAAAAATGGCCCTACACGTTGTATAATGTAATAAAATTTTATATAATCATTTATTCATATAAATAACATGCTTTTAATGGTTTAGATCTTGAAAAAACTGCTCTGCAACTACACCGGAACAGTGGTGCCGTTACTTCAAAAATGGCCCTACACGTGTTATAATGTAATAAAATTTTATATAATCATTTATCCATATAAATAACATGCTTTTGATGGTTTAGATCTTGAAAAACTGCTCTGGCAACTACACCGGAATAGTGGTGCGGTTACTCCAAAAATGGCCCTACACGTAGTATAATGTAATAAAATTTTATCTATCATTTATTCATATAAATAACTTGCTTTTGATGGTTTAGATCTTGAAAAAACTGCTCTGCAACTACAGCGGAACAGTGTGCCGTTATTTCAAAAATGGCCCTACACGTGTTATAATGTAATAAAATTTTATATAATCATTTACCCATATAAATAACATGCTTTTGATGGTTTAGATCTTGAAAAACTGCTCTGCAACTACACCGGAACAGTGGTGCGGTTGCTCCAAAATTGGCCCTACAAGTATTATAATGTAACAAAATTTTATATAATCATTTATCCATATAAATAACATGCTTTTGATGGTTTAGATCTTGAAAAAACTGCTCTGCAACTACACCGGAACAGTGGTGCGGGTTACTCCAAAAATGGCCCTACACGTAGTATAATGTAATAAAATTTTATATAATCATTTATTCATATAAATAACATGCTTTTGATGGTTTAGATCTTGAAAAGAACTCCTCTGCAACTACACCGGAACAGTGGTGCCGTTACTTCAAAAAATGGCCCTACACGTGTTATAATGTATTAAAATTTTATATAATCATTTACCCATATAAATAACATGCTTTTGATGGTTTAGATCTTGAAAAAACTGCTCTGCAACTACACCGGAACAGTGGTGCGGCTGCTGCAAAAAAGGCCCTACACGTATTATAATGTAATAAAATTTTATTTAATCATTTATCCATATAAATAACATGCTTTTGATGGTTTAGATCTTGAAAAAACTGCTCTGCAAATACACCGGAACAGTGGTGCCGGTTACTTCAAAAATGGCCCTACACGTGTTATAATGTAATAAAATTTTATATAACTAATTATCCATATAAATAACATTCTTTTGAAGGTTTTAGATCTTTAAAAAACTGCTCTGCAACTACACCTGAACAGTGGTGCGGTTACTGCAAAAAGGCCCTACACGTATTATAATGTAATAAAATTTTATATAATCATTTATTCATATAAATAACTTGCTTTTGATGGTTTAGATCTTGAAAAAACTGCTCTGCAAATACACCGGAACAGTGGTGCCGTTACTTCAAAAATGGCCCTACACGTGTTATAATGTAATAAAATTTTATATAACTAATTATCCATATAAATAACATGCTTTTGATGGTTTAGATCTTGAAAAAACTGCTCTGCAACTACACCGGAACAGTGGTGCGGTTGCTGCAAAAAGGCCCTACATGTATTATAATGTAATTAAAATTTTATATAATCATTTATTCATATAAATAACTTGCTTTTGATGGTTTAGATCTTGAAAAAAACTGCTCTGCAACTACAGCGGAACAGTGGTGCCGTTATTTCAAAAATGGCCCTACACGTGTTATAATCTAATAAAATTTATATAATTATTTATCCATATAAATAACATGCTTTTGATGGTTTAGATCTTAAAAAAACTGCTCTGCAACTACACCTGAACAGTGGTGCGGTTGCTGCAAAAAAGGCCCTACACGTATTATAATGTAATAAAATTTTATATAATCATTTATTCATATAAATAACTTGCTTTTGATGGTTTAGATCTTGAAAAAACTGCTCTGCAAATACACCGGAACAGTGGTGCCGTTACTTCAAAAAGGCCCTACATGTGTTATAATCTAATAAAATTTTATATAATTATTTATCCATGTAAATAACATGCTTTTGATGGTTTAGATCTTAAAAAAACTGCTCTGCAACTACACCGAAACAGTGGTGCGGTTACTCCAAAAATGGCCCTACACGAATTATAACGTAATAAAATTTTATATAATCATTTATCCATATAAATAACATGCTTTGATGGTTTAGATCTTTAAAAAACTGCTCTGCAACTACACCGGAACAGTGGTGCGGTTACTCCAAAAATGGCCCTACAAGTATTATAATGTAATAAAATTTTATATAATCATTTATCCATAAAAATAACATGCTTTTGATGATTTAGATCTTGAAAAAACTGCTCTGCAACTACACCGGAACAGTGGTGCGGTTGCTCCAAAAATGTCCCTACACGTATTATAATGTAATAAAATTTTATATAATCATTTATCCATATAAATAATATGTTTTTGATGGTTTAGATCTTTAAAAAACTGCTCTGCAACTACACCGGAACAGTGGTGCCGTTACTTCAAAAATGGCCCTACACGTGTTATAATGTAATAAAATTTTATATAACTAATTATCCATATAAATAACATGCTTTTGATGGTTTAGATCTTTAAAAAACTGCTCTGCAACTACACCGGAACAGTGGTGCGGTTACTCCAAAAATGGCCCTACACGTATTATAATGTAATAAAATTTTATATAATCATTTATCCATATAAATAACATGCTTTTGATGGTTTAGATATTGAAAAAACTGCTCTGCAACTACACCGGAACAGTGGTGCGGTTACTCCAAAAATGGCCCTACACGTAGTATAATGTAATAAAATTTTATATAATCATTTATTCATATAAATAACTTGCTTTTGATGGTTTAGATCTTGAAAAAACTGCTCTGCAACTACACCAGAACAGTGGTGCCGTTACTTCAAAAATGGCCCTACACGTGTTATAATGTAATAAAATTTTATATAATCATTTATCCATATAAATAACATGCTTTTGATGGTTTAGATCTTGAAAAAACTGCTCTGCAACTACACCGGAACAGTGGTCCGGTTGCTGCAAAAAAGGCCCTACATGTATTATAATGTAATAAAGTTTTATATAATCATTTATTCATATAAATAACTTGCTTTTGATGGTTTAGATCTTGAAAAAACTGCTCTGCAACTACAGCGGAACAGTGGTGCCGTTATTTCAAAAATGGCCCTACACGTGTTATAATCTAATAAAATTTTATATAATTATTTATCTATATAAATAACATGCTTTTGATTGTTTAGATCTTAAAAAAACTGCTCTGCAACTACACCGGAACAGTGGTGCGGTTACTCCAAAAATGGCCCTACACGAATTATAACGTAATAAAATTTTATATAATCATTTATCCATATAAATAACATGCTTTGATGGTTTAGATCTTTAAAAAACCGCTCTGCAACTACACCGGAACAGTGGTGCGGTTACTCCAAAAATGGCCCTACACGTATTATAATGTAATAAAATTTTATATAATCATTTATCCATATAAATAACATGCTTTTGATGGTTTAGATCTTGAAAAAACTGCTCTGCAACTACACCGGAACAGTGGTGCGGTTACTCCAAAAATGGCCCTACACGTATTATAATGTAATAAAATTTTATATAATCATTTATCCATATAAATAACATGCTTTTGATGGTTTAAATCTTGAAAAAACTGCTCTTCAACTACACCGGAACAGTGGTGCGGTTACTCCAAAAATGGCCCTACACGTTGTATAATGTAATAAAATTTTATATAATCATTTATTCATATAAATAACATGCTTTTAATGGTTTAGATCTTGAAAAAACTGCTCTGCAACTACACCGGAACAGTGGTGCCGTTACTTCAAAAATGGCCCTACACGTGTTATAATGTAATAAAATTTTATATAATCATTTATCCATATAAATAACATGCTTTTGATGGTTTAGATCTTGAAAAAACTGCTCTGCAACTACACCGGAATAGTGGTGCGGTTACTCCAAAAATGGCCCTACACGTAGTATAATGTAATAAAATTTTATCTAATCATTTATTCATATAAATAACTTGCTTTTGATGGTTTAGATCTTGAAAAAACTGCTCTGCAACTACACCGGAACAGTGGTGCCGTTACTTCAAAAATGGCCCTACACGTGTTATAATGTAATAAAATTTTATATAATCATTTATCGATATAAATAACATGCTTTTGATGGTTTAGATCTTGAAAAAACTGCTCTGCAACTACACCGGAACAGTGGTGCGGTTACTCCAAAAATGGCCCTACACGTAGTATAATGTAATAAAATTTTATATAATCATTTATTCATATAAATAACATGCTTTTGATGGTTTAGATCTTGAAAAAACTCCTCTGCAACTACACCGGAACAGTGGTGTCGTTACTTCAAAAATGGCCCTACACGTGTTATAATGTAATAAAATTTTATATATCATTTACCTATATAAATACAATGCTTTTGATGGTTTAGATCTTGAAAAAACTGCTCTGCAACTACACCGGAATAGTGGTGCGGTTGCTCCAAAAATTGCCCTACACGTATTATAATGTAATAAAATTTTATATAATCATTTATCCATATAAATAACATGCTTTTGATGATTTAGATCTTGAAAAAACTGCTCTGCAACTACACCGGAACAGTGGTGCGGTTACTCCAAAAATGGCCCTACACGTGTTATAATCTAATAAAATTTTATATAATTATTTATCTATATAAATAACAAGCTTTTGATTGTTTAGATCTTAAAAAAACTGCTCTGCAACTACACCGGAACAGTGGTGCGGTTACTCCAAAAATGGCCCTACACGAATTATAACGTAATAAAATTTTATATAATCAGTTATCCATATAAATAACATGCTTTGATGGTTTAGATCTTGAAAAAACTGCTCTGCAACTACACCGGAATAGTGGTGCGGTTACTCCAAAAATGGCCCTACACGTAGTATAATGTAATAAAATTTTATCTAATCATTTATTCATATAAATAACTTGCTTTTGATGGTTTAGATCTTGAAAAAACTGCTCTGCAACTACACCGGAACAGTGGTGCCGTTACTTCAAAAATGGCCCTACACGTGTTATAATGTAATAAAATTTTATATAATCATTTATCCATATAAATAACATGCTTTTGATGGTTTAGATCTTGAAAAAACTGCTCTGCAACTACACCGGAACAGTGGTGCGGTTGCTCCAAAAATGGCCCTACAAGTATTATAATGTAACAAAATTTTATATAATCATTTATCGATATAAATAACATGCTTTTGATGGTTTAGATCTTGAAAAAACTTCTCTGCAACTACACCGGAACAGTGGTGCGGTTACTCCAAAAATGGCCCTACACGTAGTATAATGTAATAAAATTTTATATAATCATTTATTCATATAAATAACATGCTTTTGATGGTTTAGATCTTGAAAAAACTCCTCTGCAACTACACCGGAACAGTGGTGTCGTTACTTCAAAAATGGCCCTACACGTGTTATAATGTAATAAAATTTTATATATCATTTACCCATATAAATACCATGCTTTTGATGGTTTAGATCTTGAAAAAATTGCTCTGCAACTACACCGGAATAGTGGTGCGGTTGCTCCAAAAATTGCCCTACACGTATTATAATGTAATAAAATTTTATATAATCATTTATCCATATAAATAACATGCTTTTGATGATTTAGATCTTGAAAAAACTGCTCTGCAACTACACCGGAACAGTGGTGCGGTTACTCCAAAAATGGCCCTACACGTAGTATAATGTAATAAAATTTTATATAATCATTTATTCATATAAATAACTTGCTTTTGATGGTTTAGATCTTGAAAAAACTGCTCTGCAACTACACCGGAATAGTGGTGCCGTTACTTCAAAAATGGCCCTACACGAGTTATAATGTAATAAAATTTTATATAATCATTTATCCATATAAATAACATGCTTTTGATGGTTTAGATCTTGAAAAAACTGCTCTGCAACTACACCGGAACAGTGGTGCGGTTGCTGCAAAAAAGGCCCTACATGTATTATAATGTAATAAAATTTTATATAATCATTTATTCATATAAATAACTTGCTTTTGATGGTTTAGATCTTGAAAAAACTGCTCTGCAACTACAGCGGAACAGTGGTGCCGTTATTTCAAAAATGGCCCTACACGTGTTATAATCTAATAAAATTTTATATAATTATTTATCCATATAAATAACATGCTTTTGATGGTTTAGATCTTAAAAAAACTGCTCTGCAACTACACCGGAACAGTGGTGCGGTTACTCCAAAAATGGCCCTACACGAATTATAACGTAATAAAATTTTATATAATCATTTATCCATATAAATAACATGCATTGATGGTTTAGATCTTTAAAAAACTGCTCTGCAACTACACCGGAACAGTGGTGCGGTTACTCCAAAAATGGCCCTACACGAATTATAACGTAATAAAATTTTATATAATCATTTATCCATATAAATAACATGCTTTGATGGTTTAGATCTTGAAAAAAACTGCTCTGCAACTACACCGGAATAGTGGTGCGGTTACTCCAAAAATGGCCCTACACGTAGTATAATGTAATAAAATTTTATCTAATCATTTATTCATATAAATAACTTGCTTTTGATGGTTTAGATCTTGAAAAAACTGCTCTGCAACTACACCGGAACAGTGGTGCCGTTACTTCAAAAATGGCCCTACACGTGTTATAATGTAATAAAATTTTATATAATTATTTATCCATATAAATAACATGCTTTTGATGGTTTAGATCTTAAAAAAACTGCTCTGCAACTACACCGAAACAGTGGTGCGGTTGCTGCAAAAAAGGCCCTACATGTATTATAATGTAATAAAATTTTATATAATCATTTATTCATATAAATAACTTGCTTTTGATGGTTTAGATCTTGAAAAAACTGCTCTGCAACTACAGCGGAACAGTGGTGCCGTTATTTCAAAAATGGCCCTACACGTGTTATAATCTAATAAAATTTTATATAATTATTTATCCATATAAATAACATGCTTTTGATGGTTTAGATCTTAAAAAAACTGCTCTGCAACTACACCGAAACAGTGGTGCGATTACTCCAAAAATGGCCCTACACGAATTATAACGTAATAAAATTTTATATAATCATTTATCCATATAAATAACATGCTTTGATGGTTTAGATCTTTAAAAAACTGCTCTGCAACTACACCGGAACAGTGGTGCGGTTACTCCAAAAATGGCCCTACAAGTATTATAATGTAATAAAATTTTATATAATCATTTATCCATATAAATAACATGCTTTTGATGATTTAGATCTTGAAAAAACTGCTCTGCAACTACACCGGAACAGTGGTGCGGTTGCTCCAAAAATGTCCCTACACGTATTATAATGTAATAAAATTTTATATAATCATTTATCCATATAAATAATATGTTTTTGATGGTTTAGATCTTTAAAAAACTGCTCTGCAACTACACCGGAACAGTGGTGCCGTTACTTCAAAAATGGCCCTACACGTGTTATAATGTAATAAAATTTTATATAACTAATTATCCATATAAATAACATGCTTTTAATGGTTTAGATCTTGAAAAAACTGCTCTGCAACTACACCGGAACAGTGGTGCCGTTACTTCAAAAATGGCCCTACACGTGTTATAATGTAATAAAATTTTATATAATCATTTATCCATATAAATAACATGCTTTTGATGGTTTAGATCTTGAAAAAACTGCTCTGCAACTACACCGAAACAGTGGTGCGGTTGCTGCAAAAAAGGCCCTACATGTATTATAATGTAATAAAATTTTATATAATCATTTATTCATATAAATAACTTGCTTTTGATGGTTTAGATCTTGAAAAAACTGCTCTGCAACTACACCGGAATAGTGGTGCCGTTACTCCAAAAATGGCCCTACACGTAGTATAATGTAATAAAATTTTATCTAATCATTTATTCATATAAATAACTTGCTTTTGATGGTTTAGATCTTGAAAAAACTGCTCTGCAACTACACCGGAACAGTGGTGCCGTTACTTCAAAAATGGCACTACACGTGTTATAATGTAATAAAATTTTATATAATCATTTATCCATATAAATAACATGCTTTTGATGGTTTAGATCTTGAAAAAACTGCTCTGCAACTACACCGGAACAGTGGTGCGGTTGCTCCAAAAATGGCCCTACAAGTATTATAATGTAACAAAATTTTATATAATCATTTATCGATATAAATAACATGCTTTTGATGGTTTAGATCTTGAAAAAACTGCTCTGCAACTACACCGGAACAGTGGTGCGGTTACTCCAAAAATGGCCCTACACGTAGTATAATGTAATAAAATTTTATATAATCATTTATTCATATAAATAACATGCTTTTGATGGTTTAGATCTTGAAAAAATTCCTCTGCAACTACACCGGAACAGTGGTGTCGTTACTTCAAAAATGGCCCTACACGTGTTATAATGTAATAAAATTTTATATATCATTTACCCATATAAATACCATGCTTTTGATGGTTTAGATCTTGAAAAAACTGCTCTGCAACTACACCGGAATAGTGGTGCGGTTGCTCCAAAAATTGCCCTACACGTATTATAATGTAACAAAATTTTATATAATCATTTATCCATATAAATAACATGCTTTTGATGATTTAGATCTTGAAAAAACTGCTCTGCAACTACATCGGAACAGTGGTGCGGTTACTCCAAAAATGGCCCTACACGTAGTATAATGTAATAAAATTTTATATAATCATTTATTCATATAAATAACTTGCTTTTGATGGTTTAGATCTTGAAAAAACTGCTCTGCAACTACACCGGAACAGTGGTGCCGTTACTTCAAAAATGGCCCTACACGAGTTATAATGTAATAAAATTTTATATAATCATTTATCCATATAAATAACATGCTTTTGATGGTTTAGATCTTGAAAAAACTGCTCTGCAACTACACCGGAACAGTGGTGCGGTTGCTGCAAAAAAGGCCCTACATGTATTATAATGTAATAAAATTTTATATAATCATTTATTCATATAAATAACTTGCTTTTGATGGTTTAGATCTTGAAAAAACTGCTCTGCAACTACAGCGGAACAGTGGTGCCGTTATTTCAAAAATGGCCCTACACGTGTTATAATCTAATAAAATTTTATATAATTATTTATCCATATAAATAACATGCTTTTGATGGTTTAGATCTTAAAAAAACTGCTCTGCAACTACACCGGAACAGTGGTGCGGTTACTCCAAAAATGGCCCTACACGACTTATAACGTAATAATATTTTATATAATCATTTATCCATATAAATAACATGCATTGATGGTTTAGATCTTTAAAAAACTGCTCTGCAACTACACCGGAACAGTGGTGCGGTTACTCCAAAAATGGCCCTACACGTGTTATAATGTAATAAAATTTTATATAATCATTTATCCATATAAATAACATGCTTTTGATGGTTTAGATCTAGAAAAAACTGCTCTGCAACTACACCGGAACAGTGGTGCGGTTGCTCCAAAAATGGCCCTACAAGTATTATAATGTAACAAAATTTTATATAATCATTTATCGATATAAATAACATGTTTTTGATGGTTTAGATCTTGAAAAAACTGCTCTGCAACTACACCGGAACAGTGGTGCGGTTACTCCAAAAATGGCCCTACACGTAGTATAATGTAATAAAATTTTATATAATCATTTATTCATATAAATAACATGCTTTTGATGGTTTAGATCTTAAAAAAACTGCTCTGCAACTACACCGGAACAGTGGTGCGGTTACTCCAAAAATGGCCCTACACGAATTATAACGTAATAAAATTTTATATAATCATTTATCCATATAAATAACATGCATTGATGGTTTAGATCTTTAAAAAACTGCTCTGCAACTACACCGGAACAGTGGTGCGGTTACTCCAAAAATGGCCCTACACGTATTATAATGTAATAAAATTTTATATAATCATTTATCCATATAAATAACATGCTTTTGATGGTTTAGATCTTGAAAAAAACTGCTCTGCAACTACACCGGAACAGTGGTGCGGTTACTCCAAAAATGGCCCTACACGTAGTATAATGTAATAAAATTTTATTTAATCATTTATCCATATAAATAACATGCTTTTGATGGTTTAGATCTTGAAAAAACTGCTCTGCAAATACACCGGAACAGTGGTGCCGTTACTTCAAAAATGGCCCTACACGTGTTATAATGTAATAAAATTTTATATAACTAATTATCCATATAAATAACATTCTTTTGATGGTTTAGATCTTTAAAAAACTGCTCTGCAACTACACCGGAACAGTGGTGCGGTTACTGCAAAAAAGGCCCTACACGTATTATAATGTAATAAAATTTTATATAATCATTTATTCATATAAATAACTTGCTTTTGATGGTTTAGATCTTGAAAAAACTGCTCTGCAAATACACCGGAACAGTGGTGCCGTTACTTCAAAAATGGCCCTACACGTGTTATAATGTAATAAAATTTTATATAACTAATTATCCATATAAATAACATGCTTTTGATGGTTTAGATCTTGAAAAAACTGCTCTACAACTACACCGGAACAGTGGTGCGGTTGCTGCAAAAAAGGCCCTACATGTATTATAATGTAATAAAATTTTATATAATCATTTATTCATATAAATAACTTGCTTTTGATGGTTTAGATCTTGAAAAAACTGCTCTGCAACTACAGCGGAACAGTGGTGCCGTTATTTCAAAAATGGCCCTACACGTGTTATAATCTAATAAAATTTTATATAATTATTTATCCATATAAATAACATGCTTTTGATGGTTTAGATCTTAAAAAAACTGCTCTGCAACTACACCGGAACAGTGGTGCGGTTACTCCAAAAATGGCCCTACACGAATTATAACGTAATAAAATTTTATATAATCATTTATCCATATCAATAACATGCTTTGATGGTTTAGATCTTTAAAAAACTGCTCTGCAACTACACCGGAACAGTGGTGCGGTTACTCCAAAAATGGCCCTACAAGTATTATAATGTAATAAAATTTTATATAATCATTTATCCATATAAATAACATGCTTTTGATGGTTTAGATCTTGAAAAAACTGCTCTGCAACTACACCGGAACAGTGGTGCGGTTGCTCCAAAAATGTCCCTACACGTATTATAATGTAATAAAATTTTATATAATCATTTATCCATATAAATAATACGTTTTTGATGGTTTAGATCTTTAAAAAACTGCTCTGCAACTACACCGGAACAGTGGTGCCGTTACTTCAAAAATGGCCCTACACGTGTTATAATGTAATAAAATTTTATATAACTAATTATCCATATAAATAACATGCTTTTGATGGTTTAGATCTTTAAAAAACTGCTCTGCAACTACACCGGAACAGTGGTGCGGTTACTCCAAAAATGGCCCTACACGTATTATAATGTAATAAAATTTTATATAATCATTTATCCATATAAATAACATGCTTTTGATGGTTTAGATATTGAAAAAACTGCTCTGCAACTACACCGGAACAGTGGTGCGGTTACTCCAAAAATGGCCCTACACGTAGTATAATGTAATAAAATTTTATATAATCATTTATTCATATAAATAACTTGCTTTTGATGGTTTAGATCTTGAAAAAACTGCTCTGCAACTACACCGGAACAGTGGTGCCGTTACTTCAAAAATGGCCCTACACGTGTTATAATGTAATAAAATTTTATATAATCATTTATCCATATAAATAACATGCTTTTGATGGTTTAGATCTTGAAAAAACTGCTCTGCAACTACACCGGAACAGTGGTCCGGTTGCTGCAAAAAAGGCCCTACATGTATTATAATGTAATAAAATTTTATATAATCATTTATTCATATAAATAACTTGCTTTTGATGGTTTAGATCTTGAAAAAACTGCTCTGCAACTACAGCGGAACAGTGGTGCCGTTATTTCAAAAATGGCCCTACACGTGTTATAATCTAATAAAATTTTATATAATTATTTATCTATATAAATAACATGCTTTTGATTGTTTAGATCTTAAAAAAACTGCTCTGCAACTACACCGGAACAGTGGTGCGGTTACTCCAAAAATGGCCCTACACGAATTATAACGTAATAAAATTTTATATAATCATTTATCCATATAAATAACATGCTTTGATGGTTTAGATCTTTTAAAAACTGCTCTGCAACTACACCGGAACAGTGGTGCGGTTACTCCAAAAATGGCCCTACACGTATTATAATGTAATAAAATTTTATATAATCATTTATCCATATAAATAACATGCTTTTGATGGTTTAGATCTTGAAAAAACTGCTCTGCAACTACACCGGAACAGTGGTGCGGTTACTCCAAAAATGGCCCTACACGTATTATAATGTAATAAAATTTTATATAATCATTTATCCATATAAATAACATGCTTTTGATGGTTTAAATCTTGAAAAAACTGCTCTTCAACTACACCGGAACAGTGGTGCGGTTACTCCAAAAATGGCCCTACACGTTGTATAATGTAATAAAATTTTATATAATCATTTATTCATATAAATAACATGCTTTTGATGGTTTAGATCTTGAAAAAACTGCTCTGCAACTACACCGGAACAGTGGTGCCGTTACTTCAAAAATGGCCCTACACGTGTTATAATGTAATAAAATTTTATATAATCATTTATCCATATAAATAACATGCTTTTGATGGTTTAGATCTTGAAAAAACTGCTCTGCAACTACACCGGAACAGTGGTGCGGTTGCTCCAAAAATGGCCCTACAAGTATTATAATGTAACAAAATTTTATATAATCATTTATCGATATAAATAACATGCTTTTGATGGTTTAGATCTTGAAAAAACTGCTCTGCAACTACACCGGAACAGTGGTGCGGTTACTCCAAAAATGGCCCTACACGTAGTATAATGTAATAAAATTTTATATAATCATTTATTCATATAAATAACATGCTTTTGATGGTTTAGATCTTGAAAAAACTCCTCTGCAACTACACCGGAACAGTGGTGTCGTTACTTCAAAAATGGCCCTACACGTGTTATAATGTAATAAAATTTTATATAATCATTTACCCATATAAATACCATGCTTTTGATGGTTTAGATCTTGAAAAAACTGCTCTGCAACTACACCGGAATAGTGGTGCGGTTGCTCCAAAAATTGCCCTACACGTATTATAATGTAATAAAATTTTATATAATCATTTATCCATATAAATAACATGCTTTTGATGATTTAGATCTTGAAAAAACTGCTCTGCAACTACACCGGAACAGTGGTGCGGTTACTCCAAAAATGGCCCTACACGTAGTATAATGTAATAAAATTTTATATAATCATTTATTCATATAAATAACTTGCTTTTGATGGTTTAGATCTTGAAAAAACTGCTCTGCAACTACACCGGAACAGTGGTGCCGTTACTTCAAAAATGGCCCTACACGAGTTATAATGTAATAAAATTTTATATAATCATTTATCCATATAAATAACATGCTTTTGATGGTTTAGATCTTGAAAAAACTGCTCTGCAACTACACCGGAACAGTGGTACGGTTCTCCAAAAATGGCCCTACAAGTATTATAATGTAACAAAATTTTATATAATCATTTATCGATATAAATAACATGCTTTTGATGGTTTAGATCTTGAAAAAACTGCTCTGCAACTACACCGGAACAGTGGTGCGGTTACTCCAAAAATGGCCCTACACGTAGTATAATGTAATAAAATTTTATATAATCATTTATTCATATAAATAACATGCTTTTGATGGTTTAGATCTTGAAAAAACTCCTCTGCAACTACACCGGAACAGTGGTGTCGTTACTTCAAAAATGGCCCTACACGTGTTATAATGTAATAAAATTTTATATAATCATTTACCCATATAAATACCATGCTTTTGATGGTTTAGATCTTGAAAAAACTGCTCTGCAACTATACCGGAATAGTGGTGCGGTTGCTCCAAAAATTGCCCTACACGTATTATAATGTAATAAAATTTTATATAATCATTTATCCATATAAATAACATGCTTTTGATGATTTAGATCTTGAAAAAACTGCTCTGCAACTACATCGGAACAGTGGTGCGGTTACTCCAAAAATGGCCCTACACGTAGTATAATGTAATAAAATTTTATATAATCATTTATTCATATAAATAACTTGCTTTTGATGGTTTAGATCTTGAAAAAACTGCTCTGCAACTACACCGGAACAGTGGTGCCGTTACTTCAAAAATGGCCCTACACGAGTTATAATGTAATAAAATTTTATATAATCATTTATCCATATAAATAACATGCTTTTGATGGTTTAGATCTTGAAAAAACTGCTCTGCAACTACACCGGAACAGTGGTGCGGTTGCTGCAAAAAAGGCCCTACATGTATTATAATGTAATAAAATTTTATATAATCATTTATTCATTTAAATAACTTGCTTTTGATGATTTAGATCTTGAAAAAACTGCTCTGCAACTACAGCGGAACAGTGGTGCCGTTATTTCAAAAATGGCCTTACACGTGTTATAATCTAATAAAATTTTATATAATTATTTATCCATATAAATAACATGCTTTTGATGGTTTAGATCTTAAAAAAACTGCTCTGCAACTACACCGTAACAGTGGTGCGGTTACTCCAAAAATGGCCCTACACGAATTATAACGTAATAAAATTTTATATAATCATTTATCCATATAAATAACATGCATTGATGGTTTAGACCTTTAAAAAACTGCTCTGCAACTACACCGGAACAGTGGTGCGGTTACTCCAAAAATGGCCCTACACGTATTATAATGTAATAAAATTTTATACAATCATTTATCCATATAAATAACATGCTTTTGATGGTTTAGATCTTGAAAAAACTGCTCTGCAACTACACCGGAACAGTGGTGCGGTTACTCCAAAAATGGCCCTACACGTAGTATAATGTAATAAAATTTTATATAATCATTTATTCATATAAGTAACTTGCTTTTGATGGTTTAGATCTTAAAAAAACTGCTCTGCAACTACACCGGAACAGTGGTGCCGTTACTTAAAAAATGGCCCTACACGTGTTATAATGTAATAAAATTTTATATAATCATTTATCCATATAAATAACATGCTTTTGATGGTTTAGATCTTCAAAAAACTGCTCTGCAACTACACCGGAACAGTGGTGCGGTTGCTCCAAAAATGGCCCTACACGTAGTATAATGTAATAAAATTTTATATAATCATTTATTCATATAAGTAACTTGCTTTTGATGGTTTAGATCTTAAAAAAACTGCTCTGCAACTACACCGGAACAGTGGTGCCGTTACTTCAAAAATGGCCCTACACGTGTTATAATGTAATAAAATTTTATACAATCATTTATCCATATAAATAACATGCTTTTGATGGTTTAGATCTTGAAAAAACTGCTCTGCAACTACACCGGAAGAGTGGTGCGGTTGCTCCAAAAATGGCCCTACACGTATTATAATGTAATAAAATTTTATATAATCATTTATCCATATAAATAACTTGCTTTTGATGGTTTAGATCTTGAAAAAACTGCTCTGCAACTACACCGGAACAGTGGTGCCGTTACTTAAAAAATGGCCCTACACGTGTTATAATGTAATAAAATTTTATATAATCATTTATCCATATAAATAACATGCTTTTGATGGTTTAGATCTTGAAAAAACTGCTCTGCAACTACACCGGAACAGTGGTGCGGTTGCTCCAAAAATGGCCCTACAAGTATTATAATGTAACAAAATTTTATATAATCATTTATCCATATAAATAACATGCTTTTGATGGTTTAGATCTTGAAAAAACTGCTCTGCAACTACACCGGAACAGTGGTGCGGTTACTCCAAAAATGGCCCTACACGTAGTATAATGTAATAAAATTTTATATAATCATTTATTCATATAAATAACATGTTTTTGATGGTTTAGATCTTGAAAAAACTCCTCTGCAACTACACCGGAACAGTGGTGCCGTTACTTCAAAAATGGCCCTACACGTGTTATAATGTAATAAAATTTTATATAATCATTTACCCATATAAATAACATGCTTTTGATGGTTTAGATCTTGAAAAAACTGCTCTGTAACTACACCGGAACAGTGGTGCGGCTGCTGCAAAAAAGGCCCTACACGTATTATAATGTAATAAAATTTTATTTAATCATTTATCCATATAAATAACATGCTTTTGATGGTTTAGATCTTGAAAAAACTGCTCTGCAAATACACCGGAACAGTGGTGCCGTTACTTCAAAAATGGCCCTACACGTATTATAATGTAATAATATTTTATATAACTAATTATCCATATAAATAACATGCTTTTGATGGTTTAGATCTTGAAAAAACTCCTCTGCAACTACACCGGAACAATGGTGTCGTTACTTCAAAAATGGCCCTACACGTGTTATAATGTAATAAAATTTTATATAATCATTTACCCATATAAATACCATGCTTTTGATGGTTTAGATCTTGAAAAAACTGCTCTGCAACTACACCGGAATAGTGGTGCGGTTGCTCCAAAAATTGCCCTACACGTATTATAATGTAATAAAATTTTATATAATCATTTATCCAAATAAATAACATGCTTTTGATGATTTAGATCTTGAAAAAACTGCTCTGCAACTACACCGTAACAGTGGTGCGGTTACTCCAAAAATGGCCCTACACGTAGTATAATGTAATAAAATTTTATATAATCATTTATTCATATAAATAACTTGCTTTTGATGGTTTAGATCTTGAAAAAACTGCTCTGCAACTACACCGGAACAGTGGTGCCGTTACTTCAAAAATGGCCCTGCACGAGTTATAATGTAATAAAATTTTATATAATCATTTATCCATATAAATAACATGCTTTTGATGGTTTAGATCTTGAAAAAACTGCTCTGCAACTACACCGGAACAGTGGTGCGGTTGCTGCAAAAAAGGCCCTACATGTATTATAATGTAATAAAATTTTATATAATCATTTATTCATATAAATAACTTGCTTTTGATGATTTAGATCTTGAAAAAACTGCTCTGCAACTACAGCGGAACAGTGGTGCCGTTATTTCAAAAATGTCCCTACACGTGTTATAATCTAATAAAATTTTATATAATTATTTATCCATATAAATAACATGCTTTTGATGGTTTAGATCTTAAAAAAACTGCTCTGCAACTACACCGGAACAGTGGTGCGGTTACTCCAAAAATGGCCCTACACGAATTATAACGTAATAAAATTTTATATAATCATTTATCCATATAAATAACATGCATTGATGGTTTAGATCTTTAAAAAACTGCTCTGCAACTACACCGGAACAGTGGTGCGGTTACTCCAAAAATGGCCCTACACGTATTATAATGTAATAAAATTTTATATAATCATTTATCCATATAAATAACATGCTTTTGATGGTTTAGATCTTGAAAAAACTGCTCTGCAACTACACCGGAACAGTGGTGCGGTTACTCCAAAAATGGCCCTACACATAGTATAATGTAATAAAATTTTATATAATCATTTATTCATATAAGTAACTTGCTTTTGATGGTTTAGATCTTAAAAAAACTGCTCTGCAACTACACCGGAACAGTGGTGCCGTTACTTCAAAAATGGCCCTACACGTGTTATAATGTAATAAAATTTTGTACAATCATTTATCCATATAAATAACATGCTTTTGATGGTTTAGATCTTGAAAAAACTGCTCTGCAACTACACCGGAAGAGTGGTGCGGTTGCTCCAAAAATGGCCCTACACGTATTATAATGTAATAAAATTTTATATAATCATTTATCCATATAAATAACTTGCTTTTGATGGTTTAGATCTTGAAAAAACTGCTCTGCAACTACACCGGAACAGTGGTGCCGTTACTTAAAAAATGGCCCTACACGTGTTATAATGTAATAAAATTTTATATAATCATTTATCCATATAAATAACATGCTTTTGATGGTTTAGATCTTGAAAAAACTGCTCTGCAACTACACCGGAACAGTGGTGCGGTTGCTCCAAAAATGGCCCTACAAGTATTATAATGTAACAAAATTTTATATAATCATTTATCCATATAAATAACATGCTTTTGATGGTTTATATCTTGAAAAAACTGCTCTGCAACTACACCGGAACAGTGGTGCGGTTACTCCAAAAATGGCCCTACACGTAGTATAATGTAATAAAATTTTATATAATCATTTATTCATATAAATAACATGCTTTTGATGGTTTAGATCTTGAAAAAACTCCTCTGCAACTACACCGGAACAGTGGTGCCGTTACTTCAAAAATGACCCTACACGTGTTATAATGTAATAAAATTTTATATAATCATTTACCCATATAAATAACATGCTTTTGATGGTTTAGATCTTGAAAAAACTGCTCTGCAACTACACCGGAACAGTGGTGCGGCTGCTGCAAATAAGGCCCTACACGTATTATAATGTAATAAAATTTTATTTAATCATTTATCCATATAAATAACATGCTTTTGATGGTTTAGATCTTGAAAAAACTGCTCTGCAAATACACCGGAACAGTGGTGCCGTTACTTCAAAAATGGCCCTACACGTATTATAATGTAATAAAATTTTATATAACTAATTATCCATATAAATAACATGCTTTTGATGGTTTAGATCTTTAAAAAACTGCTCTGCAACTACACCGGAACAGTGGTGCGGTTACTCCAAAAATGGCCCTACACATAGTATAATGTAATAAAATTTTATATAATCATTTATTCATATAAGTAACTTGATTTTGATGGTTTAGATCTTAAAAAAACTGCTCTGCAACTACACCGGAACAGTGGTGCCGTTACTTCAAAAATGGCCCTACACGTGTTATAATGTAATAAAATTTTATACAATCATTTATCCATATAAATAACATGCTTTTGATGGTTTAGATCTTGAAAAAACTGCTCTGCAACTACACCGGAAGAGTGGTGCGGTTGCTCCAAAAATGGCCCTACACGTATTATAATGTAATAAAATTTTATATAATCATTTATCCATATAAATAACTTGCTTTTGATGGTTTAGATCTTGAAAAAACTGCTCTGCAACTACACCGGAACAGTGGTGCCGTTACTTAAAAAATGGCCCTACACGTGTTATAATGTAATAAAATTTTATATAATCATTTATCCATATAAATAACATGCTTTTGATGGTTTAGATCTTGAAAAAACTGCTCTGCAACTACACCGGAACAGTGGTGCGGTTGCTCCAAAAATGGCCCTACAAGTATTATAATGTAACAAAATTTTATATAATCATTTATCCATATAAATAACATGCTTTTGATGGTTTAGATCTTGAAAAAACTGCTCTACAACTACACCGGAACAGTGGTGCGGTTACTCCAAAAATGGCCCTACACGTAGTATAATGTAATAAAATTTTATATAATCATTTATTCATATAAATAACATGCTTTTGATGGTTTAGATCTTGAAAAAACTCCTCTGCAACTACACCGGAACAGTGGTGTCGTTACTTCAAAAATGGCCCTACACGTGTTATAATGTAATAAAATTTTATATAATCATTTACCCATATAAATAACATGCTTTTGATGGTTTAGATCTTGAAAAAACTGCTCTGCAACTACACCGAAACAGTGGTGCGGCTGCTGCAAAAAAGGCCCTACACGTATTATAATGTAATAAAATTTTATTTAATCATTTATCCATATAAATAACATGCTTTTGATGGTTTAGATCTTGAAAAAACTGCTCTGCAAATACACCGGAACAGTGGTGCCGTTACTTCAAAAATGGCCCTACACGTATTATAATGTAATAAAATTTTATATAACTAATTATCCATATAAATAACATGCTTTTGATGGTTTAGATCTTTAAAAAACTGCTCTGCAACTACACCGGAACAGTGGTGCGGTTACTGCAAAAAAGGCCCTACACGTATTATAATGTAATAAAATTTTATATAATCATTTATCCACATAAATAACATCCTTTTGATGGTTTAGATCTTTAAAAAATTGCTCTGCAACTAAACCGGAACAGTGGTGCGGTTACTCCAAAAATGGCCCTACACGTATTATAATGTAATAAAATTTTATATAATCATTTATTCATATAAATAACTTACTTTTGATGGTTTAGATCTTGAAAAAACTGCTCTGCAACTACACCGGAACAGTGGTGCCGCTGCTGCAAAAAAGGCCCTACACGTATTATAATGTAATAAAATTTTATTTAATCATTTATCCATATAAATAACATTCTTTTGATGGTTTAGATCTTGAAAAAACTCCTCTGCAACTACACCGGAACAGTGGTGCCGTTACTTCAAAAATGGCCCTACACGTGTTATAATGTAATAAAATTTTATATAATCATTTACCCATATAAATAACATGCTTTTGATGGTTTAGATCTTGAAAAAACTGCTCTGCAACTACACCGGAACAGTGGTGCGGCTGCTGCAAAAAAGGCCCTACACGTATTATAATGTAATAAAATTTTATTTAATCATTTATCCATATAAATAACATGCTTTTGATGGTTTAGATCTTGAAAAAACTGCTCTGCAAATACACCGGAACAGTGGTGCCGTTACTTCAAAAATGGCCCTACACGTATTATAATGTAATAAAATTTTATATAACTAATTATCCATATAAATAACATGCTTTTGATGGTTTAGATCTTTAAAAAACTGCTCTGCAACTACACCGGAACAGTGGTGCGGTTACTGAAAAAAGGCCCTACACGTATTATAATGTAATAAAATTTTATATAATCATTTATTCATATAAATAACTTGCTTTTGATGGTTTAGATCTTGAAAAAACTGCTCTGCAAATACACCGGAACAGTGGTGCCGTTACTTCAAAAATGGCCCTACACGTGTTATAATGTAATAAAATTTTATATAACTAATTATCCATATAAATAACATGCTTTTGATGGTTTAGATCTTGAAAAAACTACTCTGTAACTACACCGGAACAGTGGTGCCGTTACTTCAAAAATGGCCCTACACGTGTTATAATGTAATAAAATTTTATATAATCATTTATCCATATAAATAACATGCTTTTGATGGTTTAGATCTTGAAAAAACTGCTCTGCAACTACACCGGAACAGTGGTGCGGTTACTCCAAAAATGGCCCTACACGTAGTATAATGTAATAAAATTTAATCTAATCATTTATTCATATAAATAACTTGCTTTTGATGGTTTAGATCTTGAAAAAACTGCTCTGCAACTACACCGGAACAGTGGTGCCGTTACTTCAAAAATGGCCCTACACGTGTTATAATGTAATAAAATTTTATATAATCATTTATCCATATAAATAACATGCTTTTGATGGTTTAGATCTTGAAAAAACTGCTCTGCAACTACACCGGAACAGTGGTGCGGTTGCTCCAAAAATGGCCCTACAAGTATTATAATGTAACAAAATTTTATATAATCATTTATCGATATAAATAACATGCTTTTGATGGTTTAGATCTTGAAAAAACTGCTCTGCAACTACACCGGAACAGTGGTGCGGTTACTCCAAAAATGGCCCTACACGTAGTATAATGTAATAAAATTTTATATAATCATTTATTCATATAAATAACATGCTTTTGATGGTTTAGATCTTGAAAAAACTCCTCTGCAACTACACCGGAACAGTGGTGCCGTTACTTCAAAAATGGCCCTACACGTGTTATAATGTAATAAAATTTTATATAATCATTTACCCATATAAATAACATGCTTTTGATGGTTTAGATCTTGAAAAAACTGCTCTGCAACTACACCGGAACAGTGGTGCGGTTGCTGCAAAAAAGGCCCTACAGGTATATTATAATGTAATAAAATTTTATATAATCATTTATTCATATAAATAGCATGCTTTTGATGGTTTAGATCTTGAAAAAACTGCTCTGCAACTACACCGGAACAGTGGTGCCGCTGCTGCAAAAAAGGCCCTACACGTATTATAATGTAATAAAATTTTATTTAATCATTTATCAATATAAATACCATGCTTTTGATGGTTTAGATCTTGAAAAAACTGCTCTTCAACTACACCGGAACAGTGGTGTTGTTACTCCAAAAATGGCCATACACGTATTATAATGTAATAAAATTTTATATAATCATTTATTCATATAAATAACTTGCTTTTGATGGCTTGAAAAAACTGCTCTGCAAATACACCGGAACAGTGGTGCCGTTACTTCAAAAATGGCCCTACACGTGTTATAATGTAATAAAATTTTATATAACTAATTATCCATATAAATAACATGCTTTTGATGGTTTAAATCTTTAAAAAACTGCTCTGCAACTACACCGGAACAGTGGTGCGTTTACTCCAAAAATGGCCCTACACGTAGTATAATGTAATAAAATTTTATATAATCATTTATCCATATAAGTAACTTGCTTTTGATGGTTTAGATCTTGAAAAAACTGCTCTGCAAATACACCAGAACAGTGGTGCCGTTACTTCAAAAATGGCCCTACACGTGTTATAATGTAATAAAATTTTATATAACTAATTATCCATATAAATAACATGCTTTTGATGGTTTAGATCTTGAAAAAACTACTCTGCAACTACACCGGAACAGTGGTGCCGTTACTTCAAAAATGGCCCTACACGTGTTATAATGTAATAAAATTTTATATAATCATTTATCCATATAAATAACATGCTTTTGATGGTTTAGATCTTGAAAAAACTGCTCTGCAACTACACCGGAACAGTGGTGCGGTTACTCCAAAAATGGCCCTACACGTAGTATAATGTAATAAAATTTAATCTAATCATTTATTCATATAAATAACTTGCTTTTGATGGTTTAGATCTTGAAAAAACTGCTCTGCAACTACACCGGAACAGTGGTGCCGTTACTTCAAAAATGGCCCTACACGTGTTATAATGTAATAAAATTTTATATAATCATTTATCCATATAAATAACATGCTTTTGATGGTTTAGATCTTGAAAAAACTGCTCTGCAACTACACCGGAACAGTGGTGCGGTTGCTCCAAAAATGGCCCTACAAGTATTATAATGTAACAAAATTTTATATAATCATTTATCGATATAAATAACATGCTTTTGATGGTTTAGATCTTGAAAAAACTGCTCTGCAACTACACCGGAACAGTGGTGCGGTTACTCCAAAAATGGCCCTACACGTAGTATAATGTAATAAAATTTTATGTAATCATTTATTCATATAAATAACATGCTTTTGATGGTTTAGATCTTGAAAAAACTCCTCTGCAACTACACCGGAACAGTGGTGCCGTTACTTCAAAAATGGCCCTACACGTGTTATAATGTAATAAAAATTTTATATAATCATTTACCCATATAAATAACATGCTTTTGATGGTTTAGATCTTGAAAAAAACTGCTCTGCAACTACACCGGAACAGTGGTGCGGTTGCTGCAAAAAAGGCCCTACAGGTATATTATAATGTAATAAAATTTTATATAATCATTTATTCATATAAATAGCATGCTTTTGATGGTTTAGATCTTGAAAAAACTGCTCTGCAACTACACCGGAACAGTGGTGCCGCTGCTGCAAAAAAGGCCCTACACGTATTATAATGTAATAAAATTTTATTTAATCATTTATCAATATAAATACCATGCTTTTGATGGTTTAGATCTTGAAAAAACTGCTCTTCAACTACACCGGAACAGTGGTGTTGTTACTCCAAAAATGGCCATACACGTATTATAATGTAATAAAATTTTATATAATCATTTATTCATATAAATAACTTGCTTTTGATGGCTTGAAAAAACTGCTCTGCAAATACACCGGAACAGTGGTGCCGTTACTTCAAAAATGGCCCTACACGTGTTATAATGTAATAAAATTTTATATAACTAATTATCCATATAAATAACATGCTTTTGATGGTTTAAATCTTTAAAAAACTGCTCTGCAACTACACCGGAACAGTGGTGCGGTTACTCCAAAAATGGCCCTTCACGTATTATAATGTAATAAAATTTTATATAATCATTTATCCATATAAATAACATGCTTTTGATGGTTTAGATCTTGAAAAAACTGCTCTGCAAATACACCGGAACAGTGGTGCCGTTACTTCAAAAATGGCCCTACACGTGTTATAATGTAATAAAATTTTATATAACTAATTATCCATATAAATAACATGCTTTTGATGGTTTAGATCTTGAAAAAACTGCTCTGCAACTACACCGGAACAGTGGTGCGGTTACTCCAAAAATGGCCCTACACGTAGTATAATGTAATAAAATTTTATATAATCATTTATCCATATAAGTAACTTGCTTTTGATGGTTTAGATCTTGAAAAAACTGCTCTGCAACTACACCGGAACAGTGGTGCCGTTACTTCAAAAATGGCCCTACACGTGTTATAATGTAATAAAATTTTATACAATCATTTATCCATATAAATAACATGCTTTTGATGGTTTAGATCTTGAAAAAACTGCTCTGCAACTACACCGCAACAGTGGTGCGGTTACTCCAAAAATGGCCCTACACGTAGTATAATGTAATAAAATTTTATATAATCATTTATTCATATAAATAACTTGCTTTTGATGGTTTAGATCTTGAAAAAACTGCTCTGCAACTACACCGGAACAGTGGTGCGGTTACTCCAAAAATGGCCCTACACGTAGTATAATGTAATAAAATTTTATATAATCATTTATTCATATAAATAACTTGCTTTTGATGGTTTAGATCTTGAAAAAACTGCTCTGCAACTACACCGGAACAGTGGTGCCGTTACTTCAAAAATGGCCCTACACGTGTTATAATGTAATAAAATTTTATATAATCATTTACCCATATAAATAACATGCTTTTGATGGTTTAGATCTTGAAAAAACTGCTCTGCAACTACACCGGAACAGTGGTGCGGCTGCTGCAAAAAAGGCCCTACACGTATTATAATGTAATAAAATTTTATTTAATCATTTATCCATATAAATAACTTGCTTTTGATGGTTTAGATCTTGAAAAAACTGCTCTGCAAATACACCGGAACAGTGGTGCCGTTACTTCTAAAATGGCCCTACACGTATTATAATGTAATAAAATTTTATATAACTAATTATCCATATAAATAACATGCTTTTGATGGTTTAGATCTTTAAAAAACTGCTCTGCAACTACACCGGAACAGTGGTGCGGTTACTGCAAAAAAGGCCCTACACGTATTATAATGTAATAAAATTTTATATAATCATTTATTCATATAAATAACTTGCTTTTGATGGTTTAGATCTTGAAAAAACTGCTCTGCAAATACACCGGAACAGTGGTGCCGTTACTTCAAAAATGGCCCTACACGTGTTATAATGTAATAAAATTTTATATAATCATTTATCCATATAAATAACATGCTTTTGATGGTTTAGATCTTGAAAAAACTGCTCTGCAACTACACCGGAACAGTGGTGCGGTTACTCCAAAAATGGCCCTACACGTAGTATAATGTAATAAAATTTTATATAATCATTTATCCATATAAGTAACTTGCTTTTGATGGTTTAGATCTTGAAAAAACTGCTCTGCAACTACACCGGAACAGTGGTGCCGTTACTTCAAAAATGGCCCTACACGTGTTATAATGTAATAAAATTTTATACAATCATTTATCCATATAAATAACATGCTTTTGATGGTTTAGATCTTGAAAAAACTGCTCTGCAACTACACCGCAACAGTGGTGCGGTTACTCCAAAAATGGCCCCTACACGTAGTATAATGTAATAAAATTTTATATAATCATTTATTCATATAAATAACTTGCTTTTGATGGTTTAGATCTTGAAAAAACTGCTCTGCAACTACACCGGAACAGTGGTGCGGTTACTCCAAAAATGGCCCTACACGTAGTATAATGTAATAAAATTTTATATAATCATTTATTCATATAAATAACTTGCTTTTGATGGTTTAGATCTTGAAAAAACTGCTCTGCAACTACACCGGAACAGTGGTGCCGTTACTTCAAAAATGGCCCTACACGTGTTATAATGTAATAAAATTTTATATAATCATTTACCCATATAAATAACATGCTTTTGATGGTTTAGATCTTGAAAAAACTGCTCTGCAACTACACCGGAACAGTGGTGCGGCTGCTGCAAAAAAGGCCCTACACGTATTATAATGTAATAAAATTTTATTTAATCATTTATCCATATAAATAACTTGCTTTTGATGGTTTAGATCTTGAAAAAACTGCTCTGCAAATACACCGGAACAGTGGTGCCGTTACTTCTAAAATGGCCCTACACGTATTATAATGTAATAAAATTTTATATAACTAATTATCCATATAAATAACATGCTTTTGATGGTTTAGATCTTTAAAAAACTGCTCTGCAACTACACCGGAACAGTGGTGCGGTTACTGCAAAAAAGGCCCTACACGTATTATAATGTAATAAAATTTTATATAATCATTTATTCATATAAATAACTTGCTTTTGATGGTTTAGATCTTGAAAAAACTGCTCTGCAAATACACCGGAACAGTGGTGCCGTTACTTCAAAAATGGCCCTACACGTGTTATAATGTAATAAAATTTTATATAATCATTTATCCATATAAATAACATGCTTTTGATGGTTTAGATCTTGAAAAAACTGCTCTGCAACTACACCGGAACAGTGGTGCGGTTACTCCAAAAATGGCCCTACACGTAGTATAATGTAATAAAATTTAATCTAATCATTTATTCATATAAATAACTTGCTATTGATGGTTTAGATCTTGAAAAAACTGCTCTGCAACTACACCGGAACAGTGGTGCCGTTACTTCAAAAATGGCCCTACACGTGTTATAATGTAATAAAATTTTATATAATCATTTATCCATATAAATAACATGCTTTTGATGGTTTAGATCTTGAAAAAACTGCTCTGCAACTACACCGGAACAGTGGTGCGGTTGCTCCAAAAATGGTCCTACAAGTATTATAATGTAACAAAATTTTATATAATCATTTATCGATATAAATAACATGCTTTTGATGGTTTAGATCTTGAAAAAACTGCTCTGCAACTACACCGGAACAGTGGTGCGGTTACTCAAAAAATGGCCCTACGCGTAGTATAATGTAATAAAATTTTATATAATCATTTATTCATATAAATAACATGCTTTTGATGGTTTAGATCTTGAAAAAACTGCTCTGCAACTACACCGGAACAGTGGTGCGGTTACTCCAAAAATGGCCCTACACGTAGTATAATGTAATAAAATTTTATATAATCATTTATTCATATAAATAACTTGCTTTTGATGGTTTAGATCTTGAAAAAACTGCTCTGCAACTACACCGGAACAGTGGTGCCGTTACTTCAAAAATGGCCCTACACGTGTTATAATGTAATAAAATTTTATATAATCATTTATCCATATAAATAACATGCTTTTGATGGTTTAGATCTTGAAAAAACTGCTCTGCAACTACACCGGAACAGTGGTGCGGTTGCTGCAAAAAAGGCCCTACATGTATTATAATGTAATAAAATTTTATATAATCATTTATTCAAATAAATAACTTGCTTTTGATGGTTTAGATCTTGAAAAAACTGCTCTGCAACTACAGCGGAACAGTGGTGCCGTTATTTCAAAAATGGCCCTACACGTGTTATAATCCAATAAAATTTTATATAATCATTTATCCATATAAATAACATGCTTTTGATGGTTTAGATCTTAAAAAAACTGCTCTGCAACTACACCGGAACAGTGGTGCGGTTACTCCAAAAATGGCCCTACACGAATTATAACGTAATAAAATTTTATATAATCATTTATCAATATAAATAACATTCTTTGATGGTTTAGATCTTTAAAAAACTGCTCTGCAACTACACCGGAACAGTGGTGCGGTTACTCCAAAAATGGCCCTACACGTATTATAATGTAATAAAATTTTATATAATCATTTATCCATATAAATAACATGCTTTTGATGGTTTAGATCTTGAAAAAACTGCTCTGCAACTACACCGGTACAGTGGTGCGGTTACTCCAAAAATGGCCCTACACGTAGTATAATGTAATAAAATTTTATATAATCATTTATTCATATAAGTAACTTGTTTTTGATGGTTTAGATCTTAAAAAAACTGCTCTGCACCTACACCGGAACAGTGGTGCCGTTACTTCAAAAATGGCCCTACACGTGTTATAATGTAATAAAATTCTATACAATCATTTATCCATATAAATAACATGCTTTTGATGGTTTAGATCTTGAAAAAACTGCTCTGCAACTACACCGGAATAGTGGTGCGGTTGCTCCAAAAATGGCCCTACACGTATTATAATGTAATAAAATTTTATATAATCATTTATCCATATAAATAACTTGCTTTTGATGGTTTAGATCTTGAAAAAACTGCTCTGCAACTACACCGGAACAGTGGTGCGGCTGCTGCAAAAAAGGCCCTACACGTATTATAATGTAATAAAATTTTATTTAATCATTTATCCATATAAATAACATGCTTTTGATGGTTTAGATCTTGAAAAAACTGCTCTGCAAATACACCGGAACAGTGGTGCCGTTACTTCAAAAGTGGCCCTACACGTGTTATAATTTAATAAAATTTTATATAACTAATTATCCATATAAATAACATGCTTTTGATGGTTTAGATCTTTAAAAAACTGCTCTGCAACTACACCGGAACAGTGGTGCGGTTACTGCAAAAAAGGCCCTACACGTATTATAATGTAATAAAATTTTATATAATCATTTATTCATATAAATAACTTGCTTTTGATGGTTTAGATCTTGAAAAAACTGCTCTGCAAATACACCGGAACAGTGGTGCCGTTACTTCAAAAATGGCCCTACACGTGTTATAATGTAATAAAATTTTATATAACTAATTATCCATATAAATAACATGCTTTTGATGGTTTAGATCTTGAAAAAACTGCTCTGCAACTACACCGGAACAGTGGTGCGGTTACTCCAAAAATGGCCCTACACGTAGTATAATGTAATAAAATTTTATATAATCATTTATCCATATAAGTAACTTGCTTTTGATGGTTTAGATCTTGAAAAAACTGCTCTGCAACTACACCGGAACAGTGGTGCCGTTACTTCAAAAATGGCCCTACACGTGTTATAATGTAATAAAATTTTATACAATCATTTATCCATATAAATAACATGCTTTTGATGGTTTAGATCTTGAAAAAACTGCTCTGCAACTACACCGCAACAGTGGTGCGGTTACTCCAAAAATGGCCCTACACGTAGTATAATGTAATAAAATTTTATATAATCATTTATTCATATAAATAACTTGCTTTTGATGGTTTAGATCTTGAAAAAACTGCTCTGCAACTACACCGGAACAGTGGTGCGGTTACTCCAAAAATGGCCCTACACGTAGTATAATGTAATAAAATTTTATATAATCATTTATTCATATAAATAACTTGCTTTTGATGGTTTAGATCTTGAAAAAACTGCTCTGCAACTACACCGGAACAGTGGTGCCGTTACTTCAAAAATGGCCCTACACGTGTTATAATGTAATAAAATTTTATATAATCATTTACCCATATAAATAACATGCTTTTGATGGTTTAGATCTTGAAAAAACTGCTCTGCAACTACACCGGAACAGTGGTGCGGCTGCTGCAAAAAAGGCCCTACACGTATTATAATGTAATAAAATTTTATTTAATCATTTATCCATATAAATAACATGCTTTTGATGGTTTAGATCTTGAAAAAACTGCTCTGCAAATACACCGGAACAGTGGTGCCGTTACTTCAAAAGTGGCCCTACACGTGTTATAATTTAATAAAATTTTATATAACTAATTATCCATATAAATAACATGCTTTTGATGGTTTAGATCTTTAAAAAACTGCTCTGCAACTACACCGGAACAGTGGTGCGGTTACTGCAAAAAAGGCCCTACACGTATTATAATGTAATAAAATTTTATATAATCATTTATTCATATAAATAACTTGCTTTTGATGGTTTAGATCTTGAAAAAACTGCTCTGCAAATACACCGGAACAGTGGTGCCGTTACTTCAAAAATGGCCCTACACGTGTTATAATGTAATAAAATTTTATATAACTAATTATCCATATAAATAACATGCTTTTGATGGTTTAGATCTTTAAAAAACTGCTCTGCAACTACACCGGAACAGTGGTGCGGTTACTCCAAAAAAGGCCCTACACGTATTATAATGTAATAAAATTTTATATAATCATTTATTCATATAAATAACTTGCTTTTGATGGTTTAGATCTTGAAAAAACTGCTCTGCAAATACACCGGAACAGTGGTGCCGTTACTTCAAAAATGGCCCTACACGTGTTATAATGTAATAAAATTTTATATAACTAATTATCCATATAAATAACATGCTTTTGATGGTTTAGATCTTTAAAAAACTGCTCTGCAACTACACCGGAACAGTGGTGCGGTTACTCCAAAAATGGCCCTACACGTATTATAATGTAATAAAATTTTATATAATCATTTATCCATATAAATAACATGCTTTTGATGGTTTAGATCTTGAAAAAACTGCTCTGCAACTACACCGGAACAGTGGTGCTGTTACTCCAAAAATGGCCCTACACGTAGTATAATGTAATAAAATTTTATATAATCATTTATTCATATAAGTAACTTGCTTTTGATGGTTTAGATCTTGAAAAAACTGCTCTGCAACTACACCGGAACAGTGGTGCCGCTGCTGCAAAAAAGGCCCTACACGTATTATAATGTAATAAAATTTTATTTAATCATTTATCAATATAAATAACATGCTTTTGATGGTTTAGATCTTGAAAAAACTGCTCTTCAACTACACCGGAACAGTGGTGTTGTTACTCCAAAAATGGCCCTACACGTATTATAATGTAATAAAATTTTATATAATCATTTATTCATATAAATAACTTGCTTTTGATGGCTTGAAAAAACTGCTCTGCAAATACACCGGAACAGTGGTGTCGTTACTTCAAAAATGGCCCTACACGTGTTATAATGTAATAAAATTTTATATAACTAATTATCCATATAAATAACATGCTTTTGATGGTTTAAATCTTTAAAAAACTGCTCTGCAACTACACCGGAACAGTGGTGCGGTTACTCCAAAAATGGCCCTTCACGTATTATAATGTAATAAAATTTTATATAATCATTTATCCATATAAATAACATGCTTTTGATGGTTTAGATCTTGAAAAAACTGCTCTGCAACTACACCGGAACAGTGGTGCGGTTACTCCAAAAATGGCCCTACACGTAGTATAATGTAATAAAATTTTATATAATCATTTATCCATATAAGTAACTATCTTTTGATGGTTTAGATCTTGAAAAAACTGCTCTGCAACTACACCGGAACAGTGGTGCCGTTACTTCAAAAATGGCCCTACACGTGTTATAATGTAATAAAATTTTATACAATCATTTATCCATATAAATAACATGCTTTTGATGGTTTAGATCTTGAAAAAACTGCTCTGCAACTACACCGGAACAGTGGTGCGGTTACTCCAAAAATGGCCCTACACGTAGTATAATGTAATAAAATTTTATATAATCATTTATTCAAATAAATAACTTGCTTTTGATGGTTTAGATCTTGAAAAAACTGCTCTGCAACTACACCGGAACAGTGGTGCGGTTACTCCAAAAATGGCCCTACACGTAGTATAATGTAATAAAATTTTATATAATCATTTATTCATATAAATAACTTGCTTTTGATGGTTTAGATCTTGAAAAAACTGCTCTGCAACTACACCGGAACAGTGGTGCCGTTACTTCAAAAATGGCCCTACACGTGTTATAATGTAATAAAATTTTATATAATCATTTATCCATATAAATAACATGCTTTTGATGGTTTAGATCTTGAAAAAACTGCTCTGCAACTACACCGGAACAGTGGTGCGGTTGCTGCAAAAAAGGCCCTACATGTATTATAATGTAATAAAATTTTATATAATCATTTATTCAAATAAATAACTTGCTTTTGATGGTTTAGATCTTGAAAAAACTGCTCTGCAACTACAGCGGAACAGTGGTGCCGTTATTTCAAAAATGGCCCTACACGTGTTATAATCTAATAAAATTTTATATAATCATTTATCCATATAAATAACATGCTTTTGATGGTTTAGATCTTAAAAAAACTGCTCTGCAACTACACCGGAACAGTGGTGCGGTTACTCCAAAAATGGCCCTACACGAATTATAACGTAATAAAATTTTATATAATCATTTATCAATATAAATAACATTCTTTGATGGTTTAGATCTTTAAAAAACTGCTCTGCAACTACACCGGAACAGTGGTGCGGTTACTCCAAAAATGGCCCTACACGTATTATAATGTAATAAAATTTTATATAATCATTTATCCATATAAATAACATGCTTTTGATGGTTTAGATCTTGAAAAAACTGCTCTGCAACTACACCGGTACAGTGGTGCGGTTACTCCAAAAATGGCCCTACACGTAGTATAATGTAATAAAATTTTATATAATCATTTATTCATATAAGTAACTTGTTTTTGATGGTTTAGATCTTAAAAAAACTGCTCTGCACCTACACCGGAACAGTGGTGCCGTTACTTCAAAAATGGCCCTACACGTGTTATAATGTAATAAAATTCTATACAATCATTTATCCATATAAATAACATGCTTTTGATGGTTTAGATCTTGAAAAAACTGCTCTGCAACTACACCGGAATAGTGGTGCGGATGCTCCAAAAATGGCCCTACACGTATTATAATGTAATAAAATTTTATATAATCATTTATCCATATAAATAACTTGCTTTTGATGGTTTAGATCTTGAAAAAACTGCTCTGCAACTACACCGGAACAGTGGTGCCGTTACTTAAAAAATGGCCCTACATGTGTTATAATGTAATAAAATTTTATATAATCATTTATCCATATAAATAACATGCTTTTGATGGTTTAGATCTTGAAAAAACTGCTCTGCAACTACACCGGAACAGTGGTGCGGTTGCTCCAAAAATGGCCCTACAAGTATTATAATGTAACAAAATTTTATATAATCATTTATCCATATAAATAACATGCTTTTGATGGTTTAGATCTTAAAAAAACTGCTCTGCAACTACACTGGAACAGTGGTGCGGTTACTCCAAAAATGGCCCTACACGTAGTATAATGTAATAAAATTTTATATAATCTTTTATTCATATAAATAACATGCTTTTGATGGTTTAGATCTTGAAAAAACTCCTCTGCAACTACACCGGAACAGTGGTGCCGTTACTTCAAAAATGGCCCTACACGTGTTATAATGTAATAAAATTTTATATAATCATTTACCCATATAAATAACATGCTTTTGATGGTTTAGATCTTGAAAAAACTGCTCTGCAACTACACCGGAACAGTGGTGCGGCTGCTGCAAAAAAGGCCCTACACGTATTATAATGTAATAAAATTTTATTTAATCATTTATCCATATAAATAACATGCTTTTGATGGTTTAGATCTTGAAAAAACTGCTCTGCAAATACACCGGAACAGTGGTGCCGTTACTTCAAAAGTGGCCCTACACGTGTTATAATTTAATAAAATTTTATATAACTAATTATCCATATAAATAACATGCTTTTGATGGTTTAGATCTTTAAAAAACTGCTCTGCAACTACACCGGAACAGTGGTGCGGTTACTGCAAAAAAGGCCCTACACGTATTATAATGTAATAAAATTTTATATAATCATTTATTCATATAAATAACTTGCTTTTGATGGTTTAGATCTTGAAAAAACTGCTCTGCAAATACACCGGAACAGTGGTGCCGTTACTTCAAAAATGGCCCTACACGTGTTATAATGTAATAAAATTTTATATAACTAATTATCCATATAAATAACATGCTTTTGATGGTTTAGATCTTTAAAAAACTGCTCTGCAACTACACCGGAACAGTGGTGCGGTTACTCCAAAAAAGGCCCTACACGTATTATAATGTAATAAAATTTTATATAATCATTTATTCATATAAATAACTTGCTTTTGATGGTTTAGATCTTGAAAAAACTGCTCTGCAAATACACCGGAACAGTGGTGCCGTTACTTCAAAAATGGCCCTACACGTGTTATAATGTAATAAAATTTTATATAACTAATTATCCATATAAATAACATGCTTTTGATGGTTTAGATCTTTAAAAAACTGCTCTGCAACTACACCGGAACAGTGGTGCGGTTACTCCAAAAATGGCCCTACACGTATTATAATGTAATAAAATTTTATATAATCATTTATCCATATAAATAACATGCTTTTGATGGTTTAGATCTTGAAAAAACTGCTCTGCAACTACACCGGAACAGTGGTGCTGTTACTCCAAAAATGGCCCTACACGTAGTATAATGTAATAAAATTTTATATAATCATTTATTCATATAAGTAACTTGCTTTTGATGGTTTAGATCTTGAAAAAACTGCTCTACAACTACACCGGAACAGTGGTGCCGTTACTTCAAAAATGGCCCTACACGTGTTATAATGTAATAAAATTTTATACAATCATTTATCCATATAAATAACATGCTTTTGATGGTTTAGATCTTGAAAAAACTGCTCTGCAACTACACCGGAACAGTGGTGCGGTTACTCCAAAAATGGCCCTACGCGTAGTACTAATGTAATAAAATTTTATATAATCATTTATTCATATAAATAACATGCTTTTGATGGTTTAGATCTTGAAAAAAACTCCTCTGCAACTACACCGGAACAGTGGTGCGGTTACTCCAAAAATGGCCCTACACATAGTATAATGTAATAAAATTTTATATAATCATTTATTCATATAAATAACTTGCTTTTGATGGTTTAGATCTTGAAAAAACTGCTCTGCAACTACACCGGAACAGTGGTGCCGTTACTTCAAAAATGGCCCTACACGTGTTATAATGTAATAAAATTTTATATAATCATTTATCCATATAAATAACATGCTTTTGATGGTTTAGATCTTGAAAAAACTGCTCTGCAACTACACCGGAACAGTGGTGCGGTTGCTGCAAAAAAGGCCCTACATGTATTATAATGTAATAAAATTTTATATAATCAGTTATTCATATAAATAACTTGCTTTTGATGGTTTAGATCTTGAAAAAACTGCTCTGCAACTACAGCGGAACAGTGGTGCCTTTATTTCAAAAATGGCCCTACACGTGTTATAATCTAATAAAATTTTATATAATTATTTATCCATATAAATAACATGCTTTTGATGGTTTAGATCTTAAAAAAACTCTGAACTACACCGGTACAGTGGTCGGTTACTCCAAAAATGGCCCTACACGTAGTATAATGTAATAAAATTTTATATAATCATTTATTCATATAAGTAACTTGCTTTTGATGGTTAGATCTTAAAAAACTGCTCTGCACCTACACCGGAACAGTGGTGCCGTTACTTCAAAAATGGCCCTACACGTGTTATAATGTAATAAAATTCTATACAATCATTTATCCATATAAATAACATGCTTTTGATGGTTTAGATCTTGAAAAAACTGCTCTGCAACTACACCGGAATAGTGGTGCGGTTGCTCCAAAAATGGCCCTACACGTATTATAATGTAATAAAATTTTATATAATCATTTATCCATATAAATAACTTGCTTTTGATGATTTAGATCTTGAAAAAACTCCTCTGCAACTACACCGGAACAGTGGTGCCGTTACTTCAAAAATTGCCCTACACGTGTTATAATTTGATAAAATTTTATATAACTAATTATCCATATAAATAACATGCTTTTGATGGTTTAGATCTTTAAAAAACTGCTCTGCAACTACACCGGAACAGTGGTGCGGTTACTGCAAAAAAGGCCCTACACGTATTATAATGTAATAAAATTTTATATAATCATTTATTCATATAAATAACTTGCTTTTGATGGTTTAGATCTTGAAAAAACTGCTCTGCAAATACACCGGAACAGTGGTGCCGTTACTTCAAAAATGGCCCTACACGTGTTATAATGTAATAAAATTTTATATAACTAATTATCCATATAAATAACATGCTTTTGATGGTTTAGATCTTTAAAAAACTGCTCTGCAACTACACCGGAACAGTGGTGCGGTTACTCCAAAAAAGGCCCTACACGTATTATAATGTAATAAAATTTTATATAATCATTTATTCATATAAAAAACTTGCTTTTGATGGTTTAGATCTTGAAAAAACTGCTCTGCAAATACACCGGAACAGTGGTGCCGTTACTTCAAAAATGGCCCTACACGTGTTATAATGTAATAAAATTTTATATAACTAATTATCCATATAAATAACATGCTTTTGATGGTTTAGATCTTTAAAAAACTGCTCTGCAACTACACCGGAACAGTGGTGCGGTTACTCCAAAAATGGCCCTACACGTATTATAATGTAATAAAATTTTATATAATCATTTATCCATATAAATAACATGCTTTTGATGGTTTAGATCTTGAAAAAACTGCTCTGCAACTACACCGGAATAGTGGTGCGGTTGCTCCAAAAATGGCCCTACACGTATTATAATGTAATAAAATTTTATATAATCATTTATCCATATAAATAACTTGCTTTTGATGATTTAGATCTTGAAAAAACTCCTCTGCAACTACACCGGAACAGTGGTGCCGTTACTTCAAAAATTGCCCTACACGTGTTATAATTTGATAAAATTTTATATAACTAATTATCCATATAAATAACATGCTTTTGATGGTTTAGATCTTTAAAAAACTGCTCTGCAACTACACCGGAACAGTGGTGCGGTTACTGCAAAAAAGGCCCTACACGTATTATAATGTAATAAAATTTTATATAATCATTTATTCATATAAATAACTTGCTTTTGATGGTTTAGATCTTGAAAAAACTGCTCTGCAAATACACCGGAACAGTGGTGCCGTTACTTCAAAAATGGCCCTACACGTGTTATAATGTAATAAAATTTTATATAACTAATTATCCATATAAATAACATGCTTTTGATGGTTTAGATCTTTAAAAAACTGCTCTGCAACTACACCGGAACAGTGGTGCGGTTACTCCAAAAAAGGCCCTACACGTATTATAATGTAATAAAATTTTATATAATCATTTATTCATATAAAAAACTTGCTTTTGATGGTTTAGATCTTGAAAAAACTGCTCTGCAAATACACCGGAACAGTGGTGCCGTTACTTCAAAAATGGCCCTACACGTGTTATAATGTAATAAAATTTTATATAACTAATTATCCATATAAATAACATGCTTTTGATGGTTTAGATCTTTAAAAAACTGCTCTGCAACTACACCGGAACAGTGGTGCGGTTACTCCAAAAATGGCCCTACACGTATTATAATGTAATAAAATTTTATATAATCATTTATCCATATAAATAACATGCTTTTGATGGTTTAGATCTTGAAAAAACTGCTCTGCAACTACACCGGAACAGTGGTGCGGTTACTCCAAAAATGGCCCTACACGTAGTATAATGTAATAAAATTTTATATAATCATTTATTCATATAAATAACTTGCTTTTGATGGTTTAGATCTTGAAAAAACTGCTCTGCAAATACACCGGAACAGTGGTGCCGTTACTTCAAAAATGGCCCTACACGTGTTATAATGTAATAAAATTTTATATAACTAATTATCCATATAAATAACATGCTTTTGATGGTTTAGATCTTTAAAAAACTGCTCTGCAACTACACCGGAACAGTGGTGCGGTTACTCCAAAAATGGCCCTACACGTATTATAATGTAATAAAATTTTATATAATCATTTATCCATATAAATAACATGCTTTTGATGGTTTAGATCTTGAAAAAACTGCTCTCCAACTACACCGGAACAGTGGTGCGGTTACTCCAAAAATGGCCCTACACGTAGTATAATGTAATAAAATTTTATATAATCATTTATTCATATAAGTAACTTGCTTTTGATGGTTTAGATCTTGAAAAAACTGCTCTACAACTACACCGGAACAGTGGTGCCGTTACTTCAAAAATGGCCCTACACGTGTTATAATGTAATAAAATTTTATACAATCTTTTATCCATATAAATAACATGCTTTTGATGGTTTAGATCTTGAAAAAACTGCTCTGCAACTACACCGGAACAGTGGTGCGGTTACTCCAAAAATGGCCCTACGCGTAGTATAATGTAATAAAATTTTATATAATCATTTATTCATATAAATAACATGCTTTTGATGGTTTAGATCTTGAAAAAACTCCTCTGCAACTACACCGGAACAGTGGTGCGGTTACTCCAAAAATGGCCCTACACATAGTATAATGTAATAAAATTTTATATAATCATTTATTCATATAAATAACTTGCTTTTGATGGTTTAGATCTTGAAAAAACTGCTCTGCAACTACACCGGAACAGTGGTGCCGTTACTTCAAAAATGGCCCTACACGTGTTATAATGTAATAAAATTTTATATAATCATTTATCCATATAAATAACATGCTTTTGATGGTTTAGATTTTGAAAAAACTGCTCTGCAACTACACCGGAACAGTGGTGCGGTTGCTGCAAAAAAGGCCCTACATGTATTATAATGTAATAAAATTTTATATAATCAGTTATTCATATAAATAACTTGCTTTTGATGGTTTAGATCTTGAAAAAACTGCTCTGCAACTACAGCGGAACAGTGGTGCCTTTATTTCAAAAATGGCCCTACACGTGTTATAATCTAATAAAATTTTATATAATTATTTATCCATATAAATAACACGCTTTTGATGGTTTAGATCTTAAAAAAACTGCTCTGCAACTACACCGGTACAGTGGTGCGGTTACTCCAAAAATGGCCCTACACGTAGTATAATGTAATAAAATTTTATATAATCATTTATTCATATAAGTAACTTGCTTTTGATGGTTTAGATCTTAAAAAAACTGCTCTGCACCTACACCGGAACAGTGGTGCCGTTACTTCAAAAATGGCCCTACACGTGTTATAATGTAATAAAATTCTATACAATCATTTATCCATATAAATAACATGCTTTTGATGGTTTAGATCTTGAAAAAACTGCTCTGCAACTACACCGGAATAGTGGTGCGGTTGCTCCAAAAATGGCCCTACACGTAGTATAATGTAATAAAATTTTATATAATCATTTATTCATATAAATAACATGCTTTTGATGGTTTAGATCTTGAAAAAACTCCTCTGCAACTACACCGGAACAGTGGTGCGGTTACTCCAAAAATGGCCCTACACGTAGTATAATGTAATAAAATTTTATATAATCGTTTATTCATATAAATAACTGTCTTTTGATGGTTTAGATCTTGAAAAAACTGCTCTGCAACTACAGCGGAACAGTGGTGCCGTTATTTCAAAAATGGCCCTACACGTGTTATAAGCTAATAAAATTTTATATAATTATTTATCCATATAAATAACATGCTTTTGATGGTTTAGATCTTAAAAAAACTGCTCTGCAACTACACCAGAACAGTGATGCGGTTACTCCAAAAATGGCCCTACACGAATTATAACGTAATAAAATTTTATATAATCATTTATCCATATAAATAACATGCTTTGATGGTTTAGATCTTTAAAAAACTGCTCTGCAACTACACCGGAACAGTGGTGCGGTTACTCCAAAAATGGCCCTACACGTATTATAATGTAATAAAATTTTATATAATCATTTATCCATATAAATAACATGCTTTTGATGGTTTAGATCTTGAAAAAACTGCTCTGCAACTACACCGGTACAGTGGTGCGGTTACTCCAAAAATGGCCCTACACGTAGTATAATGTAATAAAATTTTATATAATCATTTATTCATATAAGTAACTTGCTTTTGATGGTTTAGATCTTAAAAAAACTGCTCTGCACCTACACCGGAACAGTGGTGCCGTTACTTCAAAAATGGCCCTACACGTGTTATAATGTAATAAAATTCTATACAATCATTTATCCATATAAATAAAATGCTTTTGAAGGTTTAGATCTTGAAAAAACTGCTCTGCAACTACACCGGAATAGTGGTGCGGTTGCTCCAAAAATGGCCCTACACGTATTATAATGTAATAAAATTTTATATAATCATTTATCCATATAAATAACTTGCTTTTGATGGTTTAGATCTTGAAAAAACTGCTCTGCAACTACACCGGAACAGTGGTGCCGTTACTTAAAAAATGGCCCTACACGTGTTATAATGTAATAAAATTTTATATAATCATTTATCCATATAAATAACATGCTTTTGATGGTTTAGATCTTGAAAAAACTGCTCTGCAACTACACCGGAACAGTGGTGCGGTTGCTCCAAAAATGGCCCTACAAGTATTATAATGTAACAAAATTTTATATAATCATTTATCCATATAAATAACATGCTTTTGATGGTTTAGATCTTAAAAAAACTGCTCTGCAACTACACCGGAACAGTGGTGCGGTTACTCCAAAAATGGCCCTACACGTAGTATAATGTAATAAAATTTTATATAATCATTTATTCATATAAATAACATGCTTTTGATGGTTTAGATCTTGAAAAAACTCCTCTGCAACTACACCGGAACAGTGGTGCCGTTACTTCAAAAATGGCCCTACACGTGTTATAATGTAATAAAATTTTATATAATCATTTACCCATATAAATAACATGCTTTTGATGGTTTAGATCTTGAAAAAACTGCTCTGCAACTACACCGGAACAGTGGTGCGGCTGCTGCAAAAAAGGCCCTACACGTATTATAATGTAATAAAATTTTATTTAATCATTTATCCATATAAATAACATGCTTTTGATGGTTTAGATCTTGAAAAAACTGCTCTGCAAATACACCGGAACATTGTGCCGTTACTTCAAAAATGGCCCTACACGTGTTATAATTTAATAAAATTTTATATAACTAATTATCCATATAAATAACATGCTTTTGATGGTTTAGATCTTTAAAAAACTGCTCTGCAACTACACCGGAACAGTGGTGCGGTTACTGCAAAAAAGGCCCTACACGTATTATAATGTAATAAAATTTTATATAATCATTTATTCATATAAATAACTTGCTTTTGATGGTTTAGATCTTGAAAAAACTGCTCTGCAAATACACCGGAACAGTGGTGCCGTTACTTCAAAAATGGCCCTACACGTGTTATAATGTAATAAAATTTTATATAACTAATTATCCATATAAATAACATGCTTTTGATGGTTTAGATCTTTAAAAAACTGCTCTGCAACTACACCGGAACAGTGGTGCGGTTACTCCAAAAAAGGCCCTACACGTATTATAATGTAATAAAATTTTATATAATCATTTATTCATATAAATAACTTGCTTTTGATGGTTTAGATCTTGAAAAAACTGCTCTGCAAATACACCGGAACAGTGGTGCCGTTACTTCAAAAATGGCCCTACACGTGTTATAATGTAATAAAATTTTATATAACTAATTATCCATATAAATAACATGCTTTTGATGGTTTAGATCTTTAAAAAACTGCTCTGCAACTACACCGGAACAGTGGTGCGGTTACTCCAAAAATGGCCCTACACGTATTATAATGTAATAAAATTTTATATAATCATTTATCCATATAAATAACATGCTTTTGATGGTTTAGATCTTGAAAAAACTTCTCTGCAACTACACCGGAACAGTGGTGCGGTTACTCCAAAAATGGCCCTACGCGTAGTATAATATAATAAAATTTTATATAATCATTTATTCATATAAATAACATGCTTTTGATGGTTTAGATCTTGAAAAAACTCCTCTGCAACTACACCGGAACAGTGGTGCGGTTACTCCAAAAATGGCCCTACACGTAGTATAATGTAATAAAATTTTATATAATCATTTATTCATATAAATAACTTGCTTTTGATGGTTTAGATCTTGAAAAAACTGCTCTGCAACTACACCGGAACAGTGGTGCCGTTACTTCAAAAATGGCCCTACACGTGTTATAATGTAATAAAATTTTATATAATCATTTACCCATATAAATAACATGCTTTTGATGGTTTAGATCTTGAAAAAACTGCTCTGCAACTACACCGGAACAGTGGTGCGGCTGCTGCAAAAAAGGCCCTACACGTATTATAATGTAATAAAATTTTATTTAATCATTTATCCATATAAATAACATGCTTTTGATGGTTTAGATCTTGAAAAAACTGCTCTGCAAATACACCGGAACATTGTGCCGTTACTTCAAAAATGGCCCTACACGTGTTATAATGTAATAAAATTTTATATAACTAATTATCCATATAAATAACATGCTTTTGATGGTTTAGATCTTTAAAAAACTGCTCTGCAACTACACCGGAACAGTGGTGCGGTTACTCCAAAAAAGGCCCTACACGTATTATAATGTAATAAAATTTTATATAATCATTTATTCATATAAATAACTTGCTTTTGATGGTTTAGATCTTGAAAAAACTGCTCAGCAAATACACCGGAACAGTGGTGCCGTTACTTCAAAAATGGCCCTACACGTGTTATAATGTAATAAAATTTTATATAACTAATTATCCACATAAATAACATGCTTTTGATGGTTTAGATCTTTAAAAAACTGCTCTGCAACTACACCGGAACAGTGGTGCGGTTACTCCAAAAATGGCCCTACACGTATTATAATGTAATAAAATTTTATATAATCATTTATCCATATAAATAACATGCTTTTGATGGTTTAGATCTTGAAAAAACTGCTCTGCAACTACACCGGAACAGTGGTGCGGCTGCTGCAAAAAAGGCCCTACACGTATTATAATGTAATAAAATTTTATTTAATCATTTATCCATATAAATAACATGCTTTTGATGGTTTAGATCTTGAAAAAACTGCTCTGCAAATACACCGGAACATTGTGCCGTTACTTCAAAAATGGCCCTACACGTGTTATAATGTAATAAAATTTTATATAACTAATTATCCATATAAATAACATGCTTTTGATGGTTTAGATCTTTAAAAAACTGCTCTGCAACTACACCGGAACAGTGGTGCGGTTACTCCAAAAAAGGCCCTACACGTATTATAATGTAATAAAATTTTATATAATCATTTATTCATATAAATAACTTGCTTTTGATGGTTTAGATCTTGAAAAAACTGCTCTGCAAATACACCGGAACAGTGGTGCCGTTACTTCAAAAATGGCCCTACACGTGTTATAATGTAATAAAATTTTATATAACTAATTATCCACATAAATAACATGCTTTTGATGGTTTAGATCTTTAAAAAACTGCTCTGCAACTACACCGGAACAGTGGTGCGGTTACTCCAAAAATGGCCCTACACGTATTATAATGTAATAAAATTTTATATAATCATTTATCCATATAAATAACATGCTTTTGATGGTTTAGATCTTGAAAAAACTTCTCTGCAACTACACCGGAACAGTGGTGCGGTTACTCCAAAAATGGCCCTACACGTAGTATAATGTAATAAAATTTTATATAATCATTTATTCATATAAGTAACTTGCTTTTGATGGTTTAGATCTTGAAAAAACTGCTCTGCAACTACACCGGAACAGTGGTGCCGTTATTTCAAAAATGGCCCTACACGTGTTATAATGTAATAAAATTTTATACAATCATTTATCCATATAAATAACATGCTTTTGATGGTTTAGATCTTGAAAAAACTGCTCTGCAACTACACCGGAACAGTGGTGCGGTTACTCCAAAAATGGCCCTACGTGTAGTATAATATAATAAAATTTTATATAATCATTTATTCATATAAATAACATGCTTTTGATGGTTTAGATCTTGAAAAAACTCCTCTGCAACTACACCGGAACAGTGGTGCGGTTACTCCAAAAATGGCCCTACACGTAGTATAATGTAATAAAATTTTATATAATCATTTATTCATATAAATAACTTGCTTTTGATGGTTTAGATCTTGAAAAAACTGCTCTGCAACTACACCGGAACAGTGGTGCCGTTACTTCAAAAATGGCCCTACACGTGTTATAATGTAATAAAATTTTATATAATCATTTATCCATATAAATAACATGCTTTTGATGGTTTTGATCTTGAAAAAACTGCTCTGCAACTAAACCGGAACAGTGGTGCGGTTGCTGCAAAAAAGGCCCTACATGTAATATAATGTAATAAAATTTTATATAATCATTTATTCATATAAATAACTTGCTTTTGATGGTTTAGATCTTGAAAAAACTACTCTGCAACTACAGCGGAACAGTGGTGCCGTTATTTCAAAAATGGCCCTACACGTGTTATAATCTAATAAAATTTTATATAATTATTTATCCATATAAATAACATGCTTTTGATGGTTTAGATCTTAAAAAAACTGCTCTGCAACTACACCGGAACAGTGGTGCGGTTACTCCAAAAATGGCCCTACACGAATTATAACGTAATAAAATTTTATATAATCATTTATCCATATAAATAACATGCTTTGATGGTTTAGATCTTTAAAAAACTGCTCTGCAACTACACCGGAACAGTGGTGCGGTTACTCCAAAAATGGCCCTACACGTATTATAATGTAATAAAATTTTATATAATCATTTATCCATATAAATAACATGCTTTTGATGGTTTAGATCTTAAAAAAACTGCTCTGCAACTACACCGGAACAGTGGTGCGGTTACTCCAAAAATGGCCCTACACGTAGTATAATGTAATAAAATTTTATATAATCATTTATTCATATAAGTAACTTGCTTTTGATGGTTTAGATCTTAAAAAAACTGCTCTGCAACTACACCGGAACTGTGGTGCCGTTACTTCAAAAATGGCCCTACACGTGTTATAATGTAATAAAATTTTATACAATCATTTATCCATATAAATAACATGTTTTTGATGGTTTAGATCTTGAAAAAACTGCTCTACAACTACACCGGAATAGTGGTGCGGTTGCTCAAAAAATGGCCCTACACGTATTATAATGTAATAAAATTTTATATAATCATTTATCCATATAAATAACTTGCTTTTGATGGTTTAGATCTTGAAAAAACTGCTCTGCAACTACACCGGAACAGTGGTGCCGTTGCTCCAAAAATGGCCCTACAAGTATTATAATGTAACAAAATTTTATATAATCATTTATCCATATAAATAACATGCTTTTGATGGTTTAGATCTTGAAAAAACTGCTCTGCAACTACACCGGAACAGTGGTGCGGTTACTCCAAAAATGGCCCTACACGTAGTATAATGTAATAAAATTTTATATAATCATTTATTCATATAAATAACTTGCTTTTGATGGTTTAGATCTTGAAAAAACTGCTCTGCAAATACACCGGAACAGTGGTGCCGTTACTTCAAAAATGGCCCTACACGTGTTATAATGTAATAAAATTTTATATAACTAATTATCCATATAAATAACATGCTTTTGATGGTTTAGATCTTTAAAAAACTGCTCTGCAACTACACCGGAACAGTGGTGCGGTTACTCCAAAAATGGCCCTACACGTATTATAATGTAATAAAATTTTATATAATCATTTATCCATATAAATAACATGCTTTTGATGGTTTAGATCTTGAAAAAACTGCTCTCCAACTACACCGGAACAGTGGTGCGGTTACTCCAAAAATGGCCCTACACGTAGTATAATGTAATAAAATTTTATATAATCATTTATTCATATAAGTAACTTGCTTTTGATGGTTTAGATCTTAAAAAAACTGCTCTGCAACTACACCGGAACTGTGGTGCCGTTACTTCAAAAATGGCCCTACACGTGTTATAATGTAATAAAATTTTATACAATCATTTATCCATATAAATAACATGTTTTTGATGGTTTAGATCTTGAAAAAACTGCTCTGCAACTACACCGGAATAGTGGTGCGGTTGCTCAAAAAATGGCCCTACACGTATTATAATGTAATAAAATTTTATATAATCATTTATCCATATAAATAACTTGCTTTTGATGGTTTAGATCTTGAAAAAACTGCTCTGCAACTACACCGGAACAGTGGTGCCGTTACTTAAAAAATGGCCCTACACGTGTTATAATGTAATAAAATTTTATATAATCATTTATCCATATAAATAACATGCTTTTGATGGTTTAGATCTTGAAAAAACTGCTCTGCAACTACACCGGAACAGTGGTGCGGTTGCTCCAAAAATGGCCCTACAAGTATTATAATGTAACAAAATTTTATATAATCATTTATCCATATAAATAACATGCTTTTGATGGTTTAGATCTTGAAAAAACTGCTCTGCAACTACACCGGAACAGTGGTGCGGTTACTCCAAAAATGGCCCTACACGTAGTATAATGTAATAAAATTTTATATAATCATTTATTCATATAAATAACTTGCTTTTGATGGTTTAGATCTTGAAAAAACTGCTCTGCAAATACACCGGAACAGTGGTGCCGTTACTTCAAAAATGGCCCTACACGTGTTATAATGTAATAAAATTTTATATAACTAATTATCCATATAAATAACATGCTTTTGATGGTTTAGATCTTTAAAAAACTGCTCTGCAACTACACCGGAACAGTGGTGCGGTTACTCCAAAAATGGCCCTACACGTATTATAATGTAATAAAATTTTATATAATCATTTATCCATATAAATAACATGCTTTTGATGGTTTAGATCTTGAAAAAACTGCTCTGCAACTACACCGGAACAGTGGTGCGGTTACTCCAAAAATGGCCCTACACGTAGTATAATGTAATAAAATTTTATATAATCATTTATTCATATAAATAACATGCTTTTGATGGTTTAGATCTTGAAAAAACTCCTCTGCAACTACACCGGAACAGTGGTGCCGTTACTTCAAAAATGGCCCTACACGTGTTATAATGTAATAAAATTTTATATAATCATTTACCCATATAAATAACATGCTTTTGATGGTTTAGATCTTGAAAAAACTGCTCTGCAACTACACCGGAACAGTGGTGCGGCTTGCTGCAAAAAAGGCCCTACACGTATTATAATGTAATAAAATTTTATATAATCATTTATGCATATAAATAACATGCTTTTGATGGTTTAGATCTTGAAAAAACTCCTCTGCAACTACACCGGAACAGTGGTGCGGTTACTCCAAAAATGGCCCTACACATAGTATAATGTAATAAAATTTTATATAATCATTTATTCATATAAATAACTTGCTTTTGATGGTTTAGATCTTGAAAAAACTGCTCTGCAACTACACCGGAACAGTGGTGCCGTTACTTCAAAATATGGCCCTACACGTGTTATAATGTAATAAAATTTTATATAATCATTTATCCATATAAATAACATGCTTTTGATGGTTTAGATCTTGAAAAAACTGCTCTGCAACTACACCGGAACAGTGGTGCGGTTGCTGCAAAAAAGGCCCTACATGTATTATAATGTAATAAAATTTTATATAATCAGTTATCCATATAAATAACATGCTTTTGATGGTTTAGATCTTAAAAAAACTGCTCTGCAACTACACCGGTACAGTGGTGCGGTTACTCCAAAAATGGCCCTACACGTAGTATAATGTAATAAAATTTTATATAATCATTTATTCATATAAGTAACATGCTTTTGATGGTTTAGATCTTAAAAAAACTGCTCTGCAACTACACCGGAACTGTGGTGCCGTTACTTCAAAAATGGCCCTACACGTGTTATAATGTAATAAAATTTTATACAATCATTTATCCATATAAATAACATGTTTTTGATGGTTTAGATCTTGAAAAAACTGCTCTGCAACTACACCGGAATAGTGGTGCGGTTGCTCAAAAAATGGCCCTACACGTATTATAATGTAATAAAATTTTATATAATCATTTATCCATATAAATAACTTGCTTTTGATGGTTTAGATCTTGAAAAAACTGCTCTGCAACTACACCGGAACAGTGGTGCCGTTACTTAAAAAATGGCCCTACACGTGTTATAATGTAATAAAATTTTATATAATCATTTATCCATATAAATAACATGCTTTTGATGGTTTAGATCTTGAAAAAACTGCTCTGCAACTACACCGGAACAGTGGTGCGGTTGCTCCAAAAATGGCCCTACAAGTATTATAATGTAACAAAATTTTATATAATCATTTATCCATATAAATAACATGCTTTTGATGGTTTAGATCTTGAAAAAACTGCTCTGCAACTACACCGGAACAGTGGTGCGGTTACTCCAAAAATGGCCCTACACGTAGTATAATGTAATAAAATTTTATATAATCATTTATTCATATAAATAACTTGCTTTTGATGGTTTAGATCTTGAAAAAACTGCTCTGCAAATACACCGGAACAGTGGTGCCGTTACTTCAAAAATGGCCCTACACGTGTTATAATGTAATAAAATTTTATATAACTAATTATCCATATAAATAACATGCTTTTGATGGTTTAGATCTTTAAAATAACTGCTCTGCAACTACACCGGAACAGTGGTGCGGTTACTCCAAAAATGGCCCTACACGTATTATAATGTAATAAAATTTTATATAATCATTTATCCATATAAATAACATGCTTTTGATGGTTTAGATCTTGAAAAAACTGCTCTGCAACTACACCGGAACAGTGGTGCGGTTACTCCAAAAATGGCCCTACACGTAGTATAATGTAATAAAATTTTATATAATCATTTATTCATATAAATAACATGCTTTTGATGGTTTAGATCTTGAAAAAACTCCTCTGCAACTACACCGGAACAGTGGTGCCGTTACTTCAAAAATGGCCCTACACGTGTTATAATGTAATAAAATTTTATATAATCATTTACCCATATAAATAACATGCTTTTGATGGTTTAGATCTTGAAAAAAACTGCTCTGCAACTACACCGGAACAGTGGTGCGGCTGCTGCAAAAAAGGCCCTACACGTATTATAATGTAATAAAATTTTATATAATCATTTATGCATATAAATAACATGCTTTTGATGGTTTAGATCTTGAAAAAACTCCTCTGCAACTACACCGGAACAGTGGTGCGGTTACTCCAAAAATGGCCCTACACATAGTATAATGTAATAAAATTTTATATAATCATTTATTCATATAAATAACTTGCTTTTGATGGTTTAGATCTTGAAAAAACTGCTCTGCAACTACACCGGAACAGTGGTGCCGTTACTTCAAAAATGGCCCTACACGTGTTATAATGTAATAAAATTTTATATAATCATTTATCCATATAAATAACATGCTTTTGATGGTTTAGATCTTGAAAAAACTGCTCTGCAACTACACCGGAACAGTGGTGCGGTTGCTGCAAAAAAGGCCCTACATGTATTATAATGTAATAAAATTTTATATAATCAGTTATCCATATAAATAACATGCTTTTGATGGTTTAGATCTTAAAAAAACTGCTCTGCAACTACACCGGAACAGTGGTGCGGTTACTCCAAAAATGGCCCTACACGTAGTATAATGTAATAAAATTTTATATAATCATTTATTCATATAAATAACATGCTTTTGATGGTTAGATCTTGAAAAAACTCCTCTGCAACTACAACCGGAACAGTGGTGCCGTTACTTCAAAAATGGCCCTACACGTGTTATAATGTAATAAAATTTTATATAATCATTTACCCATATAAATAACATGCTTTTGATGGTTTAGATCTTGAAAAAACTGCTCTGCAACTACACCGGAACAGTGGTGCGGCTGCTGCAAAAAAGGCCCTACACGTATTATAATGTAATAAAATTTTATTTAATCATTTATCCATATAAATAACATGCTTTTGATGGTTTAGATCTTGAAAAAACTGCTCTGCAAATACACCGGAACATTGTGCCGTTACTTCAAAAATGGCCCTACACGTGTTATAATTTAATAAAATTTTATATAACTAATTATCCATATAAATAACATGCTTTTGATGGTTTAGATCTTTAAAAAACTGCTCTGCAACTACACCGGAACAGTGGTGCGGTTACTGCAAAAAAGGCCCTACACGTATTATAATGTAATAAAATTTTATATAATCATTTATTCATATAAATAACATGCTTTTGATGGTTTAGATCTTAAAAAAACTGCTCTGCAACTACACCGGTACAGTGGTGCGGTTACTCCAAAAATGGCCCTACACGTAGTATAATGTAATAAAATTTTATATAATCATTTATTCATATAAGTAACTTGCTTTTGATGGTTTAGATCTTAAAAAAACTGCTCTGCACCTACACCGGAACAGTGGTGCCGTTACTTCAAAAATGGCCCTACACGTGTTATAATGTAATAAAATTCTATACAATCATTTATCCATATAAATAACATGCTTTTGATGGTTTAGATCTTGAAAAAACTGCTCTGCAACTACACCGGAATAGTGGTGCGGTTGCTCCAAAAATGGCCCTACACGTATTATAATGTAATAAAATTTTATATAATCATTTATCCATATAAATAACTTGCTTTTGATGGTTTAGATCTTGAAAAAACTCCTCTGCAACTACACCGGAACAGTGGTGCGGTTACTCCAAAAATGGCCCTACACGTAGTATAATGTAATAAAATTTTATATAATCATTTATTCATATAAATAACATGCTTTTGATGGTTTAGATCTTGAAAAAACTCCTCTGCAACTACACCGGAACAGTGGTGCGGTTGCTCCAAAAATGGCCCTACACGTATTATAATGTAATAAAATTTTATATAATCATTTATCCATATAAATAACTTGCTTTTGATGGTTTAGATCTTGAAAAAACTGCTCTGCAACTACACCGGAACAGTGGTGCCGTTACTTAAAAAATGGCCCTACACGTGTTATAATGTAATAAAATTTTATATAATCATTTATCCATATAAATAACATGCTTTTGATGGTTTAGATCTTGAAAAAACTGCTCTGCAACTACACCGGAACAGTGGTGCGGTTGCTCCAAAAATGGCCCTACAAGTATTATAATGTAACAAAATTTTATATAATCATTTATCCATATAAATAACATGCTTTTGATGGTTTAGATCTTAAAAAAACTGCTCTGCAACTACACCGGAACAGTGGTGCGGTTACTCCAAAAATGGCCCTACACGTAGTATAATGTAATAAAATTTTATATAATCATTTATTCATATAAATAACATGCTTTTGATGGTTTAGATCTTGAAAAAACTCCTCTGCAACTACACCGGAACAGTGGTGCCGTTACTTCAAAAATGGCCCTACACGTGTTATAATGTAATAAAATTTTATATAATCATTTACCCATATAAATAACATGCTTTTGATGGTTTAGATCTTGAAAAAACTGCTCTGCAACTACACCGGAACAGTGGTGCGGCTGCTGCAAAAAAGGCCCTACACGTATTATAATGTAATAAAATTTTATTTAATCATTTATCCATATAAATAACATGCTTTTGATGGTTTAGATCTTGAAAAAACTGCTCTGCAAATACACCGGAACATTGTGCCGTTACTTCAAAAATGGCCCTACACGTGTTATAATTTAATAAAATTTTATATAACTAATTATCCATATAAATAACATGCTTTTGATGGTTTAGATCTTTAAAAAACTGCTCTGCAACTACACCGGAACAGTGGTGCGGTTACTGCAAAAAAGGCCCTACACGTATTATAATGTAATAAAATTTTATATAATCATTTATTCATATAAATAACATGCTTTTGATGGTTTAGATCTTAAAAAAACTGCTCTGCAACTACACCGGTACAGTGGTGCGGTTACTCCAAAAATGGCCCTACACGTAGTATAATGTAATAAAATTTTATATAATCATTTATTCATATAAGTAACTTGCTTTTGATGGTTTAGATCTTAAAAAAACTGCTCTGCACCTACACCGGAACAGTGGTGCCGTTACTTCAAAAATGGCCCTACACGTGTTATAATGTAATAAAATTCTATACAATCATTTATCCATATAAATAACATGCTTTTGATGGTTTAGATCTTGAAAAAACTGCTCTGCAACTACACCGGAATAGTGGTGCGGTTGCTCCAAAAATGGCCCTACACGTATTATAATGTAATAAAATTTTATATAATCATTTATCCATATAAATAACTTGCTTTTGATGGTTTAGATCTTGAAAAAACTCCTCTGCAACTACACCGGAACAGTGGTGCGGTTACTCCAAAAATGGCCCTACACGTAGTATAATGTAATAAAATTTTATATAATCATTTATTCATATAAATAACATGCTTTTGATGGTTTAGATCTTGAAAAAACTCCTCTGCAACTACACCGGAACAGTGGTGCGGTTACTCCAAAAATGGCCCTACACGTAGTATAATGTAATAAAATTTTATATAATCGTTTATTCATATAAATAACTGTCTTTTGATGGTTTAGATCTTGAAAAAACTGCTCTGCAACTACAGCGGAACAGTGGTGCCGTTATTTCAAAAATGGCCCTACACGTGTTATAAGCTAATAAAATTTTATATAATTATTTATCCATATAAATAACATGCTTTTGATGGTTTAGATCTTAAAAAAACTGCTCTGCAACTACACCGGAACAGTGATGCGGTTACTCCAAAAATGGCCCTACACGAATTATAACGTAATAAAATTTTATATAATCGTTTATCCATATAAATAACATGCTTTGATGGTTTAGATCTTTAAAAAACTGCTCTGCAACTACACCGGAACAGTGGTGCGGTTACTCCAAAAATGGCCCTACACGTATTATAATGTAATAAAATTTTATATAATCATTTATCCATATAAATAACATGCTTTTGATGGTTTAGATCTTGAAAAAACTGCTCTGCAACTACACCGGTACAGTGGTGCGGTTACTCCAAAAATGGCCCTACACGTAGTATAATGTAATAAAATTTTATATAATCATTTATTCATATAAGTAACTTGCTTTTGATGGTTTAGATCTTAAAAAAACTGCTCTGCACCTACACCGGAACAGTGGTGCCGTTACTTCAAAAATGGCCCTACACGTGTTATAATGTAATAAAATTCTATACAATCATTTATCCATATAAATAAAATGCTTTTGATGGTTTAGATCTTGAAAAAACTGCTCTGCAACTACACCGGAATAGTGGTGCGGTTGCTCCAAAAATGGCCCTACACGTATTATAATGTAATAAAATTTTATATAATCATTTATCCATATAAATAACTTGCTTTTGATGGTTTAGATCTTGAAAAAACTGCTCTGCAACTACACCGGAACAGTGGTGCCGTACTTAAAAAATGGCCCTACACGTGTTATAATGTAATAAAATTTTATATAATCATTTATCCATATAAATAACATGCTTTTGATGGTTTAGATCTTGAAAAAACTGCTCTGCAACTACACCGGAACAGTGGTGCGGTTGCTCCAAAAATGGCCCTACAAGTATTATAATGTAACAAAATTTTATATAATCATTTATCCATATAAATAACATGCTTTTGATGGTTTAGATCTTAAAAAAACTGCTCTGCAACTACACCGGAACAGTGGTGCGGTTACTCCAAAAATGGCCCTACACGTAGTATAATGTAATAAAATTTTATATAATCATTTATTCATATAAATAACATGCTTTTGATGGTTTAGATCTTGAAAAAACTCCTCTGCAACTACACCGGAACAGTGGTGCCGTTACTTCAAAAATGGCCCTACACGTGTTATAATGTAATAAAATTTTATATAATCATTTACCCATATAAATAACATGCTTTTGATGGTTTAGATCTTGAAAAAACTGCTCTGCAATTACACCGGAACAGTGGTGCGGCATCTGCAAAAAAGGCCCTACACGTATTATAATGTAATAAAATTTTATTTAATCATTTATCCATATAAATAACATGCTTTTGATGGTTAGATCTTGAAAAAACTGCTCTGCAAATACACCGGAACATTGTGCCGTTACTTCAAAAATGGCCCTACACGTGTTATAATTTAATAAAATTTTATATAACTAATTATCCATATAAATAACATGCTTTTGATGGTTTAGATCTTAAAAAACTGCTCTGCAACTACACCGGAACAGTGGTGCGGTTACTGCAAAAAAGGCCCTACACGTATTATAATGTAATAAAATTTTATATAATCATTTATTCATATAAATAACATGCTTTTGATGGTTTAGATCTTAAAAAAACTGCTCTGCAACTACACCGGAACAGTGGTGCGGTTACTCCAAAAATGGCCCTACACGACTTATAACGTAATAAAATTTTATATAATCATTTATCCATATAAATAACATGCTTTGATGGTTTAGATCTTTAAAAAACTGCTCTGCAACTACACCGGAACAGTGGTGCGGTTACTCCAAAAATGGCCCTACACGTATTATAATGTAATAAAATTTTATATAATCATTTATCCATATAAATAACATGCTTTTGATGGTTTAGATCTTGAAAAAACTGCTCTGCAACTACACCGGAACAGTGGTGCGTTACTCCAAAAATGGCCCTACACGTAGTATAATGTAATAAAATTTTATATAATCATTTATTCATATAAGTAACTTGCTTTTGATGGTTTAAATCTTAAAAAAACTGCTCTGCAACTACACCGGAACTGTGGTGCCGTTACTTCAAAAATGGCCCTACACGTGTTATAATGTAATAAAATTTTATACAATCATTTATCCATATAAATAACATGTTTTTGATGGTTTAGATCTTGAAAAAACTGCTCTGCAACTACACCGGAATAGTGGTGCGGTTGCTCAAAAAATGGCCCTACACGTATTATAATGTAATAAAATTTTATATAATCATTTATCCATATAAATAACTTGCTTTTGATGGTTTAGATCTTGAAAAAACTGCTCTGCAACTACACCGGAACAGTGGTGTCGTTACTTAAAAAATGGCCCTACACGTGTTATAATGTAATAAAATTTTATATAATCATTTATCCATATAAATAACATGCTTTTGATGGTTTAGATCTTGAAAAAACTGCTCTGCAACTACACCGGAACAGTGGTGCGGTTGCTCCAAAAATGGCCCTACAAGTATTATAATGTAACAAAATTTTATATAATCATTTATCCATATAAATAACATGCTTTTGATGGTTTAGATCTTGAAAAAACTGCTCTGCAACTACACCGGAACAGTGGTGCGGTTACTGCAAAAAAGGCCCTACACGTATTATAATGTAATAAAATTTTATATAATCATTTATTCATATAAATAACATGCTTTTGATGGTTTAGATCTTAAAAAAACTGCTCTGCAACTACACCGGAACAGTGGTGCGGTTACTCCAAAAATGGCCCTACACGACTTATAACGTAATAAAATTTTATATAATCATTTATCCATATAAATAACATGCTTTGATGGTTTAGATCTTTAAAAAACTGCTCTGCAACTACACCGGAACAGTGGTGCGGTTACTCCAAAAATGGCCCTACACGTATTATAATGTAATAAAATTTTATATAATCATTTATCCATATAAATAACATGCTTTTGATGGTTTAGATTTTGAAAAAACTGCTCTGCAACTACACCGGAACAGTGGTGCGGTTACTCCAAAAATGGCCCTACACGTAGTATAATGTAATAAAATTTTATATAATCATTTATTCATATAAGTAACTTGCTTTTGATGGTTTAGATCTTAAAAAAACTGCTCTGCAACTACACCGGAACTGTGGTGCCGTTACTTCAAAAATGGCCCTACACGTGTTATAATGTAATAAAATTTTATACAATCATTTATCCATATAAATAACATGTTTTTGATGGTTTAGATCTTGAAAAAACTGCTTTGCAACTACACCGGAATAGTGGTGCGGTTGCTCAAAAAATGGCCCTACACGTATTATAATGTAATAAAATTTTATATAATCATTTATCCATATAAATAACTTGCTTTTGATGGTTTAGATCTTGAAAAAACTGCTCTGCAACTACACCGGAACAGTGGTGCCGTTACTTAAAAAATGGCCCTACACGTGTTATAATGTAATAAAATTTTATATAATCATTTATCCATATAAATAACATGCTTTTGATGGTTTAGATCTTGAAAAAACTGCTCTGCAACAACACCGGAACAGTGGTGCGGTTGCTCCAAAAATGGCCCTACAAGTATTATAATGTAACAAAATTTCATATAATCATTTATCCATATAAATAACATGCTTTTGATGGTTTAGATCTTGAAAAAACTGCTCTGCAACTACACCGGAACAGTGGTGCGGTTACTCCAAAAATGGCCCTACACGTAGTATAATGTAATAAAATTTTATATAATCATTTATTCATATAAATAACATGCTTTTGATGGTTTAGATCTTGAAAAAACTCCTCTGCAACTACACCGGAACAGTGGTGCCGTTACTTCAAAAATGGCCCTACACGTGTTATAATGTAATAAAATTTTATATAATCATTTACCCATATAAATAACATGCTTTTGATGGTTTAGATCTTGAAAAAACTGCTCTGCAACTACACCGGAACAGTGGTGCGGCTACTGCAAAAAAGGCCCTACACGTATTATAATGTAATAAAATTTTATTTAATCATTTATCCATATAAATAACATGCTTTTGATGGTTTAGATCTTGAAAAAACTGCTCTGCAAATACACCGGAACAGTGGTGTCGTTACTTAAAAAATGGCCCTACACGTGTTATAATGTAATAAAATTTTATATAACTAATTATCCATATAAATAACATGCTTTTGATGGTTTAGATCTTTAAAAAACTGCTCTGCAACTACACCGGAACAGTGGTGCGGTTACTCCAAAAATGGCCCTACACGTATAATAATGTAATAAAATTTTATATAATCATTTATCCATATAAATAACATGCTTTTGATGGTTTAGATCTTGAAAAAACTGCTCTGCAACTACACCGGAACAGTGGTGCGGTTACTCCAAAAATGGCCCTACACGTAGTATAATGTAATAAAATTTTATATAATCATTTATTCATATAAGTAACTTGCTTTTGATGGTTTAGATCTTGAAAAAACTGCTCTGCAACTACACCGGAACAGTGGTGCCGTTACTTCAAAAATGGCCCTACACGTGTTATAATGTAATAAAATTTTATACAATCATTTATCCATATAAATAACATGCTTTTGATGGTTTAGATCTTGAAAAAACTGCTCTGCAACTACACCGGAACAGTGGTGCGGTTCCTCCAAAAATGGCCCTACACGTAGTATAATGTAATAAAATTTTATATAATCATTTATTCATATAAATAACTTGCTTTTGATGGTTTAGATCTTGAAAAAACTGCTCTGCAACTACACCGGAACAGTGGTGCGGTTACTCCAAAAATGGCCCTACACGTAGTATAATGTAATAAAATTTTATATAATCATTTATTCATATAAATAACTTGCTTTTGATGGTTTAGATCTTGAAAAAACTGCTCTGCAACTACACCGGAACAGTGGTGCCGTTACTTCAAAAATGGCCCTACACGTGTTATAATGTAATAAAATTTTATATAATCATTTACCCATATAAATAACATGCTTTTGATGGTTTAGATCTTGAAAAAACTGCTCTGCAACTACACCGGAAAAGTGGTGCGGCTGCTGCAAAAAAGGCCCTACACGTATTATAATGTAATAAAATTTTATTTAATCATTTATCCATATAAATAACATGCTTTTGATGGTTTAGATCTTGAAAAAACTGCTCTGCAACTACACCGGAACAGTGGTGCGGTTACTCCAAAAATGGCCCTACACGTAGTATAATGTAATAAAATTTTATATAATCATTTATTCATATAAGTAACTTGCTTTTGATGGTTTAGATCTTAAAAAAACTGCTCTGCAACTACACCGGAACAGTGGTGCCGTTATTTCAAAAATGGCCCTACACGTGTTATAATGTAATAAAATTTTATAAAATCATTTATCCATATAAATAACATGCTTTTGATGGTTTAGATCTTGAAAAAACTGCTCTGCAACTACACCGGAATAGTGGTGCGGTTGCTCCAAAAATGGCCCTACACGTATTATAATGTAATAAAATTTTATATAATCATTTATCCATATAAATAACTTGCTTTTGATGGTTTAGATCTTGAAAAAACTGCTCTGCAACTACACCGGAACAGTGGTGCCGTTACTTAAAAAATGGCCCTACACGTGTTATAATGTAATAAAATTTTATATAATCATTTATCCATATAAATAACATGCTTTTGATGGTTTAGATCTTGAAAAAACTGCTCTGCAACTACACCGGAACAGTGGTGCGGTTGCTCCAAAAATGGCCCTACAAGTATTATAATGTAACAAAATTTTATATAATCATTTATCCATATAAATAACATGCTTTTGATGGTTTAGATCTTGAAAAAACTGCTCTGCAACTCCACCGGAACAGTGGTGCGGTTACTCCAAAAATGGCCCTACACGTAGTATAATGTAATAAAATTTTATATAATCATTTATTCATATAAATAACATGCTTTTGATGGTTTAGATCTTGAAAAAACTCCTCTGCAACTACACCGGAACAGTGGTGCCGTTACTTCAAAAATGGCCCTACACGTGTTATAATGTAATAAAATTTTATATAATCATTTACCCATATAAATAACATGCTTTTGATGGTTTAGATCTTGAAAAAACTGCTCTGCAACTACACCGGAACAGTGGTGCGGCTGCTGCAAAAAAGGCCCTACACGTATTATAATGTAATAAAATTTTATTTAATCATTTATCCATATAAATAACATGCTTTTGATGGTTTAGATCTTGAAAAAACTGCTCTGCAAATACACCGGAACAGTGGTGCCGTTACCTCAAAAATGGCCCTACACGTGTTATAATGTAATAAAATTTTATATAACTAATTATCCATATAAATAACATGCTTTTGATGGTTTAGATCTTTAAAAAACTGCTCTGCAACTACACCGGAACAGTGGTGCGGTTACTGCAAAAAAGGCCCTACACGTATTATAATGTAATAAAATTTTATATAATCATTTATTCATATAAATAACTTGCTTTTGATGGTTTAGATCTTGAAAAAACTGCTCTGCAACTACAGCGGAACAGTGGTGCCGTTATTTCAAAAATGGCCCTACACGTGTTATAATCTAATAAAATTTAATATAATTATTTATCCATATAAATAACATGCTTTTGATGGTTTAGATCTTAAAAAAACTGCTCTGCAACTACACCGGAACAGTGGTGCGGTTACTCCAAAAATGGCCCTACACGAATTATAACGTAATAAAATTTTATATAATCATTTATCCATATAAATAACATGCTTTTGATGGTTTAGATTTTGAAAAAACTGCTCTGCAACTCCGCCGGAACAGTGGTGCGGTTACTCCAAAAATGGCCCTACACGTAGTATAATGTAATAAAATTTTATATAATCATTTATTCATATAAATAACATGCTTTTGATGGTTTAGATCTTGAAAAAACTCCTCTGCAACTACACCGAAACAGTGGTGCCGTTACTTCAAAAATGGCCCTACACGTGTTATAATGTAATAAAATTTTATATAATCATTTACCCATATAAATAACATGCTTTTGATGGTTTAGATCTTGAAAAAACTGCTCTGCAACTATACCGGAACAGTGGTGCGGCTGCTGCAAAAAAGGCCCTACACGTATTATAATGTAATAAAATTTTATTTAATCATTTATCCATATAAATAACATGCTTTTGATGGTTTAGATCTTGAAAAAACTGCTCTGCAAATACACCGGAACAGTGGTGCCGTTACCTCAAAAATGGCCCTACACGTGTTATAATGTAATAAAATTTTATATAACTAATTATCCATATAAATAACATGCTTTTGATGGTTTAGATCTTTAAAAAACTGCTCTGCAACTACACCGGAACAGTGGTGCGGTTACTGCAAAAAAGGCCCTACACGTATTATAATGTAATAAAATTTTATATAATCATTTATTCATATAAATAACTTGCTTTTGATGGTTTAGATCTTGAAAAAACTGCTCTGCAACTACAGCGGAACAGTGGTGCCGTTATTTCAAAAATGGCCCTACACGTGTTATAATCTAATAAAATTTAATATAATTATTTATCCATATAAATAACATGCTTTTGATGGTTTAGATCTTAAAAAAACTGCTCTGCAACTACACCGGAACAGTGGTGCGGTTACTCCAAAAATGGCCCTACACGAATTATAACGTAATAAAATTTTATATAATCATTTATCCATATAAATAACATGCTTTGATGGTTTAGATCTTTAAAAAACTGCTCGGCAACTACACCGGAACAGTGGTGCGGTTACTCCAAAAATGGCCCTACACGTATTATAATGTAATAAAATTTTATATATTCATTTATCCATATAAATAACATGCTTTTGATGGTTTAGATCTTGAAAAAACTGCTCTGCAACTACACCGGAACAGTGGTGCGGTTACTCCAAAAATGGCCCTACACGTAGTATAATGTAATAAAATTTTATATAATCATTTATTCATATAAGTAACTTGCTTTTGATGGTTTAGATCTTAAAAAAACTGCTCTGCAACTACACCGGAACAGTGGTGCCGTTACTTCAAAAATGGCCCTACACGTGTTATAATGTAATAAAATTTTATATAATCATTTATCCATATAAATAACATGCTTTTGATGGTTTAGATCTTGAAAAAACTGCTCTGCAACTACACCGGAATAGTGGTGCGGTTGCTCCAAAAATGGCCCTACACGTATTATAATGTAATAAAATTTTATATAATCATTTATCCATATAAATAACTTGCTTTTGATGGTTTAGATCTTGAAAAAACTGCTCTGCAACTACACCGGAACAGTGGTGCCGTTACTTAAAAAATGGCCCTACACGTGTTATAATGTAATAAAATTTTATATAATCATTTATCCATATAAATAACATGCTTTTGATGGTTTAGATCTTGAAAAAACTGCTCTGCAAATACACCGGAACAGTGGTGCCGTTACCTCAAAAATGGCCCTACACGTGTTATAATGTAATAAAATTTTATATAACTAATTATCCATATAAATAACATGCTTTTGATGGTTTAGATCTTTAAAAAACTGCTCTGCAACTACACCGGAACAGTGGTGCGGTTACTGCAAAAAAGGCCCTACACGTATTATAATGTAATAAAATTTTATATAATCATTTATTCATATAAATAACTTGCTTTTGATGGTTTAGATCTTGAAAAAACTGCTCTGCAACTACAGCGGAACAGTGGTGCCGTTATTTCAAAAATGGCCCTACACGTGTTATAATCTAATAAAATTTAATATAATTATTTATCCATATAAATAACATGCTTTTGATGGTTTAGATCTTAAAAAAACTGCTCTGCAACTACACCGGAACAGTGGTGCGGTTACTCCAAAAATGGCCCTACACGAATTATAACGTAATAAAATTTTATATAATCATTTATCCATATAAATAACATGCTTTGATGGTTTAGATCTTTAAAAAACTGCTCGGCAACTACACCGGAACAGTGGTGCGGTTACTCCAAAAATGGCCCTACACGTATTATAATGTAATAAAATTTTATATAATCATTTATCCACATAAATAACATGCTTTTGATGGTTTAGATCTTGAAAAAACTGCTCTGCAACTCCACCGGAACAGTGGTGCGGTTACTCCAAAAATGGCCCTACACGTAGTATAATGTAATAAAATTTTATATAATCATTTATTCATATAAGTAACTTGCTTTTGATGGTTTAGATCTTAAAAAAACTGCTCTGCAACTACACCGGAACAGTGGTGCCGTTACTTCAAAAATGGCCATACACGTGTTATAATGTAATAAAATTTTATATAATCATTTATCCATATAAATAACATGCTTTTGATGGTTTAGATCTTGAAAAAACTGCTCTGCAACTACACCGGAATAGTGGTGCGGTTGCTCCAAAAATGGCCCTACACGTATTATAATGTAATAAAATTTTATATAATCATTTATCCATATAAATAACTTGCTTTTGATGGTTTAGATCTTGAAAAAACTGCTCTGCAACTACACCGGAACAGTGGTGCCGTTACTTAAAAAATGGCCCTACACGTGTTATAATGTAATAAAATTTTATATAATCATTTATCCATATAAATAACATGCTTTTGATGGTTTAGATCTTGAAAAAACTGCTCTGCAAATACACCGGAACAGTGGTGCCGTTACCTCAAAAATGGCCCTACACGTGTTATAATGTAATAAAATTTTATATAACTAATTATCCATATAAATAACATGCTTTTGATGGTTTAGATCTTTAAAAAACTGCTCTGCAACTCCACCGGAACAGTGGTGCGGTTACTCCAAAAATGGCCCTACACGTAGTATAATGTAATAAAATTTTATATAATCATTTATTCATATAAATAACATGCTTTTGATGGTTTAGATCTTGAAAAAACTCCTCTGCAACTACACCGGAACAGTGGTGCGGCTGCTGCAAAAAAGGCCCTACACGTATTATAATGTAATAAAATTTTATTTAATCATTTATCCATATAAATAACATGCTTTTGATGGTTTAGATCTTGAAAAAACTGCTCTGCAAATACACCGGAACAGTGGTGTCGTTACCTCAAAAATGGCCCTACACGTGTTATAATGTAATAAAATTTTATATAATCATTTACCCATATAAATAACATGCTTTTGATGGTTTAGATCTTGAAAAAACTGCTCTGCAACTACACCGGAACAGTGGTGCGGCTGCTGCAAAAAAGGCCCTACACGTATTATAATGTAATAAAATTTTATTTAATCATTTATCCATATAAATAACATGCTTTTGATGGTTTAGATCTTGAAAAAACTGCTCTGCAAATACACCGGAACAGTGGTGCCGTTACCTCAAAAATGGCCCTACACGTGTTATAATGTAATAAAATTTTATATAACTAATTATCCATATAAATAACATGCTTTTGATGGTTTAGATCTTTAAAAAACTGCTCTGCAACTACACCGGAACAGTGGTGCGGTTACTGCAAAAAAGGCCCTACACGTATTATAATGTAATAAAATTTTATATAATCATTTATTCATATAAATAACTTGCTTTTGATGGTTTAGATCTTGAAAAAACTGCTCTGCAACTACAGCGGAACAGTGGTGCCGTTATTTCAAAAATGGCCCTACACGTGTTATAATCTAATAAAATTTAATATAATTATTTATCCATATAAATAACATGCTTTTGATGGTTTAGATCTTAAAAAAACTGCTCTGCAACTACACCGGAACAGTGGTGCGGTTACTCCAAAAATGGCCCTACACGAATTATAACGTAATAAAATTTTATATAATCATTTATCCATATAAATAACATGCTTTGATGGTTTAGATCTTTAAAAAACTGCTCGGCAACTACACCGGAACAGTGGTGCGGTTACTCCAAAAATGGCCCTACACGTATTATAATGTAATAAAATTTTATATAATCATTTATCCATATAAATAACATGCTTTTGATGGTTTAGATCTTGAAAAAACTGCTCTGCAACTACACCGGAACAGTGGTGCGGTTACTCCAAAAATGGCCCTACACGTAGTATAATGTAATAAAATTTTATATAATCATTTATTCATATAAGTAACTTGCTTTTGATGGTTTAGATCTTAAAAAAACTGCTCTGCAACTACACCGGAACAGTGGTGCCGTTACTTCAAAAATGGCCCTACACGTGTTATAATTTAATAAAATTTTATATAATCATTTATCCATATAAATAACATGCTTTTGATGGTTTAGATCTTGAAAAAACTGCTCTGCAACTACACCGGAATAGTGGTGCGGTTGCTCCAAAAATGGCCCTACACGTATTATAATGTAATAAAATTTTATATAATCATTTATCCATATAAATAACTTGCTTTTGATGGTTTAGATCTTGAAAAAACTGCTCTGCAACTACACCGGAACAGTGGTGCCGTTACTTCAAAAATGGCCCTACACGTGTTATAATGTAATAAAATTTTATATAATCATTTATCCATATAAATAACATGCTTTTGATGGTTTAGATCTTGAAAAAACTGCTCTGCAACTACACCGGAATAGTGGTGCGGTTGCTCCAAAAATGGCCCTACACGTATTATAATGTAATAAAATTTTATATAATCATTTATCCATATAAATAACTTGCTTTTGATGGTTTAGATCTTGAAAAAACTGCTCTGCAACTACACCGGAACAGTGGTGCCGTTACTTAAAAAATGGCCCTACACGTGTTATAATGTAATAAAATTTTATATAATCATTTATCCATATAAATAACATGCTTTTGATGGTTTAGATCTTGAAAAAACTGCTCTGCAAATACACCGGAACAGTGGTGTCGTTACCTCAAAAATGGCCCTACACGTGTTATAATGTAATAAAATTTTATATAACTAATTATCCATATAAATAACATGCTTTTGATGGTTTAGATCTTTAAAAAACTGCTCTGCAACTACACCGGAACAGTGGTGCGGTTACTGCAAAAAAGACCCTACACGTATTATAATGTAATAAAATTTTATATAATCATTTATTCATATAAATAACTTGCTTTTGATGGTTTAGATCTTGAAAAAACTGCTCTGCAACTACAGCGGAACAGTGGTGCCGTTATTTCAAAAATGGCCCTACACGTGTTATAATCTAATAAAATTTAATATAATTATTTATCCATATAAATAACATGCTTTTGATGGTTTAGATCTTAAAAAAACTGCTCTGCAACTACACCGGAACAGTGGTGCGGTTACTCCAAAAATGGCCCTACACGAATTATAACGTAATAAAATTTTATATAATCATTTATCCATATAAATAACATGCTTTGATGGTTTAGATCTTTAAAAAACTGCTCGGCAACTACACCGGAACAGTGGTGCGGTTACTCCAAAAATGGCCCTACACGTATTATAATGTAATAAAATTTTATATAATCATTTATCCATATAAATAACATGCTTTTGATGGTTTAGATCTTGAAAAAACTGCTCTGCAACTACACCGGAACAGTGGTGCGGTTACTCCAAAAATGGCCCTACACGTAGTATAATGTAATAAAATTTTATATAATCATTTATTCATATAAGTAACTTGCTTTTGATGGTTTAGATCTTAAAAAAACTGCTCTGCAACTACACCGGAACAGTGGTGCCGTTACTTCAAAAATGGCCCTACACGTGTTATAATGTAATAAAATTTTATATAATCATTTATCCATATAAATAACATGCTTTTGATGGTTTAGATCTTGAAAAAACTGCTCTGCAACTACACCGGAATAGTGGTGCGGTTGCTCCAAAAATGGCCCTACACGTATTATAATGTAATAAAATTTTATATAATCATTTATCCATATAAATAACTTGCTTTTGATGGTTTAGATCTTGAAAAAACTGCTCTGTAACTACACCGGAACAGTGGTGCCGTTACTTAAAAAATGGCCCTACACGTGTTATAATGTAATAAAATTTTATATAATCATTTATCCATATAAATAACATGCTTTTGATGGTTTAGATCTTGAAAAAACTGCTCTGCAAATACACCGGAACAGTGGTGCCGTTACCTCAAAAATGGCCCTACACGTGTTGTAATGTAATAAAATTTTATATAACTAATTATCCATATAAATAACATGCTTTTGATGGTTTAGATCTTTAAAAAACTGCTCTGCAACTCCACCGGAACAGTGGTGCGGTTACTCCAAAAATGGCCCTACACGTAGTATAATGTAATAAAATTTTATATAATCATTTATTCATATAAATAACATGCTTTTGATGGTTTAGATCTTGAAAAAACTCCTCTGCAACTACACCGGAACAGTGGTGCCGTTACTTCAAAAATGGCCCTACACGTGTTATAATGTAATAAAATTTTATATAATCATTTACCCATATAAATAACATGCTTTTGATGGTTTAGATCTTGAAAAAACTGCTCTGCAACTACACCGGAACAGTGGTGCGGCTGCTGCAAAAAAGGCCCTACACGTATTATAATGTAATAAAATTTTATTTAATCATTTATCCATATAAATAACATGCTTTTGATGGTTTAGATCTTGAAAAAACTGCTCTGCAAATACACCGGAACAGTGGTGCCGTTACCTCAAAAATGGCCCTACACGTGTTATAATGTAATAAAATTTTATATAACTAATTATCCATATAAATAACATGCTTTTGATGGTTTAGATCTTTAAAAAACTGCTCTGCAACTACACCGGAACAGTGGTGCGGTTACTGCAAAAAAGGCCCTACACGTATTATAATGTAATAAAATTTTATATAATCATTTATTCATATAAATAACTTGCTTTTGATGGTTTAGATCTTGAAAAAACTGCTCTGCAACTACAGCGGAACAGTGGTGCCGTTATTTCAAAAATGGCCCTACACGTGTTATAATCTAATAAAATTTAATATAATTATTTATCCATATAAATAACATGCTTTTGATGGTTTAGATCTTAAAAAAACTGCTCTGCAACTACACCGGAACAGTGGTGCGGTTACTCCAAAAATGGCCCTACACGAATTATAACGTAATAAAATTTTATATAATCATTTATCCATATAAATAACATGCTTTGATGGTTTAGATCTTTAAAAAACTGCTCGGCAACTACACCGGAACAGTGGTGCGGTTACTCCAAAAATGGCCCTACACGTATTATAATGTAATAAAATTTTATATAATCATTTATCCATATAAATAACATGCTTTTGATGGTTTAGATCTTGAAAAAACTGCTCTGCAACTACACCGGAACAGTGGTGCGGTTACTCCAAAAATGGCCCTACACGTAGTATAATGTAATAAAATTTTATATAATCATTTATTCATATAAGTAACTTGCTTTTGATGGTTTAGATCTTAAAAAAACTGCTCTGCAACTACACCGGAACAGTGGTGCCGTTACTTCAAAAATGGCCCTACACGTGTTATAATTTAATAAAATTTTATATAATCATTTATCCATATAAATAACATGCTTTTGATGGTTTAGATCTTGAAAAAACTGCTCTGCAACTACACCGGAATAGTGGTGCGGTTGCTCCAAAAATGGCCCTACACGTATTATAATGTAATAAAATTTTATATAATCATTTATCCATATAAATAACTTGCTTTTGATGGTTTAGATCTTGAAAAAACTGCTCTGCAACTACACCGGAACAGTGGTGCCGTTACTTAAAAAATGGCCCTACACGTGTTATAATGTAATAAAATTTTATATAATCATTTATCCATATAAATAACATGCTTTTGATGGTTTAGATCTTGAAAAAACTGCTCTGCAAATACACCGGAACAGTGGTGCCGTTACCTCAAAAATGGCCCTACACGTGTTATAATGTAATAAAATTTTATATAACTAATTATCCATATAAATAACATGCTTTTGATGGTTTAGATCTTTAAAAAACTGCTCTGCAACTACACCGGAACAGTGGTGCGGTTACTGCAAAAAAGGCCCTACACGTATTATAATGTAATAAAATTTTATATAATCATTTATTCATATAAATAACTTGCTTTTGATGGTTTAGATCTTGAAAAAACTGCTCTGCAACTACAGCGGAACAGTGGTGCCGTTATTTCAAAAATGGCCCTACACGTGTTATAATCTAATAAAATTTAATATAATTATTTATCCATATAAATAACATGCTTTTGATGGTTTAGATCTTAAAAAAACTGCTCTGCAACTACACCGGAACAGTGGTGCGGTTACTCCAAAAATGGCCCTACACGAATTATAACGTAATAAAATTTTATATAATCATTTATCCATATAAATAACATGCTTTGATGGTTTAGATCTTTAAAAAACTGCTCGGCAACTACACCGGAACAGTGGTGCGGTTACTCCAAAAATGGCCCTACACGTATTATAATGTAATAAAATTTTATATAATCATTTATCCATATAAATAACATGCTTTTGATGGTTTAGATCTTGAAAAAACTGCTCTGCAACTACACCGGAACAGTGGTGCGGTTACTCCAAAAATGGCCCTACACGTAGTATAATGTAATAAAATTTTATATAATCATTTATTCATATAAGTAACTTGCTTTTGATGGTTTAGATCTTAAAAAATCTGCTCTGCAACTACACCGGAACAGTGGTGCCGTTACTTCAAAAATGGCCCTACACGTGTTATAATGTAATAAAATTTTATATAATCATTTATCCATATAAATAACATGCTTTTGATGGTTTAGATCTTGAAAAAACTGCTCTGCAAGTACACCGGAATAGTGGTGCGGTTGCTCCAAAAATGGCCCTACACGTATTATAATGTAATAAAATTTTATATAATCATTTATCCATATAAATAACTTGCTTTTGATGGTTTAGATCTTGAAAAAACTGCTCTGCAACTACACCGGAACAGTGGTGCCGTTACTTCAAAAATGGCCCTACACGTGTTATAATGTAATAAAATTTTATATAATCATTTATCCATATAAATAACATGCTTTTGATGGTTTAGATCTTGAAAAAACTGCTCTGCAACTACACCGGAACAGTGGTGCGGCTGCTGCAAAAAGGGCCCTACACGTATTATAATGTAATAAAATTTTATTTAATCATTTATCCATATAAATAACATGCTTTTGATGGTTTAGATCTTGAAAAAACTGCTCTGCAAATACACCGGAACAGTGGTGCCGTTACCTCAAAAATGGCCCTACACGTGTTATAATGTAATAAAATTTTATATAACTAATTATCCATATAAATAACATGCTTTTGATGGTTTAGATCTTTAAAAAACTGCTCTGCAACTACACCGGAACAGTGGTGCGGTTACTGCAAAAAAGGCCCTACACGTATTATAATGTAATAAAATTTTATATAATCATTTATTCATATAAATAACTTGCTTTTGATGGTTTAGATCTTGAAAAAACTGCTCTGCAACTACAGCGGAACAGTGGTGCCGTTATTTCAAAAATGGCCCTACACGTGTTATAATCTAATAAAATTTAATATAATTATTTATCCATATAAATAACATGCTTTTGATGGTTTAGATCTTAAAAAAACTGCTCTGCAACTACACCGGAACAGTGGTGCGGTTACTCCAAAAATGGCCCTACACGAATTATAACGTAATAAAATTTTATATAATCATTTATCCATATAAATAACATGCTTTGATGGTTTAGATCTTTAAAAAACTGCTCGGCAACTACACCGGAACAGTGGTGCGGTTACTCCAAAAATGGCCCTACACGTATTATAATGTAATAAAATTTTATATAATCATTTATCCATATAAATAACATGCTTTTGATGGTTTAGATCTTGAAAAAACTGCTCTGCAACTACACCGGAACAGTGGTGCGGTTACTCCAAAAATGGCCCTACACGTAGTATAATGTAATAAAATTTTATATAATCATTTATTCATATAAGTAACTTGCTTTTGATGGTTTAGATCTTAAAAAAACTGCTCTGCAACTACACCGGAACAGTGGTGCCGTTACTTCAAAAATGGCCCTACACGTGTTATAATTTAATAAAATTTTATATAATCATTTATCCATATAAATAACATGCTTTTGATGGTTTAGATCTTGAAAAAACTGCTCTGCAACTACACCGGAATAGTGGTGCGGTTGCTCCAAAAATGGCCCTACACGTATTATAATGTAATAAAATTTTATATAATCATTTATCCATATAAATAACTTGCTTTTGATGGTTTAGATCTTGAAAAAACTGCTCTGCAACTACACCGGAACAGTGGTGCCGTTACTTAAAAAATTACCCTACACGTGTTATAATGTAATAAAATTTTATATAATCATTTATCCATATAAATAACATGCTTTTGATGGTTTAGATCTTGAAAAAACTGCTCTGCAAATACACCGGAACAGTGGTGCCGTTACCTCAAAAATGGCCCTACACGTGTTATAATGTAATAAAATTTTATATAACTAATTATCCATATAAATAACATGCTTTTGATGGTTTAGATCTTTAAAAAACTGCTCTGCAACTACACCGGAACAGTGGTGCGGTTACTGCAAAAAAGGCCCTACACGTATTATAATGTAATAAAATTTTATATAATCATTTATTCATATAAATAACTTGCTTTTGATGGTTTAGATCTTGAAAAAACTGCTCTGCAACTACAGCGGAACAGTGGTGCCGTTATTTCAAAAATGGCCCTACACGTGTTATAATCTAATAAAATTTAATATAATTATTTATCCATATAAATAACATGCTTTTGATGGTTTAGATCTTAAAAAAACTGCTCTGCAACTACACCGGAACAGTGGTGCGGTTACTCCAAAAATGGCCCTACACGAATTATAACGTAATAAAATTTTATATAATCATTTATCCATATAAATAACATGCTTTGATGGTTTAGATCTTTAAAAAACTGCTCGGCAACTACACCGGAACAGTGGTGCGGTTACTCCAAAAATGGCCCTACACGTATTATAATGTAATAAAATTTTATATAATCATTTATCCATATAAATAACATGCTTTTGATGGTTTAGATCTTGAAAAAACTGCTCTGCAACTACACCGGAACAGTGGTGCGGTTACTCCAAAAATGGCCCTACACGTAGTATAATGTAATAAAATTTTATATAATCATTTATTCATATAAGTAACTTGCTTTTGATGGTTTAGATCTTAAAAAATCTGCTCTGCAACTACACCGGAACAGTGGTGCCGTTACTTCAAAAATGGCCCTACACGTGTTATAATGTAATAAAATTTTATATAATCATTTATCCATATAAATAACATGCTTTTGATGGTTTAGATCTTGAAAAAACTGCTCTGCAACTACACCGGAATAGTGGTGCGGTTGCTCCAAAAATGGCCCTACACGTATTATAATGTAATAAAATTTTATATAATCATTTATCCATATAAATAACTTGCTTTTGATGGTTTAGATCTTGAAAAAACTGCTCTGCAACTACACCGGAACAGTGGTGCCGTTACTTCAAAAATGGCCCTACACGTGTTATAATGTAATAAAATTTTATATAATCATTTATCCATATAAATAACATGCTTTTGATGGTTTAGATCTTGAAAAAACTGCTCTGCAACTACACCGGAATAGTGGTGCGGTTGCTCCAAAAATGGCCCTACACGTATTATAATGTAATAAAATTTTATATAATCATTTATCCATATAAATAACTTGCTTTTGATGGTTTAGATCTTGAAAAAACTGCTCTGCAACTACACCGGAACAGTGGTGCCGTTACTTAAAAAATGGCCCTACACGTGTTATAATGTAATAAAATTTTATATAATCATTTATCCATATAAATAACATGCTTTTGATGGTTTAGATCTTGAAAAAACTGCTCTGCAAATACACCGGAACAGTGGTGTCGTTACCTCAAAAATGGCCCTACACGTGTTATAATGTAATAAAATTTTATATAACTAATTATCCATATAAATAACATGCTTTTGATGGTTTAGATCTTTAAAAAACTGCTCTGCAACTACACCGGAACAGTGGTGCGGTTACTGCAAAAAAGGCCCTACACGTATTATAATGTAATAAAATTTTATATAATCATTTATTCATATAAATAACTTGCTTTTGATGGTTTAGATCTTGAAAAAAACTGCTCTGCAACTACAGCGGAACAGTGGTGCCGTTATTTCAAAAATGGCCCTACACGTGTTATAATCTAATAAAATTTAATATAATTATTTATCCATATAAATAACATGCTTTTGATGGTTTAGATCTTAAAAAAACTGCTCTGCAACTACACCGGAACAGTGGTGCGGTTACTCCAAAAATGGCCCTACACGAATTATAACGTAATAAAATTTTATATAATCATTTATCCATATAAATAACATGCTTTGATGGTTTAGATCTTTAAAAAACTGCTCGGCAACTACACCGGAACAGTGGTGCGGTTACTCCAAAAATGGCCCTACACGTATTATAATGTAATAAAATTTTATATAATCATTTATCCATATAAATAACATGCTTTTGATGGTTTAGATCTTGAAAAAAACTGCTCTGCAACTACACCGGAACAGTGGTGCGGTTACTCCAAAAATGGCCCTACACGTAGTATAATGTAATAAAATTTTATATAATCATTTATTCATATAAGTAACTTGCTTTTGATGGTTTAGATCTTAAAAAAACTGCTCTGCAACTACACCGGAACAGTGGTGCCGTTACTTCAAAAATGGCCCTACACGTGTTATAATTTAATAAAATTTTATATAATCATTTATCCATATAAATAACATGCTTTTGATGGTTTAGATCTTGAAAAAAACTGCTCTGCAACTACACCGGAATAGTGGTGCGGTTGCTCCAAAAATGGCCCTACACGTATTATAATGTAATAAAATTTTATATAATCATTTATCCATATAAATAACTTGCTTTTGATGGTTTAGATCTTGAAAAAACTGCTCTGCAACTACACCGGAACAGTGGTGCCGTTACTTAAAAAATGGCCCTACACGTGTTATAATGTAATAAAATTTTATATAATCATTTATCCATATAAATAACATGCTTTTGATGGTTTAGATCTTGAAAAAAACTGCTCTGCAAATACACCGGAACAGTGGTGCCGTTACCTCAAAAATGGCCCTACATGTGTTATAATGTAATAAAATTTTATATAACTAATTATCCATATAAATAACATGCTTTTGATGGTTTAGATCTTTAAAAAACTGCTCTGCAACTACACCGGAACAGTGGTGCGGTTACTGCAAAAAAGGCCCTACACGTATTATAATGTAATAAAATTTTATATAATCATTTATTCATATAAATAACTTGCTTTTGATGGTTTAGATCTTGAAAAAACTGCTCTGCAACTACAGCGGAACAGTGGTGCCGTTATTTCAAAAATGGCCCTACACGTGTTATAATCTAATAAAATTTAATATAATTATTTATCCATATAAATAACATGCTTTTGATGGTTTAGATCTTAAAAAAACTGCTCTGCAACTACACCGGAACAGTGGTGCGGTTACTCCAAAAATGGCCCTACACGAATTATAACGTAATAAAAATTTTATATAATCATTTATCCATATAAATAACATGCTTTGATGGTTTAGATCTTTAAAAAACTGCTCGGCAACTACACCGGAACAGTGGTGCGGTTACTCCAAAAATGGCCCTACACGTATTATAATGTAATAAAATTTTATATAATCATTTATCCATATAAATAACATGCTTTTGATGGTTTAGATCTTGAAAAAAACTGCTCTGCAACTACACCGGAACAGTGGTGCGGTTACTCCAAAAATGGCCCTACACGTAGTATAATGTAATAAAATTTTATATAATCATTTATTCATATAAGTAACTTGCTTTTGATGGTTTAGATCTTAAAAAATCTGCTCTGCAACTACACCGGAACAGTGGTGCCGTTACTTCAAAAATGGCCCTACACGTGTTATAATGTAATAAAATTTTATATAATCATTTATCCATATAAATAACATGCTTTTGATGGTTTAGATCTTGAAAAAACTGCTCTGCAACTACACCGGAATAGTGGTGCGGTTGCTCCAAAAATGGCCCTACACGTATTATAATGTAATAAAATTTTATATAATCATTTATCCATATAAATAACTTGCTTTTGATGGTTTAGATCTTGAAAAAACTGCTCTACACCGGAACAGTGGTGCCGTTACTTCAAAAATGGCCCTACACGTGTTATAATGTAATAAAATTTTATATAATCATTTATCCATATAAATAACATGCTTTTGATGGTTTAGATCTTGAAAAAACTGCTCTGCAACTACACCGGAATAGTGGTGCGGTTGCTCCAAAAATGGCCCTACACGTATTATAATGTAATAAAATTTTATATAATCATTTATCCATATAAATAACTTGCTTTTGATGGTTTAGATCTTGAAAAAACTGCTCTGCAACTACACCGGAACAGTGGTGCCGTTACTTAAAAAATGGCCCTACACGTGTTATAATGTAATAAAATTTTATATAATCATTTATCCATATAAATAACATGCTTTTGATGGTTTAGATCTTGAAAAAACTGCTCTGCAAATACACCGGAACAGTGGTGCCGTTACCTCAAAAATGGCCCTACACGTGTTATAATGTAATAAAATTTTATATAACTAATTATCCATATAAATAACATGCTTTTGATGGTTTAGATCTTTAAAAAACTGCTCTGCAACTACACCGGAACAGTGGTGCGGTTACTGCAAAAAAGGCCCTACACGTATTATAATGTAATAAAATTTTATATAATCATTTATTCATATAAATAACTTGCTTTTGATGGTTTAGATCTTGAAAAAACTGCTCTGCAACTACAGCGGAACAGTGGTGCCGTTATTTCAAAAATGGCCCTACACGTGTTATAATCTAATAAAATTTAATATAATTATTTATCCATATAAATAACATGCTTTTGATGGTTTAGATCTTAAAAAAACTGCTCTGCAACTACACCGGAACAGTGGTGCGGTTACTCCAAAAATGGCCCTACACGAATTATAACGTAATAAAATTTTATATAATCATTTATCCATATAAATAACATGCTTTGATGGTTTAGATCTTTAAAAAACTGCTCGGCAACTACACCGGAACAGTGGTGCGGTTACTCCAAAAATGGCCCTACACGTATTATAATGTAATAAAATTTTATATAATCATTTATCCATATAAATAACATGCTTTTGATGGTTTAGATCTTGAAAAAACTGCTCTGCAACTACACCGGAACAGTGGTGCGGTTACTCCAAAAATGGCCCTACACGTAGTATAATGTAATAAAATTTTATATAATCATTTATTCATATAAGTAACTTGCTTTTGATGGTTTAGATCTTAAAAAAACTGCTCTGCAACTACACCGGAACAGTGGTGCCGTTACTTCAAAAATGGCCCTACACGTGTTATAATGTAATAAAATTTTATATAATCATTTATCCATATAAATAACATGCTTTTGATGGTTTAGATCTTGAAAAAACTGCTCTGCAACTACACCGGAATAGTGGTGCGGTTGCTCCAAAAATGGCCCTACACGTATTATAATGTAATAAAATTTTATATAATCATTTATCCATATAAATAACTTGCTTTTGATGGTTTAGATCTTGAAAAAATTGCTCTGCAACTACACCGGAACAGTGGTGCCGTTACTTAAAAAATGGCCCTACACGTGTTATAATGTAATAAAATATTATATAATCATTTATCCATATAAATAACATGCTTTTGATGGTTTAGATCTTGAAAAAACTGCTCTGCAAATACACCGGAACAGTGGTGCCGTTACCTCAAAAATGGCCCTACACGTGTTATAATGTAATAAAATTTTATATAACTAATTATCCATATAAATAACATGCTTTTGATGGTTTAGATCTTTAAAAAACTGCTCTGCAACTCCACCGGAACAGTGGTGCGGTTACTCCAAAAATGGCCCTACACGTAGTATAATGTAATAAAATTTTATATAATCATTTATTCATATAAATAACATGCTTTTGATGGTTTAGATCTTGAAAAAACTCCTCTGCAACTACACCGGAACAGTGGTGCCGTTACTTCAAAAATGGCCCTACACGTGTTATAATGTAATAAAATTTTATATAATCATTTACCCATATAAATAACAAGCTTTTGATGGTTTAGATCTTGAAAAAACTGCTCTGCAACTACACCGGAACAGTGGTGCGGCTGCTGCAAAAAAGGCCCTACACGTATTATAATGTAATAAAATTTTATTTAATCATTTATCCATATAAATAACATGCTTTTGATGGTTTAGATCTTGAAAAAACTGCTCTGCAAATACACCGGAACAGTGGTGCCGTTACCTCAAAAATGGCCCTACACGTGTTATAATGTAATAAAATTTTATATAACTAATTATCCATATAAATAACATGCTTTTGATGGTTTAGATCTTTAAAAAACTGCTCTGCAACTACACCGGAACAGTGGTGCGGTTACTGCAAAAAAGGCCCTACACGTATTATAATGTAATAAAATTTTATATAATCATTTATTCATATAAATAACTTGCTTTTGATGGTTTAGATCTTGAAAAAACTGCTCTGCAACTACAGCGGAACAGTGGTGCCGTTATTTCAAAAATGGCCCTACACGTGTTATAATCTAATAAAATTTAATATAATTATTTATCCATATAAATAACATGCTTTTGATGGTTTAGATCTTAAAAAAACTGCTCTGCAACTACACCGGAACAGTGGTGCGGTTACTCCAAAAATGGCCCTACACGAATTATAACGTAATAAAATTTTATATAATCATTTATCCATATAAATAACATGCTTTGATGGTTTAGATCTTTAAAAAACTGCTCGGCAACTACACCGGAACAGTGGTGCGGTTACTCCAAAAATGGCCCTACACGTATTATAATGTAATAAAATTTTATATAATCATTTATCCATATAAATAACATGCTTTTGATGGTTTAGATCTTGAAAAAACTGCTCTGCAACTACACCGGAACAGTGGTGCGGTTACTCCAAAAATGGCCCTACACGTAGTATAATGTAATAAAATTTTATATAATCATTTATTCATATAAGTAACTTGCTTTTGATGGTTTAGATCTTAAAAAAACTGCTCTGCAACTACACCGGAACAGTGGTGCCGTTACTTCAAAAATGGCCCTACACGTGTTATAATGTAATAAAATTTTATATAATCATTTATCCATATAAATAACATGCTTTTGATGGTTTAGATCTTGAAAAAACTGCTCTGCAACTACACCGGAATAGTGGTGCGGTTGCTCCAAAAATGGCCCTACACGTATTATAATGTAATAAAATTTTATATAATCATTTATCCATATAAATAACTTGCTTTTGATGGTTTAGATCTTGAAAAAACTGCTCTGCAACTACACCGGAACAGTGGTGTCGTTACTTAAAAAATGGCCCTACACGTGTTATAATGTAATAAAATTTTATATAATCATTTATCCATATAAATAACATGCTTTTGATGGTTTAGATCTTGAAAAAACTGCTCTGCAAATACACCGGAACAGTGGTGCCGTTACCTCAAAAATGGCCCTACACGTGTTATAATGTAATAAAATTTTATATAACTAATTATCCATATAAATAACATGCTTTTGATGGTTTAGATCTTTAAAAAAATGCTCTGCAACTACACCGGAACAGTGGTGCGGTTACTGCAAAAAAGGCCCTACACGTATTATAATGTAATAAAATTTTATATAATCATTTATTCATATAAATAACTTGCTTTTGATGGTTTAGATCTTGAAAAAACTGCTCTGCAACTACAGCGGAACAGTGGTGCCGTTATTTCAAAAATGGCCCTACACGTGTTATAATCTAATAAAATTTAATATAATTATTTATCCATATAAATAACATGCTTTTGATGGTTTAGATCTTAAAAAAACTGCTCTGCAACTACACCGGAACAGTGGTGCGGTTACTCCAAAAATGGCCCTACACGAATTATAACGTAATAAAATTTTATATAATCATTTATCCATATAAATAACATGCTTTGATGGTTTAGATCTTTAAAAAACTGCTCGGCAACTACACCGGAACAGTGGTGCGGTTACTCCAAAAATGGCCCTACACGTATTATAATGTAATAAAATTTTATATAATCATTTATCCATATAAATAACATGCTTTTGATGGTTTAGATCTTGAAAAAACTGCTCTGCAACTACACCGGAACAGTGGTGCGGTTACTCCAAAAATGGCCCTACACGTAGTATAATGTAATAAAATTTTATATAATCATTTATTCATATAAGTAACTTGCTTTTGATGGTTTAGATCTTAAAAAAACTGCTCTGCAACTACACCGGAACAGTGGTGCCGTTACTTCAAAAATGGCCCTACACGTGTTATAATGTAATAAAATTTTATATAATCATTTATCCATATAAATAACATGCTTTTGATGGTTTAGATCTTGAAAAAACTGCTCTGCAACTACACCGGAATAGTGGTGTGGTTGCTCCAAAAATGGCCCTACACGTATTATAATGTAATAAAATTTTATATAATCATTTATCCATATAAATAACTTGCTTTTGATGGTTTAGATCTTGAAAAAACTGCTCTGCAACTACACCGGAACAGTGGTGCCGTTACTTAAAAAATGGCCCTACACGTGTTATAATGTAATAAAATTTTATATAATCATTTATCCATATAAATAACATGCTTTTGATGGTTTAGATCTTGAAAAAACTGCTCTGCAACTACACCGGAACTGTGGTGCGGTTGCTCCAAAAATGGCCCTACAAGTATTATAATGTAACAAAATTTTATATAATCATTTATCCATATAAATAACATGCTTTTGATGGTTTAGATCTTGAAAAAACTGCTCTGCAACTACACCGGAACAGTGGTGCGGTTACTCCAAAAATGGCCCTACACGTAGTATAATGTAATAAAATTTTATATAATCATTTATTCATATAAATAACATGCTTTTGATGGTTTAGATCTTGAAAAAACTCCTCTGCAACTACACCGGAACAGTGGTGCCGTTACTTCAAAAATGGCCCTACACGTGTTATAATGTAATAAAATTTTATATAATCATTTACCCATATAAATAACATGCTTTTGATGGTTTAGATCTTGAAAAAACTGCTCTGCAACTACACCGGAACAGTGGTGCGGCTGCTGCAAAAAAGGCCCTACACGTATTATAATGTAATAAAATTTTATTTAATCATTTATCCATATAAATAACATGCTTTTGATGGTTTAGATCTTGAAAAAACTGCTCTGCAACTACACCGGAATAGTGGTGCGGTTGCTCCAAAAATGGCCCTACACGTATTATAATGTAATAAAATTTTATATAATCATTTATCCATATAAATAACTTGCTTTTGATGGTTTAGATCTTGAAAAAACTGCTCTGCAACAACACCGGAACAGTGGTGCCGTTACTTAAAAAATGGCCCTACACGTGTTATAATGTAATAAAATTTTATATAATCATTTATCCATATAAATAACATGCTTTTGATGGTTTAGATCTTGAAAAAACTCCTCTGCAACTACACCGGAACAGTGGTGCCGTTACTTCAAAAATGGCCCTACACGTGTTATAATGTAATAAAATTTTATATAATCATTTACCCATATAAATAACATGCTTTTGATGGTTTAGATCTTGAAAAAACTGCTCTGCAACTACACCGGAACAGTGGTGCGGCTGCTGCAAAAAAGGCCCTACACGTATTATAATGTAATAAAATTTTATTTAATCATTTATCCATATAAATAACATGCTTTTGATGGTTTAGATCTTGAAAAAACTGCTCTGCAAATACACCGGAACAGTGGTGCCGTTACTTCAAAAATGGCCCTACACGTGTTATAATGTAATAAAATTTTATAAAACTAATTATCCATATTAATAACATGCTTTTGATGGTTTAGATCTTTAAAAAACTGCTCTGCAACTACACCGGAACAGTGGTGCGGTTACTGCAAAAAAGGCCCTACACGTATTATAATGTAATAAAATTTTATATAATCATTTATCCATATAAATAACATCCTTTTGATGATTTAGATCTTGAAAAAATTGCTCTGCAACTAAACCGGAACAGTGGTGCGGTTACTCCAAAAATAGCCCTACACGTATTATAATGTAATAAAATTTTATATAATCATTTATTCATATAAATAACTTGCTTTTGATGGTTTAGATCTTGAAAAAAACTGCTCTGCAACTACACCGGAACAGTGGTGCCGCTGCTGCAAAAAAGGCCCACACGTATTATAATGTAATAAAATTTTATTTAATCATTTATCCATATAAATAACATTCTTTTGATGATTTAGATCTTGAAAAAACTGCTCTTCAACTACACCGGAACAGTGGTGTTGTTACTCCAAAAATGGCCCTACACGTATTATAATGTAATAAAATTTTATATAATCATTTATTCATATAAATAACTTGCTTTTGATGGTTTAGATCTTGAAAAAACTGCTCTGCAAATACACCTGAACAGTGGTGCCGTTACTTCAAAAATGGCCCTACACGTGTTATAATGTAATAAAATTTTATATAACTAATTATCCATATAAATAACATGCTTTTGATGGTTTAGATCTTTAAAAAACTGCTCTGCAACTACACCGGAACAGTGGTGCGGTTACTCCAAAAATGGCCCTACACGTAGTATAATGTAATAAAATTTTATATAATCATTTATTCATATAAGTAACTTGCTTTTGATGGTTTAGATCTTGAAAAAACTGCTCTGCAACTACACCGGAACAGTGGTGCCGTTACTTCAAAAATGGCCCTACACGTGTTATAATGTAATAAAATTTTATACAATCATTTATCCATATAAATAACATGCTTTTGATGGTTTAGATCTTGAAAAAACTGCTCTGTAACTACACCGGAACAGTGGTGCGGTTACTCCAAAAATGGCCCTACACGTAGTATAATGTAATAAAATTTTATATAATCATTTATTCATATAAATAACTTGCTTTTGATGGTTTAGATCTTGAAAAAACTGCTCTGCAATTACACCGGAACAGTGGTGCCGTTACTTCAAAAATGGCCCTACACGTGTTATAATGTAATAAAATTTTATATAATCATTTATCCATATAAATAACATGCTTTTGATGGTTTAGATCTTGAAAAAATTGCTCTGCAACTACACCAGAACAGTGGTGCGGTTGCTCCAAAAATGGCCCTACAAGTATTATAATGTAACAAAATTTTATATAATCATTTATCCATATAAATAACATGCTTTTGATGGTTTAGATCTTGAAAAAACTGCTCTGCAACTACACCGGAACAGTGGTGCGGTTACTCCAAAAATGGCCCTACACGTAGTATAATGTAATAAAATTTTATATAATCATTTATTCATATAAATAACATGCTTTTGATGGTTTAGATCTTGAAAAAACTCCTCTGCAACTACACTGGAACAGTGGTGCCGTTACTTCAAAAATGGCCCTATACGTGTTATAATGTAATAAAATTTTATATAATCATTTACCCATATAAATAACATGCTTTTGATGGTTTAGATCGTGAAAAAACTGCTCTGCAACTACACCGGAACAGTGGTGCGGCTGCTACAAAAAAGGCCCTACACGTGTTATAATGTAATAAAATTTTATTTAATCATTTATCCATATAAATAACATGCTTTTGATGGTTTAGATCTTGAAAAAACTGCTCTTCAACTACACCGGAACAGTGGTGTTGTTACTCAAAAAATGGCCCTACACGTGTTATAATGTAATAAAATTTTATATAACTAATTATCCATATAAATAACATGCTTTTGATGGTTTAGATCTTTAAAAAACTGCTCTGCAACTACACCGGAACAGTGGTGCGGTTACTGCAAAAAAGGCCCTACACGTATTATAATGTAATAAAATTTTATATAATCATTTATCCATATAAATAACATTCTTTTGATGGTTTAGATCTTGAAAAAACTGCTCTTCAACTACACCGGAACAGTGGTGTTGTTACTCCAAAAATGGCCCTACACGTATTATAATGTAATAAAATTTTATATAATCATTTATTCATATAAATAACTTGCTTTTGATGGTTTAGATCTTGAAAAAACTACTCTGCAACTACACCGGAACAGTGGTGCCGCTGCTGCAAAAAAGGCCCTACACGTATTATAATGTAATAAAATTTTATTTAATCATTTATCCATATAAATAACATTCTTTTGATGGTTTAGATCTTGAAAAAACTGCTCTTCAACTACACCGGAACAGTGGTGTTGTTACTCCAAAAATGGCCCTACACGTATTATAATGTAATAAAATTTTATATAATCATTTATTCATATAAATAACTTGCTTTTGATGGTTTAGATCTTGAAAAAACTGCTCTGCAAATACACCTGAACAGTGGTGCCGTTACTTCAAAAATGGCCCTACACGTGTTATAATGTAATAAAATTTTATATAACTAATTATCCATATAAATAACATGCTTTTGATGGTTTAGATCTTTAAAAAACTGCTCTGCAACTACACCGGAACAGTGGTGCGGTTACTCCAAAAATGGCCCTACACGTATTATAATGTAATAAAATTTTATATAATCATTTATCCATATAAATAACATGCTTTTGATGGTTTAGATCTTGAAAAAACTGCTCTGCAACTACACCGGAACAGTGGTGCGGTTACTCCAAAAATGGCCCTACACGTAGTATAATGTAATAAAATTTTATATAATCATTTATTCATATAAGTAACTTGCTTTTGATGGTTTAGATCTTGAAAAAACTGCTCTGCAACTACACCGGAACAGTGGTGCCGTTACTTCAAAAATGGCCCTACACGTGTTATAATGTAATAAAATTTTATACAATCATTTATCCATATAAATAACATGCTTTTGATGGTTTAGATCTTGAAAAAACTGCTCTGCAACTACACCGGAACAGTGGTGCGGTTACTCCAAAAATGGCCCTACACGTAGTATAATGTAATAAAATTTTATATAATCATTTATTCATATAAATAACTTGCTTTTGATGGTTTAGATCTTGAAAAAACTGCTCTGCAAATACACCTGAACAGTGGTGCCGTTACTTCAAAAATGGCCCTACACGTGTTATAATGTAATAAAATTTTATATAACTAATTATCCATATAAATAACATGCTTTTGATGGTTTAGATCTTTAAAAAAACTGCTCTGCTACTACACCGGAACAGTGGTGCGGTTACTCCAAAAATGGCCCTACACGTATTATAATGTAATAAAATTTTATATAATCATTTATCCATATAAATAACATGCTTTTGATGGTTTAGATCTTGAAAAAACTGCTCTGCAACTACACCGGAACAGTGGTGCGGTTACTCCAAAAATGGCCCTACACGTAGTATAATGTAATAAAATTTTATATAATCATTTATTCATATAAGTAACTTGCTTTTGATGGTTTAGATCTTGAAAAAACTGCTCTGCAACTACACCGGAACAGTGGTGCCGTTACTTCAAAAATGGCCCTACACGTGTTATAATGTAATAAAATTTTATACAATCATTTATCCATATAAATAACATGCTTTTGATGGTTTAGATCTTGAAAAAACTGCTCTGCAACTACACCGGAACAGTGGTGCGGTTACTCCAAAAATGGCCCTACACGTAGTATAATGTAATAAAATTTTATATAATCATTTATTCATATAAATAACTTGCTTTTGATGGTTTAGATCTTGAAAAAACTGCTCTGCAACTACACCGGAACAGTGGTGCCGTTACTTCAAAAATGGCCCTACACGTGTTATAATGTAATAAAATTTTATATAATCATTTATCCATATAAATAACATGCTTTTGATGGTTTAGATCTTGAAAAAACTGCTCTGCAACTACACCAGAACAGTGGTGCGGTTGCTCCAAAAATGGCCCTACAAGTATTATAATGTAACAAAATTTTATATAATCATTTATCCATATAAATAACATGCTTTTGATGGTTTAGATCTTAAAAAAATGCTCTGCAACTACACCGGAACAGTGGTGCGGTTACTCCAAAAATGGCCCTACACGTAGTATAATGTAATAAAATTTTATATAATCATTTATTCATATAAATAACATGCTTTTGATGGTTTAGATCTTGAAAAAACTCCTCTGCAACTACACCGGAACAGTGGTGCCGTTACTTCAAAAATGGCCCTACACGTGTTATAATGTAATAAAATTTTATATAATCATTTACCCATATAAATAACATGCTTTTGATGGTTTAGATCTTGAAAAAACTGCTCTGCAACTACACCGGAACAGTGGTGCGGCTGCTGCAAAAAAGGCCCTACACGTATTATAATGTAATAAAATTTTATTTAATCATTTATCCATATAAATAACATGCTTTTGATGGTTTAGATCTTGAAAAAACTGCTCTTCAACTACACCGGAACAGTGGTGTTGTTACTCCAAAAATGGCCCTACACGTATTATAATGTAATAAAATTTTATATAATTATTTATTCATATAAATAACTTTCTTTTGATGGTTTAGATCTTGAAAAAACTGCTCTGCAAATACACCGGAACAGTGGTGCCGTTACTTCAAAAATGGCCCTACACGTGTTATAATGTAATAAAATTTTATATAACTAATTATCCATATAAATAACATGCTTTTGATGGTTTAGATCTTTAAAAAACTGCTCTGCAACTACACCGGAACAGTGGTGCGGTTACTGCAAAAAAGGCCCTACACGTATTATAATGTAATAAAATTTTATATAATCATTTATCCATATAAATAACATCCTTTTGATGGTTTAGATCTTGAAAAAATTGCTCTGCAACTAAACCGGAACAGTGGTGCGGTTACTCCAAAAATGGCCCTACACGTATTATAATGTAATAAAATTTTATATAATCATTTATTCATATAAATAACTTGCTTTTGATGGTTTAGATCTTGAAAAAACTGCTCTGCAACTACACCGGAACAGTGGTGCCGTTACTTCAAAAATGGCCCTACACGTGTTATAATGTAATAAAATTTTATACAATCATTTATCCATATAAATAACATGCTTTTGATGGTTTAGATCTTGAAAAAACTGCTCTGCAACTACACCGGAATAGTGGTGCGGTTACTCCAAAAATGGCCCTACACGTAGTATAATGTAATAAAATTTTATATAATCATTTATTCATATAAATAACTTGCTTTTGATGGTTTAGATCTTGAAAAAACTGCTCTGCAACTACACCGGAACAGTGGTGCCGTTACTTCAAAAATGGCCCTACACGTGTTATAATGTAATAAAATTTTATATAATCATTTATCCATATAAATAACATGCTTTTGATGGTTTAGATCTTGAAAAAACTGCTCTGCAACTACACCAGAACAGTGGTGCGGTTGCTCCAAAAATGGCCCTACAAGTATTATAATGTAACAAAATTTTATATAATCATTTATCCATATAAATAACATGCTTTTGACGGTTTAGATCTTAAAAAAATGCTCTGCAACTACACCGGAACAGTGGTGCGGTTACTCCAAAAATGGCCCTACACGTAGTATAATGTAATAAAATTTTATATAATCATTTACCCATATAAATAACATGCTTTTGATGGTTTAGATCTTGAAAAAACTGCTCTGCAACTACACCGGAACAGTGGTGCGGCTGCTGCAAAAAAGGCCCTACACGTATTATAATGTAATAAAATTTTATTTAATCATTTATCCATATAAATAACATGCTTTTTATGGTTTAGATCTTGAAAAAACTGCTCTTCAACTACACCGGAACAGTGGTGTTGTTACTCAAAAAATGGCCCTACACGTATTATAATGTAATAAAATTTTATATAATTATGTATTCATATAAAAAACTTTCTTTTGATGGTTTAGATGTTGAAAAAACTGCTCTGCAAATACACCGGAACAGTGGTGCCGTTACTTCAAAAATGGCCCTACACGTGTTATAATGTAATAAAATTTTATATAACTAATTCTCCATATAAATAACATGCTTTTGATGGTTTAGATCTTTAAAAAACTGCTCTGCAACTACACCGGAACAGTGGTGCGGTTACTGCAAAAAAGGCCCTACACGTATTATAATGTAATAAAATTTTATATAATCATTTATCCATATAAATAACATCCTTTTGATGGTTTAGATCTTGAAAAAATTGCTCTGCAACTAAACCGGAACAGTGGTGCGGTTACTCCAAAAATGGCCCTACACGTATTATAATGTAATAAAATTTTATATAATCATTTATTCATATAAATAACTTGCTTTTGATGGTTTAGATCTTGAAAAAACTGCTCTGCAACTACACCGGAACAGTGGTGCGGTTACTGCAAAAAAGGCCCTACACGTATTATAATGTAATAAAATTTTATATAATCATTTATCCATATAAATAACATGCTTTTGATGGTTTAGATCTTGAAAAAACTGCTCTGCAACTACACCGGAACAGTGGTGCTGTTACTCCAAAAATGGCCCTACACGTATTATAATGTAATAAAATTTTATATAATCATTTATTCATATAAATAACTTGCTTTTGATGGTTTAGATCTTGAAAAAAGTGCTCTGCAACTACACCGGAACAGTGGTGTCGTTACTTCAAAAATGGCCCTACACGTGTTATAATGTAATAAAATTTTATATAATCATTTATCCATATAAATAACATGCTTTTGATGGTTTAGATCTTCAAAAAAACTGTTCTGCAACTACACCGGAACAGTGGTGCGGTTACTGCAAAAAAGGACCTACACGTATTATAATGTAATAAAATTTTATACAATCATTTATCCATATAAATAACATCCTTTTGATGGTTTAGATCTTGAAAAAATTGCTCTGCAACTACACCGGAACAGTGGTGCGGTTACTCCAAAAATGACCCTACATGTATTATAATGTAATAAAATTTTATATAATCATTTATTCATATAAATAACTTGCTTTTGATGCTTTAGATCTTGAAAAAACTGCTCTGCAACTAGAGCGGAACAGTGGTGCCGTTATTTCAAACATGGCCCTACACGTGTTATAATCTAATAAAATTTTGTATAATTATTTATCCATATAAATAACATGCTTTTGATGGTTTAGATCTTAAAAAAACTGCTCTGCAACTACACCGGAATAGTGGTGCAGTTACTCCAAAAATGGCCCTACACGACTTATAACGTAATAAAATTTTATATAATCATTTATCCATATAAATAACATGCTTTGATGGTTTAGATCTTTAAAAAACTGCTCTGCAACTACACCGGAACAGTGGTGCGGTTACTCCAAAAATGGCCCTACACGTATTATAATGTAATAAAATTTTATATAATCATTTATCCATATAAATAACAAGCTTTTGATGGTTTAGATCTTGAAAAAACTGCTCTGCAACTACACCGGAACAGTGGTGCGGTTACTCCAAAAATGGCCCTATACGTAGTATAATGTAATAAAATTTTATATAATCATTTATTCATATAAATAACTTGCTTTTGATGGTTTAGATCTTGAAAAAACTGCTCTGCATCTACACCGGAACAGTGGTGCCGTTACTTCAAAAATGGCCCTACACGTGTTATAATGTAATAAAATTTTATATAATCATTTATCCATATAAATAACATGCTTTTGATGGTTTAGATCTTGAAAAAACTGCTCTGCAACTACACCGGAACAGTGGTGCGGTTGCTCAAAAAATGGCCCTACACGTATTATAATGTAATAAAATTTTATATAATCATTTATCCATATAAATAACATGCTTTTGATGGTTTAGATCTTGAAAAAACTGCTCTGCAACTACACCGGAACAGTGGTGCGGTTACTCCAAAAATGGCCCTACACGTTGTATAATGTAATAAAATTTTATATAATCATTTATTCATATAAATAACATGCTTTTGATGGTTTAGATCTTGAAAAAACTGCTCTGCAACTACACCGGAACAGTGGTGCCGTTACTTCAAAAATGGCCTTACACGTGTTATAATGTAATAAAATTTTATATAATCATTTATCCATATTAATAAAATGCTTTTGATGGTTTAGAACTTGAAAAAACTGCTCTGCAACTACACCAGAACAGTGGTGCGGTTGCTCCAAAAATGGCCCTACACGTATTATAATGTAATAAAATTTTATATAATCATTTATCCATATAAATAATATGTTTTTGATGGTTTAGATCTTTAAAAAACTGCTCTGCAACTACACCGGAACAGTGGTACCGTTACTTCAAAAATGGCTTTACACGTGTTATAATGTAATAAAATTTTATATAATCATTTATCCATATAAATAACATGCTTTTGATGGTTTAGATCTTGAAAAACCTGCTCTGCAACTACACCGGAACAGTGGTGCGGTTACTCCAAAAATGGCCCTACACGTATTATAATGTAATAAAATTTTATATAATCCTTTATCCATATAAATAACATCCTTTTGAAGATTTAGATCTTGAAAAAACTTCTCTGCAACTACACCGGAACAGTGGTGTGGTTACTCCAAATATGGCCCTACACGAATTATAACGTAATAAAATTTTATATAATCATTTATCCCTATAAATAACATGCTTTTGATGGTTTAGATCTTGAAAAAACTGCTCTGCAACTACACCGGAACAGTAGTGCGGTTACTGCAATAAAGGCCCTACACGTATTATAATGTAATAAAATTTTATATAATCATTTATCCTTATAAATAACATCCTTTTGATGGTTTAGATCTTGAAAAAATTGCTCTGCAACTACACCGGAACAGTGGTGCGGTTACTCCAAAAATGGCCCTACACGTGTTATAATGTAATAAAATTTTATATAATCATTTATTCATATAAATAACTTGCTTTTGATGGTTTAGATCTTGAAAAAACTGCTCTGCAACTACACCGGAACAGTGGTGCCGTTACTTCAAAAATGGCGCTACACGTGTTATAATGTAATAAAATTTTATATAATCATTTATCCATATAAATAACATGCTTTTGATGGTTTAGATCTTTAAAAAACTGCTCTGCAACTACACCGGAACAGTGGTGCGGTTACTGCAAAAAAGGCCCTACACGTCTTATAATGTAATAAAATTTTATATAATCATTTATCCATATAAATAACATCCTTTTGATGGTTTAGATCTTGAAAAAATTGCTCTGCAACTACACCGGAACAGTGGTGCGGTTACTCCAAAAATGGCCCTACACGTATTATAATGTAATAAAATTTTATATAATCATTTATCCATATAAATAACATCCTTTTGAAGATTTAGATTTTGAAAAAACTGCTCTGCAACTACACCGGAACAGTGGTGCGGTTACTCCAAAAATGGCCCTACACGAATTATAACGTAATAAAATTTTATATAATCATTTATCCATATAAATAACATGCTTTAATGGTTTAGATCTTTAAAAAACTGCTCTGCAACTACAGAGGAACAGTGGTGCCGTTATTTCAATAATGGCCCTACACGTGTTATAATCTAATAAAATTTTATATAATTATTTATCCATATAAATATCATGCTTTTGATGGTTTAGATCTTCAAAAAAACTGCTCTGCAACTACACCGGAACAGTGGTGCTGTTACTCCAAAAATGGCCCTACACGAATTATAATGTAATAAAATTTTATATATTCATTTATCCATATAAATAACATGCTTTTGATGGTTTAGATCTTTAAAAAACTGCTCTGCAAATACACCGGAACAGTGGTGCGGTTACTCCAAAAATGGCCCTACACGTATTATAATGTAATAAAATTTTATATAATCATTTATCCATATAAATAACATCCTTTTGATGGTTTAGATCTTGAAAAAATTGCTCTGCAACTACACCGGAACAGTGGTGCGGTTACTCCAAAAATGGCCGTACACGTGTTATAATGTAATAAAATTTTATATACTCATTTATCCATATAAATAACATGTTTTTGATGGTTTAAATCTTGAAAAAACTGCTCTGCAACTACACCGTAACTGTGGTGCGGTTCCTCCAAAAATGGCCCTACACGTATTATAAAGTAATAAAATTTTATATAATCATTTATACATATAAATAACATCCTTTTGATGGTTTAGATCTTGAAAAAATTGCTCTGCAACTACACCGGAATAGTGGTGCGGTAACTCCAAAAATGGCCCTACACGTATTATAATGTAATAAAATTTTATATAATCATTTATTCATATAAATAACTTGCCTTTGATGGTTTAGATCTTGAAAAAACTGCTCTCCAACTACACCGGAACAGTGGTGCCGTTACTTCAAAAATGGCCCTACACGTGTTATAATGTAATAAAATTTTATATAATCATTTATCCATATAAATAACATGCTTTTGATGGTTTAGATCTTGAAAAAACTGCTCTACAACTACACCGGAACAGTTGTGCGGTTGCTCCAAAAATGGCCCTACACGAATTATAACGTAATAAAATTTTATATAATCATTTATCCATATAAATAACATGCTTTAATGGTTTAGATCTTTAAAAAACTGCTCTGCAACTACACCGGAACAGTGGTGCGGTTACTCCAAAAATGGCCCTACACGTATTATAATGTAATAAAATTTTATATAATCATTTATCTATATAAATAACATGCTTTTGATGGTTGAGATCTTTAAAAAACTGCTCTGCAACTACACCGGAACAGTGGTGCGGTTACTGCAAAAAAGGCCCTGCACATATTATAATGTATTAAAATTTTATATAATCATTTATCCATATAAATAACATCCTTTTGATGGTTTAGATCTTGAAAAAATTTCTCTGCAATTACACCGGAACAGTGGTGCGGTTACACCAAAAATGGCCCTACAGGTATTATAATGTAATAAAATTTTATATAATCATTTATTCATATAAATAACTTGCTTTTGATGGTTTAGATCTTGAAAAAACTGCTCTGCAACTACAGCGGAACAGTAGTGCCGTTATTTCAAAAATGGCCCTACACGTGTTATAATCTAATAAAATTTTATATAATTATTTATCCATATAAATAATATGCTTTTGAAGGTTTAGATCTTAAAAAAACTGCTCTGCAACTACACCGGAACAGTGGTGCTGTTACTCCAAAAATGGCCCTACACGAATTATAATGTAATAAAATTTTATATATTCATTTATCCATATAAATAACATGCTTTTAATGGTTTAGATCTTTAAAAAACTGCTCTGCAAATACACCGGAACAGTGGTGCGGTTACTCCAAAAATGGCCCTACACGTATTATAATGTAATAAAATTTTATATAATCATTTATCCATATAAATAACATCCTTTTGATGGTTTAGATCTTGAAAAAATTGCTCTGCAACTACACCGGAACAGTGGTGCGGTTACTCCAAAAATGGTCGTACACGTGTTATAATGTAATAAAATTTTATATACTCATTTATCCATATAAATTACATGTTTTTGATGGTTTAAATCTTGAAAAAACTGCTCTGCAACTACACCGTAACTGTGGTGCGGTTACTCCAAAAATGGCCCTACACGTATTATAAAGTAATAAAATTTTATATAATCATTTATACATATAAATAACATCCTTTTGATGGTTTAGATCTTGAAAAAATTGCTCTGCAACTACTCCGGAACAGTGGTGCGGTTGCTCCAAAAATGGCCCTACACGTACTATCATGTAATAAAATTTTATATAATCATTTATTCATATAAATAACTTGCTTTTGATGATTTAGATCTTGAAAAAACTGCTCTGTAACTACACCGGAACAATGGTGCCGTTACTCCAAAAATGGCCCTACACGTATTATAATGTAATAAAATTTGATATAATCATTTATCCATATAAATAACATCCTTTTGATGGTTTAGATCTTGAAAAAAGTGCTCTGCAACTACACCGGAACAGTGGTGCGGTTACTCCAAAAATGTCCCTTCACGTATTATATTGTAATAAAATTTTATATAATCATTTATCCATATAAATAACTTGCTTTTGATGGTTTAGATTTTGAAAAAACTGCTCTGCAACTACACCGGAACAGTGGTGCGGTTACTCCAAAAATGACCCTACACGTATTATAATGTAATGAAATTTTATATAATCATTTATCCATATAAATAACATCCTTTTGATGGTTTAGATCTTAAAAAAATTGCTCTGCAACTACACCGGAACAGTGGTGCGGTTACTCCAAAAATGGTCGTACACGTGTTATAATGTAATAAAATTTTATATACTCATTTATCCATATAAATATCATGTTTTTGATGGTTTAAATCTTGAAAAAACTGCTCTGCAACTACACCGTAACTGTGGTGCGGTTACTCCAAAAATGGCCCTACACGTATTATAAAGTAATAAAATTTTATATAATCATTTATACATATAAATAACATCCTTTTGATGGTTTAGATCTTGAAAAAATTGCTCTGAAACTACACCGGAACAGTGGTGCGGTTACTCCAAAAATGGCCCTACACGTATTATAATGTAATAAAATTTTATATAATCATTTATTCATATAAATAACTTGCTTTTGATGGTTTAGATCTTGAAAAAACTGCTCTGCAACTACTCCGGAACAGTGGTGCCGTTACTTCAAAAATGGCCCTACACGTGTTATAATGTAATAAAATTTTATATAATCATTTATCCATATAAATAACATGTTTTTGATGGTTTAGATCTTGAAAAAACTGCTCTGCAACTACACCGGAACAGTGGTGCGGTTGCTCCAAAAATGGCCCTACACGTACTATCATGTAATAAAATTTTATATAATCATTTATTCATATAAATAACTTGCTTTTGATGGTTTAGATCTTGAAAAAACTGCTCTGTAACTACACCGGAACAATGGTGCCGTTACTCCAAAAATGGCCCTACACGTATTATAATGTAATAAAATTTGATATAATCATTTATCCATATAAATAACATCCTTTTGATGGTTTAGATCTTGAAAAAACTGCTCTGCAACTACACCGGAACAGTGGTGCGGTTACTCCAAAAATGTCCCTTCACGTATTATATTGTAATAAAATTTTATATAATCATTTATCCATATAAATAACTTGCTTTTGATGGTTTAGATTTTGAAAAAACTGCTCTGCAACTACACCGGAACAGTGGTGCGGTTACTCCAAAAATGGCCCTACACGTATTATAATGTAATGAAATTTTATATAATCATTTATCCATATAAATAACTTGCTTTTGATGGTTTAGATCTTGAAAAAACTGCTCTGTAACTACACCGGAACAATGGTGCCGTTACTCTAAAAATGGCCCTACACGTATTATAATGTAATAAAATTTGATATAATCATTTATCCATATAAATAACATCCTTTTGATGGTTTAAATCTTGAAAAAACTGCTCTACAACTACACCGGAACAGTGGTGCGGTTGCTCCAAAAATGGCCCTACACGAATTATAACGTAATAAAATTTTATATAATCATTTATCCATATAAATAACATGCTTTAATGGTTTAGATCTTTAAAAAACTGCTCTGCAACTACACCGGAACAGTGGTGCGGTTACTCCAAAAATGGCCCTACACGTATTACAATGTAATAAAATTTTATATAATCATTTATCTATATAAATAACATGCTTTTGATGGTTTAGATCTTTAAAAAACTGCTCTGCAACTACACCGGAACAGTGGTGCGGTTACTGCAAAAAAGGCCCTACACGTATTATAATGTAATAAAATTTGATATAATCATTTATCCATATAAATAACATCCTTTTGATGGTTTAGATCTTGAAAAAAGTGCTCTGCAACTACACCGGAACAGTGGTGCGGTTACTCCAAAAATGGCCCTACACGTATTATAATGTAATAAAATTTTATATAATCATTTATCCATATAAATAACTTGCTTTTGATGGTTTAGATCTTGAAAAAACATCTCTGTAACTACACCGGAACAGTGGTGTCGTTACTTCAAAAATGGCCCTACACGTGTTATAATGTAATAAAATTTTATATAATCATTTATCCATATAAATAACATGCTTTTGATGGTTTAGATCTTGAAAAAACTGCTCTGCAACTACACCGGAACAGTGGTGCGGTTGCTCCAAAAATGGCCCTACACGTACTATAATGTAATAAAATTTTATATAATCATTTATTCATATAAATAACTTGCTTTTGATGGTTTAGATATTGAAAAAACTGCTCTGCAACTACACCGGAACAGTGGTGCCGTTACTTCAAAAATGGCCCTACACGTGTTATAATGTAATAAAATTTTATATAATCCTTTATCCATATAAATAACATGCTTTTGATGGTTTAGATCTTGAAAAAACTGCTCTGCAACTACATCGGAATAGTGGTGTCGTTACTTCAAAAATGGCCCTACACGTGTTATAATGTAATAAAATTTTATATAATCATTTATCCATATAAATAACATGCTTTTGATGGTTTAGATTTTGAAAAAACTGCTCTGCAACTACACCGGAACAGTGGTGCGGTTACTCCAAAAATGGCCCTACACGTATTATAATGTAATAAAATTTTATATAATCATTTATCCATATAAATAACATCCTTTTGATGGTTTAGATCTTGAAAAAACTGCTCTGCAACTACACCGGAACAGTGGTGCCGTTATTTCAAAAATGGCCCTACACGTGTTATAATCTAATAAAATTTTATATAATTATTTATCCATATAAATAACATGCTTTTGATGGTTTAGATCTTCAAAAAAACTGCTCTGCAACTACACCGGAACAGTGGTGCTGTTACTCCAAAAATGGCCCTACACGAATTATAATGTAATAAAATTTTATATATTCATTTATCCATATAAATAACATGCTTTTGATGATTTAGATCTTCAAAAAACTGCTCTGCAAATACACCGGAACAGTGGTGCGGTTACTCCAAAAATGGCCCTACACGAATTATAACGTAATAAAATTTTATATAATCATTTATCCATATAAATAACATGCTTTAATGGTTTAGATCTTTAAAAAACTGCTCTGCAACTACAGCGGAACAGTGGTGCCGTTATTTCAAAAATTGCCCTACACGTGTTATAATCTAATAAAATTTTATATAATTATTTATCCATATAAATAACATGCTTTTGATGGTTTAGATCTTCAAAAAAACTGCTCTGCAACTACACCGGAACAGTGGTGCGGTTACTCCAAAAATGGCCCTACACGTATTATAATGTAATAAAATTTTATATAATCATTTATCCATATAAATAACATCCTTTTGATGGTTTAGATCTTGAAAAAATTGCTCTGCAACTACACCGGAACAGTGGTGCGGTTACTCCAAAAATGGTCGTACACGTGTTATAATGTAATAAAATTTTATATACTCATTTATCCATATAAATAACATGTTTTTGATGGTTTAAATCTTGAAAAAACTGCTCTGCAACTACACCGTAACTGTGGTGCGGTTCCTCCAAAAATGGCCCTACACGTATTATAAAGTAATAAAATTTTATATAATCATTTATACATATAAATAACATCCTTTTGATGGTTTAGATCTTGAAAAAATTGCTCTGCAACTACACCGGAACAGTGGTGCGGTTACTCCAAAAATGGTCCTACACGTATTATAATGTAATAAAATTTTATATAATCATTTATTCATATAAATAACTTGCTTTTGATGGTTTAGATCTTGAAAATACTGCTCTCCAACTACACCGGAACAGTGGTGCCGTTACTTCAAAAATTGCCCTACACGTGTTATAATGTAATAAAATTTTATATAATCATTTATCCATATAAATAACATGCTTTTGATGGTTTAGATCTTTAAAAAACTGCTCTGCAAATACACCGGAACAGTGGTGCGGTTACTCCAAAAATGGCCCTACACGTATTATAATGTAATAAAATTTTATATAATCATTTATCCATATAAATAACATCCTTTTGATGGTTTAGATCTTGAAAAAATTGCTCTGCAACTACACCGGAACAGTGGTGCGGTTACTCCAAAAATGGTCGTACACGTGTTATAATGTAATAAAATTTTATATACTCATTTATCCATATAAATAACATGTTTTTGATGGTTTAAATCTTGAAAAAACTGCTCTGCAACTACACCGTAACTGTGGTGCGGTTCCTCCAAAAATGGCCCTACACGTATTATAAAGTAATAAAATTTTATATAATCATTTATACATATAAATAACATGCTTTTGATGGTTAAATCTTGAAAAAACTGCTCTAGAACTACACCGGAACAGTGGTGCGGTTGCTCCAAAAATGGCCCTACACGAATTATAACGTAATAAAATTTTATATAATCATTTATCCATATAAATAACATGCTTTAATGGTTTAGATCTTTAAAAAACTGCTCTGCAACTACACCGGAACAGTGGTGCGGTTACTCCAAAAATGGCCCTACACGTATTATAATGTAATAAAATTTTATATAATCATTTATCCATATAAATAACATGCTTTTGATGGTTTAGATCTTTAAAAAACTGCTCTGCAACTACACCGGAACAGTGATGCGGTTACTGCAAAAAAGGCCCTACACGTATTATAATGTAATAAAATTTTATATAATCATTTATCCATATAAATAACATCCTTTTGATGGTTTAAATCTTGAAAAAACTGCTCTGCAATTACACCGGAACAGTGGTGCGGATACTCCAAAAATGGCCCTACATGTATTATAATATAATAAAATTTTATATAATCATTTAGTCATATAAATAACTTGCTTTTGATGGTTTAGATCTTGAAAAAACTGCTCTGCAACTAAAGCGGAACAGTGGTGCCGTTATTTCAAAAAATTGCCCTACACGTGTTATAATCTAATAAAATTTTATATAATTATTTATCCATATAAATAACATGCTTTTGATGGTTTAGATCTTAAAAAAACTGCTCTGCAACTACACCGGAACAGTGGTGCTGTTACTCCAAAAATGGCCCTACACGAATTATAATGTAATAAAATTTTATATATTCATTTATCCATATAAATAACATGCTTTTGATGGTTTAGATCTTTAAAAAACTGCTCTGCAAATACTCCGGAACAGTGGTGCGGTTACTCCAAAAATGGCCCTACACATATTATAATGTAATAAAATTTTCTATAATCATTTATCCATATAAATAACATCCTTTTGATGGTTTAGATCTTGAAAAAATTGCTCTGCAACTACACCGGAACAGTGGTGCGGTTACTCCAAAAATGGTCGTACACGTGTTATAATGTAATAAAATTTTATATACTCATTTATCCATATAAATAACATGTTTTTGATGGTTTAAATCTTGAAAAAACTGCTCTGCAACTACACCGTAACTGTGGTGCGGTTACTCCAAAAATGGCCCTACACGTATTATAAAGTAATAAAATTTTATATAATCATTTATACATATAAATAACATCCTTTTGATGGTTTAGATCTTGAAAAAATTGCTCTGAAACTACACCGGAACAGTGGTGCGGTTACTCCAAAAATGGCCCTACACGTATTATAATGTAATAAAATTTTATATAATCATTTATTCATATAAATAACTTGCTTTTGATGGTTTAGATCTTGAAAAAACTGCTCTGCAACTACTCCGGAACAGTGGTGCCGTTACTTCAAAAATGGCCCTACACGTGTTATAATATAATAAAATTTTATATAATCATTTATCCATATAAATAACATGTTTTTGATGGTTTAGATCTTGAAAAAACTGCTCTGCAACTACACCGGAACAGTGGTGCGGTTGCTCCAAAAATGGCCCTACACGTACTATCATGTAATAAAATTTTATATAATCATTTATTCATATAAATAACTTGCTTTTGATGGTTTAGATCTTGAAAAAACTGCTCTGTAACTACACCGGAACAATGGTGCCGTTACTCCAAAAATGGCCCTACACGTATTATAATGTAATAAAATTTGATATAATCATTTATCCGTATAAATAACATCCTTTTGATGGTTTAGATCTTGAAAAAACTGCTCTGCAACTACACCGGAACAGTGGTGCGGTTACTCCAAAAATGTCCCTTCACGTATTATATTGTAATAAAATTTTATATAATCATTTATCCATATAAATAACTTGCTTTTGATGGTTTAGATTTTGAAAAAACTGCTCTGCAACTACACCGGAACAGTGGTGCGGTTACTCCAAAAATGGCCCTACACGTATTATAATGTAATGAAATTTTATATAATCATTTATCCATATAAATAACTTGCTTTTGATGGTTTAGATCTTGAAAAAACTGCTCTGTAACTACACCGGAACAATGGTGCCGTTACTCTAAAAATGGCCCTACACGTATTATAATGTAATAAAATATGATATAATCATTTATCCATATAAATAACATCCTTTTGATGGTTTAAATCTTGAAAAAACTGCTCTGCAATTACACCGGAACAGTGGTGCGGATACTCCAAAAATGGCCCTACATGTATTATAATATAATAAAATTTTATATAATCATTTAGTCATATAAATAACTTGCTTTTGATGGTTTAGATCTTGAAAAAACTGCTCTGCAACTAAAGCGGAACAGTGGTGCCGTTATTTCAAAAAATTGCCCTACACGTGTTATAATCTAATAAAATTTTATATAATTATTTATCCATATAAATAACATGCTTTTGATGGTTTAGATCTTAAAAAAACTGCTCTGCAACTACACCGGAACAGTGGTGCTGTTACTCCAAAAATGGCCCTACACGAATTATAATGTAATAAAATTTTATATATTCATTTATCCATATAAATAACTTGCTTTTGATGGTTTAGATCTTGAAAAAACTGCTCTGTAACTACACCGGAACAGTGGTGCCGTTACTCTAAAAATGGCCCTACACGTATTATAATGTAATAAAATTTGATATAATCATTTATCCATATAAATAACATCCTTTTGATGGTTTAAATCTTGAAAAAACTGCTCTACAACTACACCGGAACAGTGGTGCGGTTGCTCCAAAAATGGCCCTACACGAATTATAATGTAATAAAATTTTATATAATCATTTATCCATATAAATAACATGCTTTAATGGTTTAGATCTTTAAAAAACTGCTCTGCAACTACACCGGAACAGTGGTGCGGTTACTCCAAAAATGGCCCTACACGTATTATAATGTAATAAAATTTTATATAATCATTTATCTATATAAATAACATGCTTTTGATGGTTTAGATCTTTAAAAAACTGCTCTGCAACTACACCGGAACAGTGGTGCGGTAACTGCAAAAAAGGCCCTACACGTATTATAATGTAATAAAATTTGATATAATCATTTATCCATATAAATAACATCCTTTTGATGGTTTAGATCTTGAAAAAAGTGCTCTGCAACTACACCGGAACAGTGGTGCGGTTACTCCAAAAATGGCCCTACACGTATTATAATGTAATAAAATTTTATATAATCATTTATCCATATAAATAACTTGCTTTTGATGGTTTAGATCTTGAAAAAACATCTCTGTAACTACACCGGAACAGTGGTGCCGTTACTTCAAAAATGGCCCTACACGTGTTATAATGTAATAAAATTTTATATAATCATTTATCCATATAAATAACATGCTTTTGATGGTTTAGATCTTGAAAAAACTGCTCTGCAACTACACCGGAACAGTGGTGCGGTTGCTCCAAAAATGGCCCTACACGTACTATAATGTAATAAAATTTTATATAATCATTTATTCATATAAATAACTTGCTTTTGATGGTTTAGATATTGAAAAAACTGCTCTGCAACTACACCGGAACAGTGGTGCCGTTACTTCAAAAATGGCCCTACACGTGTTATAATGTAATAAAATTTTATATAATCCTTTATCCATATAAATAACATGCTTTTGATGGTTTAGATCTTGAAAAAACTGCTCTGCAACTACATCGGAATAGTGGTGTCGTTACTTCAAAAATGGCCCTACACGTGTTATAATGTAATAAAATTTTATATAATCATTTATCCATATAAATAACATCCTTTTGATGGTTTAGATTTTGAAAAAACTGCTCTGCAACTACACCGGAACAGTGGTGCGGTTACTCCAAAAATGGTCCTACACGTATTATAATGTAATAAAATTTTATATAATCATTTATCCATATAAATAACATCCTTTTGATGGTTTAGATCTTGAAAAAACTGCTCTGCAACTACACCGGAACAGTGGTGCCGTTATTTCAAAAATGGCCCTACACGTGTTATAATTGTTGGGTCCCGAATTGATGGCAAAACCCAAGAGGGGAGGGGTGAATTGGGTTCTTAAAAATTTCTTCGGTAACTTATCCCCTTGTGAGTTCAATCCCCTTAAATGAAGAAACAAAATGTAGAGCAAAGCAATATAGAAAGCAGAAATAAAATAGACGCAGATTTTTATAGTGGTTCGGGCAACCTCCCTACTCCACTCTTCCAAGCTCACACACCTTGTGACTTGGGTTCCACTATTGCATTCCACGAATACAATTAGAGCCTCTTGCTCTCTTCTAGATTCAAAGCTCTAGGGGGCATATACAACTAGAGCCACTTGCTCTCTTCTAGATTCTAGCTCTAGGGGGCATATAACATTTAGCACAAGTAGGTGATGAGTCACACTCCAATCACACACTACTTTGCTACCACTTGATCTTAGCTACGCAAGCTAAATCAAGTTCAATATAAACAAATAATCAATGAAAGTAAACTACACTTTACAGATGTGTAGAAGCAGTTTGGCGCAGAGAAGAACTTGGTAGGCTTTGAAGAATCTGAAGTGAAACTCTTGCAGTTTTGAAGTGTAGTTCTTCCTCTCTTGATTGGCTTGATCACTTTAATGCTCTTGTAGATAGGAGTTATGCTCACTTAATGTTTTCCAACTACTTCCCTCATCCACCATGAATGCTATTTATAATTTTGGAGGGAATCCGAACGTTAGAAGGTAGGTGGCGCGCATTTAATGCGCCAACGTTCGAATTAATTCCGACCGTTGCGACCCAAGTCGCAGGTGGAGTCGACTTCGGATGCGACTTCACCCAAGTCGCAGATGGAGTCGACTTCGGGTGCGACTTCGCTTCTCCGTCGCAACTTGAAGTTCCAGTCAGGGTCGACTTGGGTTCTCGACTTGACCCAAGTCGCAGGTGGAGTCGACTTCGGCTTCGACTTCACCTCGTCAGATGGCTTCACGAACTTGTAACTTGGAAATCGTTTTCTTTTGTTTTGCTTAGTCTTTCTTCCTTCAGTCCTTTTGATTCTGGAATGGCTCCTCATACTTATAGATCTTGTGAACCTTGAAGAACTTGACTTTGATTCTTCCTGGATTAGCTTGAACCTTGTGAATCTTCGAAGGAATTGAGTCTTGCTTGGAATTTGAAACACTTGAGTTGATAATGAGCTTGTTTTCTGAAAAATAGCTTCTGCCCGATCGAAGTCGATGTCGGAGTCGACTTCGGCTGCGACTTCACCTCAAGTCGCACGTGGAGTCGACTTGGGGTGCGACTTCGGCATTCTGCTGTTTCGAATTCAACTCTGGAAGGTTTCGCCCGACTGAAGTCGATGGTGAGGTCGACTTCGTTTGCGACTTGGCTACCCAAGTCGCAGGTGGAGTCGACTTGGCCTGCGACTTCACTTGCTCTTCTCCCTTTTTCAACTCTGGACAGTTTTGCATGTTTGAAGTCGTTCTTGGAGTCGACTTGGGGAACGACTTGGCCTTCCATACTTGTTTTTCTTCAAATGGTTATTCCTTAAACATTTCCACAAACTTGTTAGTAGCCAAGACTTACTCAAATTGATTTGTTAATCATCAAAACATAGATTTAGCTAGTTTTCCACATATTTCCAACAATCTCCCCCTTTTTGATGATTGACAAAACCGATTTGAGTGGATACCTTTCATTAAAAATAATATGCTCATATTGCATTTTAAAATCATGCTTATGCTCATGCAAACAGAACATTCACATATAGATATCATGTAAGCATATCATATTGCATTTTAAAATCATGCTTATGCTCATGCAAACAGAACATTCACATATAGATATCATGTAAGCATATCCTACTCTCCTCCCCTTTAATCATCTCTCTCCCTTTTAATCATTAAGACTTATACTCAATTTTTCAACTCAAATACTCTTCTTCTTCTTAAATCTCTCTCCCCCTTTTTGTCAATATATCAAAAAGATTAGAGGGTAATCAAAGAAATAGGTAGGTTAGCTCCCCCTAAATGGGTGCTCCCCCTCAATTTATGCTTTAAGTTAGTTCAAGCATTCCCATGTCATTTCTAAGCTTATAAAATGCTTCTTTTGCTAGGGGTTTAGTGAATATATCTGCAACTTGATCCTCTGTCCTTACATATACCAAACATATGTCATGATTTTCTACATGTTCTCTAATGAAATGATGTCTAAGGTCTATATGTTTGGTCCTAGAATGCAAGACTGGATTCTTGGTTAGACATATGGCACTTGTATTATCACATTTGATAGGTATATCTTTGAAATCCATGCCATAGTCCCTAAGTTTCTGTTTCATCCAAAGTAATTGAGCACAACAGCTCCCGGCGGCAATATATTCGGCTTCCGCCGTAGATAGAGCAACACTAGTTTGTTTTCTTGAAAACCATGAAACCAACATGCTTCCAAGAAACTGACATGTTCCACTAGTGCTTTTTCTATCTACTTTGTAACCAGCAAAATCCGCATCCGAGTAGCCGATTAGATCAAAATTAGAGCCCTTTGGATACCATAGTCCTAAGTTGGTAGTGTCTATTAGATATCTAAAAATTCTTTTCACAGCTACCAAGTGTGATTCTTTTGGGCATGATTGAAATCTAGAGCACATACACACACTAAACAAAATATCTGGCCTAGAAGCAGTTAAATACAATAAGGAACCTATCATGCTTCTATACAATTTTAAATCAACTACTTTGCCCTTCTCATCTTTGTCAAGCTTGATTGTAGAGCTCATGGGCGTGTTTGCTCCTTTGCTATTCTCCATGCCAAACTTCTTGAGCATCTCCTTGATGTATTTGGACTGGTTTATGAAGATTCCTTCATTTAGTTGCTTGATTTGCAGTCCAAGGAAGAAGTTTAGCTCTCCCATCATGCTCATCTCAAACTCTTTCTGCATAAGCTCAGAAAATTCTTGGCAAAGAGTTTCATTAGTAGCACCAAAAATAATATCATCTACATAAATCTGAATGATCAATATATCCTTTCCATTGTACTTGATAAACAAAGTGGTGTCTACATTTCCTTTTTGAAAATCATGATCAATCAGAAATTTGCTTAGTCTATCATACCAAGCTCTTGGAGCTTGTTTTAATCCATATAATGCTTTGGTTAGCTTGTATACAAATTTAGATTGATCTTTTTCCTCAAATCCAGGTGGTTGTTCTACATACACCTCTTCATTTATATAACCATTCAGAAATGCACTTTTGACATCCATTTGAAACAGTTTAAAGTTCATGTGAGATGCAAAAGCTAGTAAGATGCGAATTGCCTCTAATCTAGCAACCGGGGCATAGGATTCTTCAAAATCTATTCCTTCTTCTTGTGAGTATCCTTTTGCCACAAGTCTAGCTTTGTTTCTCACTACAAGTCCACTTTCATCTAATTTGTTCCTAAAGACCCACTTGGTGCCAATAACAATACAGTCATTTGGTCTAGGAACAAGGTGCCAAACTTGATTTCTTTCAAATTGATTTAGCTCTTCTTGCATTGCTATAATCCAGTTTTCATCATCAAGAGCTTGATCAATATTAGAAGGTTCAATTTTGGATACAAAAGCATATTGTCCACACACATTTTGCTTTGACCTTCTAGTTTTTACACCTTCATACACATTTCCTATAACTTGCTCAATTGGATGTGCATGTTTGAATTTTAAATCAGATGGAGGTTTATAGGAATCATCACCTTCACTTACCCTTTCCTCCATGGACTCTTCTTGCTTTTCCACATGCAGCCTTTCAAGGTTGCTTACAATCTCATCTGCATCACTTAAATCATCTCTTCTTTTCAAGCATGGGTTAGTTTCATCAAAAACAACATGTATGGATTCTTCTACAACTTGGTTTCGTTTATTGAATACTCTATATGCTTTGCTATTTGATGAGTACCCAAGGAATATTGACTCATCACTTTTAGCGTCAAGTTTTCCCAAGTTGGTTTTTCCATTGTTCAGAACATAACATGTGCATCCAAAAGCATGAAAATAAGAGATATTTGGTTTTCTTCCCTTCCATAGCTCATATGGGGTCTTTTTCAAGATAGCTCTAATGGTAACTCGATTTAACACATGACAAGCTGTATTTACAGCTTCACCCCAAAATTTCTTGGATAATTTACTTTCATTTAGCATTGTTCTAGCCATCTCTTGTATTGTTCTGTTTTTCCTTTCAACAACTCCATTTTGTTGTGGAGTCCTTGGTGCAGAAAATGTGTGATGAATTCCTTTTTCATTACATAATTCTATGAATCGTTTGTTCTCAAATTCACCACCATGATCACTCCTTATAGTCATAATAGTACTTTGTTTTTCATTTTCCACCAAGTTTACAAACGTTGAAAACATAGAGAAGGCTTCATCTTTGCTAGCTAAAAGAATTATCCATGTGAATCTTGAAAAGTCATCAACAATTACAAATACATATTTCTTTCCACCAATGGTTAAGATGTCGGATGGCCCATATAGATCCATGTGTAGCAATTCAAGCGGCTTAGTGGTGGAAATCTCCTTTTTGGTAGAAAAAGACATCTTTGGTTGTTTAGATAATTGACATGCCTTGCAAATCTTGTCTTTGTCATATTTTAATTTTGGTAATCCCTCTACCAAACTCTTTTTCCATAGGGTCTTTATGTTGCCCATGTTTATATGTCCAAGCCTCTTGTGCCAAACCCATGGATCGTTATCAATGGCCATTAGACATTGACCATCTAATTCATCAAGTGAAACCAAATATACATTTCCATGTCTTTTTCCGCTAAACATGATATGTTCTCCATCAAATACATTACATATAGATGATTCAAACACAACTTTATATCCTTTATCACATAATTGGCTAATGCTCATTAAGTTATGCTTGAGTCCTTCAACAAACAAAACATCCTCCATGCATGCATTTGAAATACTATAAATATTTCCTTTACCTTTGATTTTACCTTTCTCATTATTTCCAAAGGCAACAGTTCCGTCGTTGCAAGGCTTAAGTTTGTGAAACAAATTTCTTTCTCCAGTCATGTGCCTTGAACAACCGCTATCCATGAACCATACATTATTTGCCTTTGCCTTTAAACAAATCTGAAAGATAAACAAGTAAATCTCATCTTTTTGGTACCCATTTTATGGGTCCATTTGGGTTAGTGAAATGATTCAATCTTTGTAGTTCTACCTTGGAAAGCCCAAATCTTGTGTTCTTTGGTACCCAAACTAGTTTTGCACCATGGTCAAATAATCTCTTAAAGTTACACTTGTAAATTTTATGACCCATTTTGTTGCAAAAGTTGCAGGCCATTGGTAATCTAGAAGTAGGCCTCCAAGTATATTTTGGTTCAAGTGTTGGCCTTCTAGTCCACATAACATTTCTCCTTTGTGGCTTGTATATAGGTGCAGTTTTGGTTTGATATTTTCCAAGTGTAGGCACATTTGATTTACCACTTTCTTTTTGCTCAAATGTATTGTATCCAAGACCTCTTCTATCTGTTTGTGAGGTCATATTCAAGAACATCTTCACATTTTCACCGGGATTAGAGAATTTTGCTAATGATTCATTTAAGGATTCGTTCTCTTTTTTCAGTTTCTCAACTTCTTTCAACAACAGTTCATTTTCTTCTTTCAATTTTGTTGACATTTCAGCTAGTTTTCCATTTTCAATGATAACAAAGTTACATTGTTTTCTTTTTAATGTCAACTTGTTTCCTAGCTTTTTGATTTCCTCATATAATGAATCATATGCATTCTGTAGTTCTTCTAATTCGGCACATTTGAGGCAATCATGAAAAGAAGAATAACTTGATTGAGAATAAGGTTTGGAAGTTACCTCTTCACTTTCTGTGTATTTTGTTGAGGTAGATTGTTCTTCCAAAACTTCCGTCGTGTTTAAGCATAGCAGTTCTTCTTCTTGTTCGATTTGTGCTACGCAGCATATTCTTGCACAGTTGGCCGCATCGTTGTCATCGGTTGAAGAGTTGCATGTTGATGACGTCTCCTCATTGACGTACATGCCTCTTCCCTTTTGATATCTTCTGCCTTCATGATTTTCATTTGGCTTTTCTTCCGGTGTAGGACATTGGGTTTGCATATGTCCTACGCCCCCGCATCTATAGCATTTGATTGGTTCTTTCTTTTTCTCTCTGGAATTTCTGTCTTTGAAATTTCTGAAATTTCCGCCTTTTCTCACAAATTTTCTGAATCGTTTTGTGAGTAGGGCCATCTCGTCATCATTTTGAGAGGATGAGGTGTCATCCGTGTCTTGTGTAGCTTTCAAGGCAATTGCTCTTTTGCCTTTGTGTTGATCCTCATTCCTTTTCTTAATTAGCTCATGTGACATGAGTGAGCTAATAAGATCTTCAAGCTTCAATGTGTTGAGGTCTTTGGCTTCTTCAATTGCCGTTATCTTTGGAGTCCATGAATCCGGTAGAGCTCTCAATATCTTCATAACCTGCTCGGATTCAGAAATAGCTTTTCCAAGACCCTTTAGAGCATTAGTAATTTTAGAAAATCTCGCAAACATTTCAGAAATATTTTCAGTATCTAGCATTCTGAAATTTTCAAACTCTCCAATCAAAATGTTTCTCCTGGTCCCTTGGACTTGGGAGGTTCCTTCATAAATAGATGTTAGAGTATCCCATATCTCTTTTGCAGTCAAACAAGAAGATACTCTATCATACTCCGAAGCTGTAAGAGCACAAAATAAAGAATTCATTGCCTTGGCATTGCTCTTGACGGTTCTAACTTCCTCTTCGGTCCATTTGGAAGCTTTGTCATCGGTAGGCAAAATCACACCATCTTGGATAGCAATCCAAGAATCCATATCGGTAGCCATGATGAGTTGCTTCATACGAAGCTTCCAATAGCCAAAGTTGTTCCCATCAAACAATGGTGGCCTTGTAAAAGATTGGCCCTCGGCAAAAGCGGGAACGGAAGTAGATTGGGATGCCATGATAATAGATCTCTTTGATTCAATTCAAAGACCTGCTCTGATACCACTTGTTGGGTCCCGAATTGATGGCAAAACCCAAGAGGGGAGGGGTGAATTGGGTTCTTAAAAATTTCTTCGGTAACTTATCCCCTTGTGAGTTCAATCCCCTTAAATGAAGAAACAAAATGTAGAGCAAAGCAATATAGAAAGCAGAAATAAAATAGACGCAGATTTTTATAGTGGTTCGGGCAACCTCCCTACTCCACTCTTCCAAGCTCACACACCTTGTGACTTGGGTTCCACTATTGCATTCCACGAATACAATTAGAGCCTCTTGCTCTCTTCTAGATTCAAAGCTCTAGGGGGCATATACAACTAGAGCCACTTGCTCTCTTCTAGATTCTAGCTCTAGGGGGCATATAACATTTAGCACAAGTAGGTGATGAGTCACACTCCAATCACACACTACTTTGCTACCACTTGATCTTAGCTACGCAAGCTAAATCAAGTTCAATATAAACAAATAATCAATGAAAGTAAACTACACTTTACAGATGTGTAGAAGCAGTTTGGCGCAGAGAAGAACTTGGTAGGCTTTGAAGAATCTGAAGTGAAACTCTTGCAGTTTTGAAGTGTAGTTCTTCCTCTCTTGATTGGCTTGATCACTTTAATGCTCTTGTAGATAGGAGTTATGCTCACTTAATGTTTTCCAACTACTTCCCTCATCCACCATGAATGCTATTTATAATTTTGGAGGGAATCCGAACGTTAGAAGGTAGGTGGCGCGCATTTAATGCGCCAACGTTCGAATTAATTCCGACCGTTGCGACCCAAGTCGCAGGTGGAGTCGACTTCGGATGCGACTTCACCCAAGTCGCAGATGGAGTCGACTTCGGGTGCGACTTCGCTTCTCCGTCGCAACTTGAAGTTCCAGTCAGGGTCGACTTGGGTTCTCGACTTGACCCAAGTTGCAGGTGGAGTCGACTTCGGCTTCGACTTCACCTCGTCAGATGGCTTCACGAACTTGTAACTTGGAAATCGTTTTCTTTTGTTTTGCTTAGTCTTTCTTCCTTCAGTCCTTTTGATTCTGGAATGGCTCCTCATACTTATAGATCTTGTGAACCTTGAAGAACTTGACTTTGATTCTTCCTGGATTAGCTTGAACCTTGTGAATCTTCGAAGGAATTGAGTCTTGCTTGGAATTTGAAACACTTGAGTTGATAATGAGCTTGTTTTCTGAAAAATAGCTTCTGCCCGATCGAAGTCGATGTCGGAGTCGACTTCGGCTGCGACTTCACCTCAAGTCGCACGTGGAGTCGACTTGGGGTGCGACTTCGGCATTCTGCTGTTTCGAATTCAACTCTGGAAGGTTTCGCCTGACTGAAGTCGATGGTGAGGTCGACTTCGTTTGCGACTTGGCTACCCAAGTCGCAGGTGGAGTCGACTTGGCCTGCGACTTCACTTGCTCTTCTCCCTTTTTCAACTCTGGACAGTTTTGCATGTTTGAAGTCGTTCTTGGAGTCGACTTGGGGAACGACTTGGCCTTCCATACTTGTTTTTCTTCAAATGGTTATTCCTTAAACATTTCCACAAACTTGTTAGTAGCCAAGACTTACTCAAATTGATTTGTTAATCATCAAAACATAGATTTAGCTAGTTTTCCACATATTTCCAACAATAATCTAATAAAATTTTATATAATTATTTATCCATATAAATAACATGCTTTGATGGTTTAGATCTTCAAAAAAACTGCTCTGCAACTACACCGGAACAGTGGTGCTGTTACTCCAAAAATGGCCCTACACGAATTATAATGTAATAAAATTTTATATATTCATTTATCCATATAAATAACATGCTTTTGATGGTTTAGATCTTCAAAAAACTGCTCTGCAAATACACCGGAACAGTGGTGCGGTTACTCCAAAAATGGCCCTACACGAATTATAACGTAATAAAATTTTATATAATCATTTATCCATATAAATAACATGCTTTAATGGTTTAGATCTTTAAAAAACTGCTCTGCAACTACAGCGGAACAGTGGTGCCGTTATTTCAAAAATGGCCCTACACGTGTTATAATCTAATAAAATTTTATATAATTATTTATCCATATAAATAACATGCTTTTGATGGTTTAGATCTTCAAAAAAACTGCTCTGCAACTACACCGGAACAGTGGTGCGGTTACTCCAAAAATGGCCCTACACGTATTATAATGTAATAAAATTTTATATAATCATTTATCCATATAAATAACATCCTTTTGATGGTTTAGATCTTGAAAAAATTCCTCTGCAACTACACCGGAACAGTGGTGCGGTTACTCCAAAAATGGTCGTACACGTGTTATAATGTAATAAAATTTTATATACTCATTTATCCATATAAATAACATGTTTTTGATGGTTTAAATCTTGAAAAAACTGCTCTGCAACTACACCGTAACTGTGGTGCGGTTCCTCCAAAAATGGCCCTACACGTATTATAAAGTAATAAAATTTTATATAATCATTTATACATATAAATAACATCCTTTTGATGGTTTAGATCTTGAAAAAATTGCTCTGCAACTACACCGGAACAGTGGTGCGGTTACTCCAAAAATGGTCCTACACGTATTATAATGTAATAAAATTTTATATAATCATTTATTCATATAAATAACTTGCTTTTAATGGTTTAGATCTTGAAAATACTGCTCTCCAACTACACCGGAACAGTGGTGCCGTTACTTCAAAAATTGCCCTACACGTGTTATAATGTAATAAAATTTTATATAATCATTTATCCATATAAATAACATGCTTTTGATGGTTTAGATCTTTAAAAAACTGCTCTGCAAATACACCGGAACAGTGGTGCGGTTACTCCAAAAATGGCCCTACACGTATTATAATGTAATAAAATTTTATATAATCATTTATCCATATAAATAACATCCTTTTGATGGTTTAGATCTTGAAAAAATTGCTCTGCAACTACACCGGAACAGTGGTGCGGTTACTCCAAAAATGGTCGTACACGTGTTATAATGTAATAAAATTTTATATACTCATTTATCCATATAAATAACATGTTTTTTATGGTTTAAATCTTGAAAAAACTGCTCTGCAACTACACCGTAACTGTGGTGCGGTTCCTCCAAAAATGGCCCTACACGTATTATAAAGTAATAAAATTTTATATAATCATTTATACATATAAATAACATGCTTTTGATGGTTAAATCTTGAAAAAACTGCTCTACAACTACATCGGAACAGTGGTGCGGTTGCTCCAAAAATGGCCCTACACGAATTATAACGTAATAAAATTTTATATAATCATTTATCCATATAAATAACATGCTTTAATGGTTTAGATCTTTAAAAAACTGCTCTGCAACTACACCGGAACAGTGGTGCGGTTACTCCAAAAATGGCCCTACACGTATTATAATGTAATAAAATTTTATATAATCATTTATCCATATAAATAACATGCTTTTGATGGTTTAGATCTTTAAAAAACTGCTCTGCAACTACACCGGAACAGTGATGCGGTTACTGCAAAAAAGGCCCTACACGTATTATAATGTAATAAAATTTTATATAATCATTTATCCATATAAATAACATCCTTTTGATGGTTTAGATCTTGAAAAAATTGCACTGCAATTACACCGGAACAGTGGTGCGGATACTCCAAAAATGGCCCTACATGTATTATAATATAATAAAATTTTATATAATCATTTATTCATATAAATAACTTGCTTTTGATGGTTTAGATCTTGAAAAAACTGCTCTGCAACTAAAGCGGAACAGTGGTGCCGTTATTTCAAAAAATTGCCCTACACGTGTTATAATCTAATAAAATTTTATATAATTATTTATCCATATAAATAACATGCTTTTGATGGTTTAGATCTTAAAAAAACTGCTCTGCAACTACACCGGAACAGTGGTGCTGTTACTCCAAAAATGGCCCTACACGAATTATAATGTAATAAAATTTTATATATTCATTTATCCATATAAATAACTTGCTTTTGATGGTTTAGATCTTGAAAAAACTGCTCTGTAACTACACCGGAACAGTGGTGCCGTTACTCTAAAAATGGCCCTACACGTATTATAATGTAATAAAATTTGATATAATCATTTATCCATATAAATAACATCCTTTTGATGGTTTAAATCTTGAAAAAACTGCTCTACAACTACACCGGAACAGTGGTGCGGTTGCTCCAAAAATGGCCCTACACGAATTATAACGTAATAAAATTTTATATAATCATTTATCCATATAAATAACATGCTTTAATGGTTTAGATCTTTAAAAAACTGCTCTGCAACTACACCGGAACAGTGGTGCGGTTACTCCAAAAATGGCCCTACACGTATTATAATGTAATAAAATTTTATATAATCATTTATCTATATAAATAACATGCTTTTGATGGTTTAGATCTTTAAAAAACTGCTCTGCAACTACACCGGAACAGTGGTGCGGTAACTGCAAAAAAGGCCCTACACGTATTATAATGTAATAAAATTTGATATAATCATTTATCCATATAAATAACATCCTTTTGATGGTTTAGATCTTGAAAAAAGTGCTCTGCAACTACACCGGAACAGTGGTGCGGTTACTCCAAAAATGGCCCTACACGTATTATAATGTAATAAAATTTTATATAATCATTTATCCATATAAATAACTTGCTTTTGATGGTTTAGATCTTGAAAAAACATCTCTGTAACTACACCGGAACAGTGGTGCCGTTACTTCAAAAATGGCCCTACACGTGTTATAATGTAATAAAATTTTATATAATCATTTATCCATATAAATAACATGCTTTTGATGGTTTAGATCTTGAAAAAACTGCTCTGCAACTACACCGGAACAGTGGTGCGGTTGCTCCAAAAATGGCCCTACACGTACTATATTGTAATAAAATTTTATATAATCATTTATTCATATAAATAACTTGCTTTTGATGGTTTAGATATTGAAAAAACTGCTCTGCAACTACACCGGAACAGTGGCGCCGTTACTTCAAAAATGGCCCTACACGTGTTATAATGTAATAAAATTTTATATAATCCTTTATCCATATAAATAACATTCTTTTGATGGTTTAGATCTTGAAAAAACTGCTCTGCAACTACATCGGAATAGTGGTGTCGTTACTTCAAAAATGGCCCTACACGTGTTATAATGTAATAAAATTTTATATAATCATTTATCCATATAAATAACATCCTTTTGATGGTTTAGATTTTGAAAAAACTGCTCTGCAACTACACCGGAACAGTGGTGCGGTTACTCCAAAAATGGCCCTACACGTATTATAATGTAATAAAATTTTATATAATCATTTATCCATATAAATAACATCCTTTTGATGGTTTAGATCTTGAAAAAACTGCTCTGCAACTACACCGGAACAGTGGTGCCGTTATTTCAAAAATGGCCCTACACGTGTTATAATCTAATAAAATTTTATATAATTATTTATCCATATAAATAACATGCTTTGATGGTTTAGATCTTCAAAAAAACTGCTCTGCAACTACACCGGAACAGTGGTGTTGTTACTCCAAAAATGGCCCTACACGAATTATAATGTAATAAAATTTTATATATTCATTTATCCATATAAATAACATGCTTTTGATGGTTTAGATCTTCAAAAAACTGCTCTGCAAATACACCGGAACAGTGGTGCGGTTACTCCAAAAATGGCCCTACACGAATTATAACGTAATAAAATTTTATATAATCATTTATCCATATAAATAACATGCTTTAATGGTTTAGATCTTTAAAAAACTGCTCTGCAACTACAGCGGAACAGTGGTGCCGTTATTTCAAAAATGGCCCTACACGTGTTATAATCTAATAAAATTTTATATAATTATTTATCCATATAAATAACATGCTTTTGATGGTTTAGATCTTCAAAAAAACTGCTCTGCAACTACACCGGAACAGTGGTGCGGTTACTCCAAAAATGGCCCTACACGTATTATAATGTAATAAAATTTTATATAATCATTTATCCATATAAATAACATCCTTTTGATGGTTTAGATCTTGAAAAAATTGCTCTGCAACTACACCGGAACAGTGGTGCGGTTACTCCAAAAATGGTCGTACACGTGTTATAATGTAATAAAATTTTATATACTCATTTATCCATATAAATAACATGTTTTTGATGGTTTAAATCTTGAAAAAACTGCTCTGCAACTACACCGTAACTGTGGTGCGGTTCCTCCAAAAATGGCCCTACACGTATTATAAAGTAATAAAATTTCATATAATCATTTATACATATAAATAACATCCTTTTGATGGTTTAGATCTTGAAAAAATTGCTCTGCAACTACACCGGAACAGTGGTGCGGTTACTCCAAAAATGGTCCTACACGTATTATAATGTAATAAAATTTTATATAATCATTTATTCATATAAATAACTTGCTTTTGATGGTTTAGATCTTGAAAATACTGCTCTCCAACTACACCGGAACAGTGGTGCCGTTACTTCAAAAATTGACCTACACGTGTTATAATGTAATAAAATTTTATATAATCATTTATCCATATAAATAACATGCTTTTGATGGTTTAGATCTTTAAAAAACTGCTCTGCAAATACACCGGAACAGTGGTGCGGTTACTCCAAAAATGGCCCTACACGTATTATAATGTAATAAAATTTTATATAATCATTTATCCATATAAATAACATCCTTTTGATGGTTTAGATCTTGAAAAAATTGCTCTGCAACTACACCGGAACAGTGGTGCGGTTACTCCAAAAATGGTCGTACACGTGTTATAATGTAATAAAATTTTATATACTCATTTATCCATATAAATAACATGTTTTTGATGGTTTAAATCTTGAAAAAACTGCTCTGCAACTACACCGTAACTGTGGTGCGGTTCCTCCAAAAATGGCCCTACACGTATTATAAAGTAATAAAATTTTATATAATCATTTATACATATAAATAACATGCTTTTGATGGTTAAATCTTGAAAAAACTGCTCTACAACTACACCGGAACAGTGGTGCGGTTGCTCCAAAAATGGCCCTACACGAATTATAACGTAATAAAATTTTATATAATCATTTATCCATATAAATAACATGCTTTAATGGTTTAGATCTTTAAAAAACTGCTCTGCAACTACACCGGAACAGTGGTGCGGTTACTCCAAAAATGGCCCTACACGTATTATAATGTAATAAAATTTTATATAATCATTTATCCATATAAATAACATGCTTTTGATGGTTTAGATCTTTAAAAAACTGCTCTGCAACTACACCGGAACAGTGATGCGGTTACTGCAAAAAAGGCCCTACACGTATTATAATGTAATAAAATTTTATATAATCATTTATCCATATAAATAACATCCTTTTGATGGTTTAGATCTTGAAAAAATTGCTCTGCAATTACACCGGAACAGTGGTGCGGATACTCCAAAAATGGCCCTACATGTATTATAATATAATAAAATTTTATATAATCATTTATTCATATAAATAACTTGCTTTTGATGGTTTAGATCTTGAAAAAACTGCTCTGCAACTAAAGCGGAACAGTGGTGCCGTTATTTCAAAAAATTGCCCTACACGTGTTATAATCTAATAAAATTTTATATAATTATTTATCCATATAAATAACATGCTTTTGATGATTTAGATCTTAAAAAAACTGCTCTGCAACTACACCGGAACAGTGGTGCTGTTACTCCAAAAATGGCCCTACACGAATTATAACGTAATAAAATTTTATATAATCATTTATCCATATAAATAACATGCTTTAATAGTTTAGATCTTTAAAAAACTGCTCTGCAACTACACCGGAACAGTGGTGCGGTTACTCCAAAAATGGCCCTACACGTATTATAATGTAATAAAATTTAATATAATCATTTATCCATATAAATAACATCCTTTTGATGGTTTAGATCTTGAAAAAATTGCTCTGCAACTACACCGGAACAGTGGTGCGGTTACTCCAAAAATGGTCGTACACGTGTTATAATGTAATAAAATTTTATATACTCATTTATCCATATAAATAACATGTTTTTGATGGTTTAAATCTTGAAAAAACTGCTCTGCAACTACACCGTAACTGTGGTGCGGTTACTCCAAAAATGGCCCTACACGTATTATAAAGTAATAAAATTTTATATAATCATTTATACATATAAATAACATCCTTTTGATGGTTTAGATCTTGAAAAAATTGCTCTGCAACTACACCGGAACAGTGGTGCGGTTACTCCAAAAAAGGCCCTACACGTATTATAATGTAATAAAATTTTATATAATCATTTATTCATATAAATAACTTGCTTTTGATGGTTTAGATCTTGAAAAAACTGCTCTGCAACTACACCGGAACAGTGGTGCGGTTACTCCAAAAATGGTCGTACACGTGTTATAATGTAATAAAATTTTATATACTCATTTATCCATATAAATAACATGTTTTTGATGGTTTAAATCTTGAAAAAACTGCTCTGCAACTACACCGTAACTGTGGTGCGGTTACTCCAAAAATGGCCCTACACGTATTATAACGTAATAAAATTTTATATAATCATTTATCCATATAAATAACTTGCTTTTGATGGTTTAGATTTTGAAAAAACTGCTCTGCAACTACACCGGAACAGTGGTGCGGTTACTCCAAAAAATGGCCCTACACGTATTATAATGTAATGAAATTTTATATAATCATTTATCCATATAAATAACTTGCTTTTGATGGTTTAGATCTTGAAAAAACTGCTCTGCAACTACACCGGAACAGTGGTGAGGTTACTCCAAAAATGGCCCTACACCTATTATAATGTAATAAAATTTTATGTAATCATTTATCCATATAAATAACATGCTTTTGATGGTTTAGATCTTGAAAAAACTGCTCTGCAACTACACCCGAACAGTGGTGAGGTTACTCCAAAAATGGCCCTACACGTATTATAACGTAATAAAATTTTATATAATCATTTATCCATATAAATAACATGCTTTTGATGGTTTAGATCTTGAAAAAACTGCTCTGCAACTACACCGGAACAGTGGTGAGGTTACTCCAAAAATGGCCCTACACGTATTATAATGTAATAAAATTTTATATAATCATTTATCCATATAAATAACATGCTTTTGATGGTTTAGATCTTTAAAAAACTGCTCTGCAACTACACCGGAACAGTGGTGCGGTTACTCCAAAAATGGCCCTACACGTATTATAATGTAATAAAATTTTATATAATCATTTATCCTTATAAATAACTTGCTTTTGATGGTTTAGATTTTGAAAAAACTGCTCTGCAACTACACCGAAACAGTGGTGCGGTTACTCCAAAAATGGCCCTACACGTGTTATAATGTAATAAAATTTTATATAATCATTTATCCATATAAATAACTTGCTTTTGATGGTTTAGATCTTGAAAAAACTGCTCTGCAACTACACCGGAACAGTGGTGAGGTTACTCCAAAAATGGCCCTACACGTATTATAATGTAATAAAATTTTATATAATCATTTATCCATATAAATAACATCCTTTTGATGGTTTAGATCTTGAAAAAACTGCTCTGCAACTACACCAGAACAGTGGTGAGGTTACTCCAAAAATGGCCCTACACGTATTATAATGTAATAAAATTTTATATAATCATTTATCCATATAAATAACATGCTTTTGATGGTTTAGATCTTTAAAAAACTGCTCTGCAACTACACCGGAACAGTGGTGCGGTTACTCCAAAAATGGCCCTACACGTATTATAATGTAATAAAATTTTATATAATAATTTATCCATATAAATAACATCCTTTTGATGGTTTAGATCTTGAAAAAATTGCTCTGCAACTACACCGGAACAGTGGTGCGGTTGCTCCAAAAATGGCCCTACACGTATTATAATGTAATAAAATTTTATATAATCATTTATCCATATAAATAACTTGCTTTTGATGGTTTAGATCTTGAAAAAACTGCTCTGCAACTACACCGGAACAGTGGTGCCGTTACTTCAAAAATGGCCCAACACGTGTTATAATGTAATAAAATTTTATATAATCATTTATCCATATAAATAACATCCTTTTGATGGTTTAGATCTTGAAAAAACTGCTCTGCAACTACACCGGAACAGTGGTGGGGTTGCTCCAAAAATGGCCCTACACGAATTATAATGTAATAAAATTTTATATATTCATTTATCCATATAAATAACATGCTTTTTGATGGTTTAGATTTTTAAAAAACTGCTCTGCAACTACACCGGAACAGTGGTGCGGTTACTCCAAAAATGGACCTACACGTATTATAATGTAATAAAATTTTATATAATCTTTTATCCATATAAATAACATGCTTTTGATGGTTTAGATATTGAAAAAACTGCTCTGCAACTACACCGGAACAGTGGTGCGGTTGTTCCAAAAATGGCCCTACACGTATTATAATGTAATAAAATTTTATGTAATCATTTATCCATATAAATAACATGCTTTTGATGGTTTAGATATTGAAAAAACTGCTCTGCAACTACACCGGAACAGTGGTGCCATTACTTCAAAAATGGCCCTACACGTGTTATAATGTAATAAAATTTTATATAATCCTTTATCCATATAAATAACATGCTTTTGATTGTTTAGATATTGAAAAAACTGCTCTGCAACTACACCGGAATAGTGGTGTCGTTACTTCAAAAATGGCCCTACGCGTGTTATAATGTAATAAAATTTTATATAATCATTTATTCATATAAATAACATGCTTTTGATGGTTTAGATCTTGAAAAAACTTCTCTGACACTACACCGGAATAGTGGTGCGGTTACTCCAAAAATGGCCCTACACGTATTATAATGTAATAAAATTTTATATAATCATTTATGCCTATAAATAACTTGCTTTTGATGGTTTAGATCTTGAAAAAACTGCTCTGTAACTACACCGGAACAGTTGTGCCGTTACTTCAAAAATGGCCCTACACGTATTATAATGTAATAAAATGTTATATAATAATTTATCCATATAAATAACATGCTTTTGATGGTTTAGATCTTGAAAAAACTGCTCTGCAACTACATCGGAACAGTGGTGCGGTTACTCCAAAAATGGCCCTACACGTATTATAATGTAATAAAATTTTATATAATCATTTATCCATATAAATAACATGCTTTTGATGGTTTAGATTTTGAAAAAACTGCTCAGATACTACACCGGAACAGTGGTGCGGTTACTCCAAAAAGGGCCCTTCACGTATTATAATGTAATAAAATTTTATATAATCATTTATCCATATAAATAACATGCTTTTGATGGTTTAGATCTTCAAAAAACTGCTCTGCAACTACACCGGAACAGTGGTGCCGTTACTTCAAAAATGGCCCTACACGTGTTATAATGTAATAAAATTTTATATAATCCTTTATCCATATAAATAACATTCTTTTGATGGTTTAGATCTTGAAAAAACTGCTCTGCAACTACATCGGAACAGTGGTGAGGTTACTCCAAAAATGGCCCTACACGTATTATAATGTAATAAAATTTTATATAATCATTTATCCATATAAATAACATGCTTTTGATGGTTTAGATCTTTAAAAAACTGCTCTGCAACTACACCGGAACAGTGGTGCGGTTACTCCAAAAATGGCCCTACACGTATTATAATGTAATAAAATTTTATATAATCATTTATGCCTATAAATAACTTGCTTTTGATGGTTTAGATCTTGAAAAAACTGCTCTGCAACTACACCGGAACAGTGGTGAGGTTACTCCAAAAATGGCCCTACACGTATTATAATGTAATAAAATTTTATATAATCATTTATCCATATAAATAACATGCTTTTGATGGTTTAGATCTTGAAAAAACTTCTCTGACACTACACCGGAATAGTGGTTCGGTTACTCCAAAAATGGCCCTACACGTATTATAATGTAATAAAATTTTATATAATCATTTATGCCTATAAATAACTTGCTTTTGATGGTTTAGATCTTGAAAAAACTGCTCTGCAACTACACCGGAACAGTGGTGAGGTTACTCCAAAAATGGCCCTACACGTATTATAATGTAATAAAATTTTATATAATCATTTATCCATATAAATAACATGCTTTTGATGGTTTAGATCTTTAAAAAACTGCTCTGCAACTACACCGGAACAGTGGTGCGGTTACTCCAAAAATGGCCCTACACGTATTATAATGTAATAAAATTTTATATAATCATTTATCCATATAAATAACATGCTTTTGATGGTTTAGATTTTGAAAAAACTGCTCAGATACTACACCGGAAAAGTGGTGCGGTTACTCCAAAAATGGCCCTTCACGTATTATAATGTAATAAAATTTTATATAATCATTTATCCATATAAATAACATGTTTTTGATGGTTTAAATCTTGAAAAAACTGCTCTGCAACTACACCGTAATTGTGGTGCGGTTACTCCAAAAATGGTCGTACACGTGTTATAATGTAATAAAATTTTATGTACTCATTTATCCATATAAATAACATGTTTTTGATGGTTTAAATCTTGAAAAAACTGCTCTGCAACTACACCGTAACTGTGGTGCGGTTACTCCAAAAATGGCCCTACACGTATTATAACGTAATAAAATTTTATATAATCATTTATCCATATAAATAACTTGCTTTTGATGGTTTAGATTTTGAAAAAACTGCTCTGCAACTACACCGGAACAGTGGTGCGGTTACTCCAAAAAATGGCCCTACACGTATTATAATGTAATGAAATTTTATATAATCATTTATCCATATAAATAACTTGCTTTTGATGGTTTAGATCTTGAAAAAACTGCTCTGCAACTACACCGGAACAGTGGTGAGGTTACTCCAAAAATGGCCCTACACCTATTATAATGTAATAAAATTTTATGTAATCATTTATCCATATAAATAACATGCTTTTGATGGTTTAGATCTTGAAAAAACTGCTCTGCAACTACACCCGAACAGTGGTGAGGTTACTCCAAAAATGGCCCTACACGTATTATAACGTAATAAAATTTTATATAATCATTTATCCATATAAATAACATGCTTTTGATGGTTTAGATCTTGAAAAAACTGCTCTGCAACTACACCGGAACAGTGGTGAGGTTACTCCAAAAATGGCCCTACACGTATTATAATGTAATAAAATTTTATATAATCATTTATCCATATAAATAACATGCTTTTGATGGTTTAGATCTTTAAAAAACTGCTCTGCAACTACACCGGAACAGTGGTGCGGTTACTCCAAAAATGGCCCTACACGTATTATAATGTAATAAAATTTTATATAATCATTTATCCTTATAAATAACTTGCTTTTGATGGTTTAGATTTTGAAAAAACTGCTCTGCAACTACACCGAAACAGTGGTGCGGTTACTCCAAAAATGGCCCTACACGTGTTATAATGTAATAAAATTTTATATAATCATTTATCCATATAAATAACTTGCTTTTGATGGTTTAGATCTTGAAAAAACTGCTCTGCAACTACACCGGAACAGTGGTGAGGTTACTCCAAAAATGGCCCTACACGTATTATAATGTAATAAAATTTTATATAATCATTTATCCATATAAATAACATCCTTTTGATGGTTTAGATCTTGAAAAAACTGCTCTGCAACTACACCAGAACAGTGGTGAGGTTACTCCAAAAATGGCCCTACACGTATTATAATGTAATAAAATTTTATATAATCATTTATCCATATAAATAACATGCTTTTGATGGTTTAGATCTTTAAAAAACTGCTCTGCAACTACACCGGAACAGTGGTGCGGTTACTCCAAAAATGGCCCTACACGTATTATAATGTAATAAAATTTTATATAATCATTTATCCATATAAATAACATCCTTTTGATGGTTTAGATCTTGAAAAAATTGCTCTGCAACTACACCGGAACAGTGGTGCGGTTGCTCCAAAAATGGCCCTACACGTATTATAATGTAATAAAATTTTATATAATCATTTATCCATATAAATAACTTGCTTTTGATGGTTTAGATCTTGAAAAAACTGCTCTGCAACTACACCGGAACAGTGGTGCCGTTACTTCAAAAATGGCCCAACACGTGTTATAATGTAATAAAATTTTATATAATCATTTATCCATATAAATAACATCCTTTTGATGGTTTAGATCTTGAAAAAACTGCTCTGCAACTACACCGGAACAGTGGTGGGGTTGCTCCAAAAATGGCCCTACACGAATTATAATGTAATAAAATTTTATATATTCATTTATCCATATAAATAACATGCTTTTTGATGGTTTAGATTTTTAAAAAACTGCTCTGCAACTACACCGGAACAGTGGTGCGGTTACTCCAAAAATGGACCTACACGTATTATAATGTAATAAAATTTTATATAATCTTTTATCCATATAAATAACATGCTTTTGATGGTTTAGATCTTGAAAAAACTGCTCTGCAACTACACCGGAACAGTGGTGCGGTTGTTCCAAAAATGGCCCTACACGTATTATAATGTAATAAAATTTTATGTAATCATTTATCCATATAAATAACATGCTTTTGATGGTTTAGATATTGAAAAAACTGCTCTGCAACTACACCGGAACAGTGGTGCCATTACTTCAAAAATGGCCCTACACGTGTTATAATGTAATAAAATTTTATATAATCCTTTATCCATATAAATAACATGCTTTTGATTGTTTAGATATTGAAAAAACTGCTCTGCAACTACACCGGAATAGTGGTGTCGTTACTTCAAAAATGGCCCTACGCGTGTTATAATGTAATAAAATTTTATATAATCATTTATTCATATAAATAACATGCTTTTGATGGTTTAGATCTTGAAAAAACTTCTCTGACACTACACCGGAATAGTGGTGCGGTTACTCCAAAAATGGCCCTACACGTATTATAATGTAATAAAATTTTATATAATCATTTATGCCTATAAATAACTTGCTTTTGATGGTTTAGATCTTGAAAAAACTGCTCTGTAACTACACCGGAACAGTTGTGCCGTTACTTCAAAAATGGCCCTACACGTATTATAATGTAATAAAATGTTATATAATAATTTATCCATATAAATAACATGCTTTTGATGGTTTAGATCTTGAAAAAACTGCTCTGCAACTACATCGGAACAGTGGTGCGGTTACTCCAAAAATGGCCCTACACGTATTATAATGTAATAAAATTTTATATAATCATTTATGCCTATAAATAACTTGCTTTTGATGGTTTAGATCTTGAAAAAACTGCTCTGCAACTACACCGGAACAGTGGTGAGGTTACTCCAAAAATGGCCCTACACGTATTATAATGTAATAAAATTTTATATAATCATTTATCCATATAAATAACATGCTTTTGATGGTTTAGATCTTGAAAAAACTTCTCTGACACTACACCGGAATAGTGGTTCGGTTACTCCAAAAATGGCCCTACACGTATTATAATGTAATAAAATTTTATATAATCATTTATGCCTATAAATAACTTGCTTTTGATGGTTTAGATCTTGAAAAAACTGCTCTGCAACTACACCGGAACAGTGGTGAGGTTACTCCAAAAATGGCCCTACACGTATTATAATGTAATAAAATTTTATATAATCATTTATCCATATAAATAACATGCTTTTGATGGTTTAGATCTTTAAAAAACTGCTCTGCAACTACACCGGAACAGTGGTGCGGTTACTCCAAAAATGGCCCTACACGTATTATAATGTAATAAAATTTTATATAATCATTTATCCATATAAATAACATGCTTTTGATGGTTTAGATTTTGAAAAAACTGCTCAGATACTACACCGGAAAAGTGGTGCGGTTACTCCAAAAATGGCCCTTCACGTATTATAATGTAATAAAATTTTATATAATCATTTATCCATATAAATAACATGTTTTTGATGGTTTAAATCTTGAAAAAACTGCTCTGCAACTACACCGTAACTGTGGTGCGGTTACTCCAAAAATGGTCGTACACGTGTTATAATGTAATAAAATTTTATGTACTCATTTATCCATATAAATAACATGTTTTTGATGGTTTAAATCTTGAAAAAACTGCTCTGCAACTACACCGTAACTGTGGTGCGGTTACTCCAAAAATGGCCCTACACGTATTATAACGTAATAAAATTTTATATAATCATTTATCCATATAAATAACTTGCTTTTGATGGTTTAGATTTTGAAAAAACTGCTCTGCAACTACACCGGAACAGTGGTGCGGTTACTCCAAAAAATGGCCCTACACGTATTATAATGTAATGAAATTTTATATAATCATTTATCCATATAAATAACTTGCTTTTGATGGTTTAGATCTTGAAAAAACTGCTCTGCAACTACACCGGAACAGTGGTGAGGTTACTCCAAAAATGGCCCTACACCTATTATAATGTAATAAAATTTTATGTAATCATTTATCCATATAAATAACATGCTTTTGATGGTTTAGATCTTGAAAAAACTGCTCTGCAACTACACCCGAACAGTGGTGAGGTTACTCCAAAAATGGCCCTACACGTATTATAACGTAATAAAATTTTATATAATCATTTATCCATATAAATAACATGCTTTTGATGGTTTAGATCTTGAAAAAACTGCTCTGCAACTACACCGGAACAGTGGTGAGGTTACTCCAAAAATGGCCCTACACGTATTATAATGTAATAAAATTTTATATAATCATTTATCCATATAAATAACATGCTTTTGATGGTTTAGATCTTTAAAAAACTGCTCTGCAACTACACCGGAACAGTGGTGCGGTTACTCCAAAAATGGCCCTACACGTATTATAATGTAATAAAATTTTATATAATCATTTATCCTTATAAATAACTTGCTTTTGATGGTTTAGATTTTGAAAAAACTGCTCTGCAACTACACCGAAACAGTGGTGCGGTTACTCCAAAAATGGCCCTACACGTGTTATAATGTAATAAAATTTTATATAATCATTTATCCATATAAATAACTTGCTTTTGATGGTTTAGATCTTGAAAAAACTGCTCTGCAACTACACCGGAACAGTGGTGAGGTTACTCCAAAAATGGCCCTACACGTATTATAATGTAATAAAATTTTATATAATCATTTATCCATATAAATAACATCCTTTTGATGGTTTAGATCTTGAAAAAACTGCTCTGCAACTACACCAGAACAGTGGTGAGGTTACTCCAAAAATGGCCCTACACGTATTATAATGTAATAAAATTTTATATAATCATTTATCCATATAAATAACATGCTTTTGATGGTTTAGATCTTTAAAAAACTGCTCTGCAACTACACCGGAACAGTGGTGCGGTTACTCCAAAAATGGCCCTACACGTATTATAATGTAATAAAATTTTATATAATCATTTATCCATATAAATAACATCCTTTTGATGGTTTAGATCTTGAAAAAATTGCTCTGCAACTACACCGGAACAGTGGTGCGGTTGCTCCAAAAATGGCCCTACACGTATTATAATGTAATAAAATTTTATATAATCATTTATCCATATAAATAACTTGCTTTTGATGGTTTAGATCTTGAAAAAACTGCTCTGCAACTACACCGGAACAGTGGTGCCGTTACTTCAAAAATGGCCCAACACGTGTTATAATGTAATAAAATTTTATATAATCATTTATCCATATAAATAACATCCTTTTGATGGTTTAGATCTTGAAAAAACTGCTCTGCAACTACACCGGAACAGTGGTGGGGTTGCTCCAAAAATGGCCCTACACGAATTATAATGTAATAAAATTTTATATATTCATTTATCCATATAAATAACATGCTTTTTGATGGTTTAGATTTTTAAAAAACTGCTCTGCAACTACACCGGAACAGTGGTGCGGTTACTCCAAAAATGGACCTACACGTATTATAATGTAATAAAATTTTATATAATCTTTTATCCATATAAATAACATGCTTTTGATGGTTTAGATCTTGAAAAAACTGCTCTGCAACTACACCGGAACAGTGGTGCGGTTGTTCCAAAAATGGCCCTACACGTATTATAATGTAATAAAATTTTATGTAATCATTTATCCATATAAATAACATGCTTTTGATGGTTTAGATATTGAAAAAACTGCTCTGCAACTACACCGGAACAGTGGTGCCATTACTTCAAAAATGGCCCTACACGTGTTATAATGTAATAAAATTTTATATAATCCTTTATCCATATAAATAACATGCTTTTGATTGTTTAGATATTGAAAAAACTGCTCTGCAACTACACCGGAATAGTGGTGTCGTTACTTCAAAAATGGCCCTACGCGTGTTATAATGTAATAAAATTTTATATAATCATTTATTCATATAAATAACATGCTTTTGATGGTTTAGATCTTGAAAAAACTTCTCTGACACTACACCGGAATAGTGGTGCGGTTACTCCAAAAATGGCCCTACACGTATTATAATGTAATAAAATTTTATATAATCATTTATGCCTATAAATAACTTGCTTTTGATGGTTTAGATCTTGAAAAAACTGCTCTGTAACTACACCGGAACAGTTGTGCCGTTACTTCAAAAATGGCCCTACACGTATTATAATGTAATAAAATGTTATATAATAATTTATCCATATAAATAACATGCTTTTGATGGTTTAGATCTTGAAAAAACTGCTCTGCAACTACATCGGAACAGTGGTGCGGTTACTCCAAAAATGGCCCTACACGTATTATAATGTAATAAAATTTTATATAATCATTTATCCATATAAATAACATGCTTTTGATGGTTTAGATTTTGAAAAAACTGCTCAGATACTACACCGGAACAGTGGTGCGGTTACTCCAAAAAGGGCCCTTCACGTATTATAATGTAATAAAATTTTATATAATCATTTATCCATATAAATAACATGCTTTTGATGGTTTAGATCTTCAAAAAACTGCTCTGCAACTACACCGGAACAGTGGTGCCGTTACTTCAAAAATGGCCCTACACGTGTTATAATGTAATAAAATTTTATATAATCCTTTATCCATATAAATAACATTCTTTTGATGGTTTAGATCTTGAAAAAACTGCTCTGCAACTACATCGGAACAGTGGTGAGGTTACTCCAAAAATGGCCCTACACGTATTATAATGTAATAAAATTTTATATAATCATTTATCCATATAAATAACATGCTTTTGATGGTTTAGATCTTTAAAAAACTGCTCTGCAACTACACCGGAACAGTGGTGCGGTTACTCCAAAAATGGCCCTACACGTATTATAATGTAATAAAATTTTATATAATCATTTATGCCTATAAATAACTTGCTTTTGATGGTTTAGATCTTGAAAAAACTGCTCTGCAACTACACCGGAACAGTGGTGAGGTTACTCCAAAAATGGCCCTACACGTATTATAATGTAATAAAATTTTATATAATCATTTATCCATATAAATAACATGCTTTTGATGGTTTAGATCTTGAAAAAACTTCTCTGACACTACACCGGAATAGTGGTTCGGTTACTCCAAAAATGGCCCTACACGTATTATAATGTAATAAAATTTTATATAATCATTTATGCCTATAAATAACTTGCTTTTGATGGTTTAGATCTTGAAAAAACTGCTCTGCAACTACACCGGAACAGTGGTGAGGTTACTCCAAAAATGGCCCTACACGTATTATAATGTAATAAAATTTTATATAATCATTTATCCATATAAATAACATGCTTTTGATGGTTTAGATCTTTAAAAAACTGCTCTGCAACTACACCGGAACAGTGGTGCGGTTACTCCAAAAATGGCCCTACACGTATTATAATGTAATAAAATTTTATATAATCATTTATCCATATAAATAACATGCTTTTGATGGTTTAGATTTGAAAAAACTGCTCAGATACTACACCGGAAAAGTGGTGCGGTTACTCCAAAAATGGCCCTTCACGTATTATAATGTAATAAAATTTTATATAATCATTTATCCATATAAATAACATGTTTTTGATGGTTTAAATCTTGAAAAAACTGCTCTGCAACTACACCGTAACTGTGGTGCGGTTACTCCAAAAATGGTCGTACACGTGTTATAATGTAATAAAATTTTATGTACTCATTTATCCATATAAATAACATGTTTTTGATGGTTTAAATCTTGAAAAAACTGCTCTGCAACTACACCGTAACTGTGGTGCGGTTACTCCAAAAATGGCCCTACACGTATTATAACGTAATAAAATTTTATATAATCATTTATCCATATAAATAACTTGCTTTTGATGGTTTAGATTTGAAAAAACTGCTCTGCAACTACACCGGAACAGTGGTGCGGTTACTCCAAAAAATGGCCCTACACGTATTATAATGTAATGAAATTTTATATAATCATTTATCCATATAAATAACTTGCTTTTGATGGTTTAGATCTTGAAAAAACTGCTCTGCAACTACACCGGAACAGTGGTGAGGTTACTCCAAAATGGCCCTACACGTATTATAATGTAATAAATTTTATGTAATCATTTATCCATATAAATAACATGCTTTTGATGGTTTAGATTTTTAAAAAACTGCTCTGCAACTACACCCGAACAGTGGTGAGGTTACTCCAAAAATGGCCCTACACGTATTATAACGTAATAAAATTTTATATAATCATTTATCCATATAAATAACATGTTTTTGATGGTTTAAATCTTGAAAAAACTGCTCTGCAACTACACCGTAACTGTGGTGCGGTTACTCCAAAAAATGGCCCTACACGTATTATAATGTAATAAAATGTTATATAATAATTTATCCATATAAATAACATGCTTTTGATGGTTTAGATCTTGAAAAAACTGCTCTGCAACTACACCGGAACAGTGGTGCGGTTACTCCAAAAATGGCCCTACACGTATTATAATGTAATAAAATTTTATATAATCATTTATCCATATAAATAACATGCTTTTGATGGTTTAGATTTTGAAAAAACTGCTCAGATACTACACCGGAACAGTGGTGCGGTTACTCCAAAAATGGCCCTTGACGTATTATAATGTAATAAAATTTTATATAATCATTTATCCATATAAATAACATGTTTTTGATGGTTTAAATCTTGAAAAAACTGCTCTGCAACTACACCGTAACTGTGGTGCGGTTACTCCAAAAATGGTCGTACACGTGTTATAATGTAATAAAATTTTATATACTCATTTATCCATATAAATAACATGTTTTTGATGGTTTAAATCTTGAAAAAACTGCTCTGCAACTACACCGTAACTGTGGTGCGGTTACTCCAAAAATGGCCCTACACGTATTATAACGTAATAAAATTTTATATAATCATTTATCCATATAAATAACTTGCTTTTGATGGTTTAGATTTTGAAAAAACTGCTCTGCAACTACACCGGAACAGTGGTGCGGTTACTCCAAAAAATGGCCCTACACGTATTATAATGTAATGAAATTTTATATAATCATTTATCCATATAAATAACTTGCTTTTGATGGTTTAGATCTTGAAAAAACTGCTCTGCAACTACACCGGAACAGTGGTGAGGTTACTCCAAAAATGGCCCTACATGTATTATAATGTAATAAAATTTTATGTAATCATTTATCCATATAAATAACATGCTTTTGATGGTTTAGATTTTTAAAAAACTGCTCTGCAACTACACCCGAACAGTGGTGAGGTTACTCCAAAAATGGCCCTACACGTATTATAACGTAATAAAATTTTATATAATCATTTATCCATATAAATAACATGCTTTTGATGGTTTAGATCTTGAAAAAACTGCTCTGCAACTACACCGGAACAGTGGTGAGGTTACTCCAAAAATGGCCCTACACGTATTATAATGTAATAAAATTTTATATAATCATTTATCCATATAAATAACATGCTTTTGATGGTTTAGATCTTTAAAAAACTGCTCTGCAACTACACCGGAACAGTGGTGCAGTTACTCCAAAAATGGCCCTACACGTATTATAATGTAATAAAATTTTATGTAATCATTTATCCATATAAATAACATGCTTTTGATGGTTTAGATTTTTCAAAAACTGCTCTGCAACTACACCCGAACAGTGGTGAGGTTACTCCAAAAATAGCCCTACACGTATTATAACGTAATAAAATTTTATATAATCATTTATCCATATAAATAACATGCTTTTGATGGTTTAGATCTTGAAAAAACTGCTCTGCAACTACACCGGAACAGTGGTGAGGTTACTCCAAAAATGGCCCTACACGTATTATAATGTAATAAAATTTTATATAATCATTTATCCATATAAATAACATGCTTTTGATGGTTTAGATCTTTAAAAAACTGCTCTGCAACTACACCGGAACAGTGGTGCGGTTACTCCAAAAATGGCCCTACACGTATTATAATGTAATAAAATTTTATATAATCATTTATGCCTATAAATAACTTGCTTTTGATGGTTTAGATCTTGAAAAAACTGCTCTGCAACTACACCGGAACAGTGGTGAGGTTACTCCAAAAATGGCCCTACACGTATTATAATGTAATAAAATTTTATATAATCATTTATCCATATAAATAACATGCTTTTGATGGTTTAGATCTTTAAAAAACTGCTCTGCAACTACACCGGAACAGTGGTGCGGTTACTCCAAAAATGGCCCTACACGTATTATAATGTAATAAAATTTTATATAATCATTTATCCATATAAATAACTTGCTTTTGATGGTTTAGATCTGGAAAAAACTGCTCTGCAACTACACCGGAACAGTGGTGAGGTTACTCCAAAAATGGCCCTACACGTATTATAATGTAATAAAATTTTATGTAATCATTTATCCATATAAATAACATGCTTTTGATGGTTTAGATTTTTAAAAAACTGCTCTGCAACTACACCCGAACAGTGGTGAGGTTACTCCAAAAATGGCCCTACACGTATTATAACGTAATAAAATTTTATATAATCATTTATCCATATAAATAACATGCTTTTGATGGTTTAGATCTTGAAAAAACTGCTCTGCAACTACACCGGAACAGTGGTGAGGTTACTCCAAAAATGGCCCTACACGTATTATAATGTAATAAAATTTTATATAATCATTTATCCATATAAATAACATGCTTTTGATGGTTTAGATCTTTAAAAAACTGCTCTGCAACTACACCGGAACAGTGGTGCGGTTACTCCAAAAATGGCCCTACACGTATTATAATGTAATAAAATTTTATATAATCATTTATGCCTATAAATAACTTGCTTTTGATGGTTTAGATCTTGAAAAAACTGCTCTGCAACTACACCGGAACAGTGGTGAGGTTACTCCAAAAATGGCCCTACACGTATTATAATGTAATAAAATTTTATATAATCATTTATCCATATAAATAACATGCTTTTGATGGTTTAGATCTTGAAAAAACTTCTCTGACACTACACCGGAATAGTGGTGCGGTTACTCCAAAAATGGCCCTACACGTATTATAATGTAATAAAATTTTATATAATCATTTATGCCTATAAATAACTTGCTTTTGATGGTTTAGATCTTGAAAAAACTGCTCTGCAACTACACCGGAACAGTGGTGAGGTTACTCCAAAAATGGCCCTACACGTATTATAATGTAATAAAATTTTATATAATCATTTATCCATATAAATAACATGCTTTTGATGGTTTAGATCTTTAAAAAACTGCTCTGCAACTACACCGGAACAGTGGTGCGGTTACTCCAAAAATGGCCCTACACGTATTATAATGTAATAAAATTTTATATAATCATTTATCCATATAAATAACATGCTTTTGATGGTTTAGATTTTGAAAAAACTGCTCAGATACTACACCGGAACAGTGGTGCGGTTACTCCAAAAATGGCCCTTCACGTATTATAATGTAATAAAATTTTATATAATCATTTATCCATATAAATAACATGTTTTTGATGGTTTAAATCTTGAAAAAACTGCTCTGCAACTACACCGTAACTGTGGTGCGGTTACTCCAAAAATGGTCGTACACGTGTTATAATGTAATAAAATTTTATGTACTCATTTATCCATATAAATAACATGTTTTTGATGGTTTAAATCTTGAAAAAACTGCTCTGCAACTACACCGTAACTGTGGTGCGGTTACTCCAAAAATGGCCCTACACGTATTATAACGTAATAAAATTTTATATAATCATTTATCCATATAAATAACTTGCTTTTGATGGTTTAGATTTTGAAAAAACTGCTCTGCAACTACACCGGAACAGTGGTGCGGTTACTCCAAAAAATGGCCCTACACGTATTATAATGTAATGAAATTTTATATAATCATTTATCCATATAAATAACTTGCTTTTGATGGTTTAGATCTTGAAAAAACTGCTCTGCAACTACACCGGAACAGTGGTGAGGTTACTCCAAAAATGGCCCTACACGTATTATAATGTAATAAAATTTTATGTAATCATTTATCCATATAAATAACATGCTTTTGATGGTTTAGATTTTTAAAAAACTGCTCTGCAACTACACCCGAACAGTGGTGAGGTTACTCCAAAAATGGCCCTACACGTATTATAACGTAATAAAATTTTATATAATCATTTATCCATATAAATAACATGCTTTTGATGGTTTAGATCTTGAAAAAACTGCTCTGCAACTACACCGGAACAGTGGTGAGGTTACTCCAAAAATGGCCCTACACGTATTATAATGTAATAAAATTTTATATAATCATTTATCCATATAAATAACATGCTTTTGATGGTTTAGATCTTTAAAAAACTGCTCTGCAACTACACCGGAACAGTGGTGCGGTTACTCCAAAAATGGCCCTACACGTATTATAATGTAATAAAATTTTATATAATCATTTATCCTTATAAATAACTTGCTTTTGATGGTTTAGATTTTGAAAAAACTGCTCTGCAACTACACCGAAACAGTGGTGCGGTTACTCCAAAAATGGCCCTACACGTGTTATAATGTAATAAAATTTTATATAATCATTTATCCATATAAATAACTTGCTTTTGATGGTTTAGATCTTGAAAAAACTGCTCTGCAACTACACCGGAACAGTGGTGAGGTTACTCCAAAAATGGCCCTACACGTATTATAATGTAATAAAATTTTATATAATCATTTATCCATATAAATAACATCCTTTTGATGGTTTAGATCTTGAAAAAACTGCTCTGCAACTACACCAGAACAGTGGTGAGGTTACTCCAAAAATGGCCCTACACGTATTATAATGTAATAAAATTTTATATAATCATTTATCCATATAAATAACATGCTTTTGATGGTTTAGATCTTCAAAAAACTGCTCTGCAACTACACCGGAACAGTGGTGCGGTTACTGCAAAAATGGCCCTACACGTATTATAATGTAATAAAATTTTATATAATCATTTATCCATATAAATAACATCCTTTTGATGGTTTAGATCTTGAAAAAATTGCTCTGCAACTACACCGGAACAGTGGTGCGGTTGCTCCAAAAATGGCCCTACACGTATTATAATGTAATAAAATTTTATATAATCATTTATCCATATAAATAACTTGCTTTTGATGGTTTAGATCTTGAAAAAACTGCTCTGCAACTACACCGGAACAGTGGTGCCGTTACTTCAAAAATGGCCCTACACGTGTTATAATGTAATAAAATTTTATATAATCATTTATCCATATAAATAACATCCTTTTGATGGTTTAGATCTTGAAAAAACTGCTCTGCAACTACACCGGAACAGTGGTGGGGTTGCTCCAAAAATGGCCCTACACGAATTATAATGTAATAAAATTTTATATATTCATTTATCCATATAAATAACATGCTTTTTGATGGTTTAGATTTTTAAAAAACTGCTCTGCAACTACACCGGAACAGTGGTGCGGTTACTCCAAAAATGGACCTACACGTATTATAATGTAATAAAATTTTATATAATCTTTTATCCATATAAATAACATGCTTTTGATGGTTTAGATCTTGAAAAAACTGCTCTGCAACTACACCGGAACAGTGGTGCGGTTGTTCCAAAAATGGCCCTACACGTATTATAATGTAATAAAATTTTATGTAATCATTTATCCATATAAATAACATGCTTTTGATGGTTTAGATATTGAAAAAACTGCTCTGCAACTACACCGGAACAGTGGTGCCATTACTTCAAAAATGGCCCTACACGTGTTATAATGTAATAAAATTTTATATAATCCTTTATCCATATAAATAACATGCTTTTGATGGTTTAGATATTGAAAAAACTGCTCTGCAACTACACCGGAATAGTGGTGTCGTTACTTCAAAAATGGCCCTACACGTGTTATAATGTAATAAAATTTTATATAATCATTTATTCATATAAATAAAATGCTTTTGATGGTTTAGATCTTGAAAAAACTTCTCTGCAACTACACCGGAATAGTGGTGCGGTTACTCCAAAAATGGCCCTACACGTATTATAATGTAATAAAATTTTATATAATCATTTATGCCTATAAATAACTTGCTTTTGATGGTTTAGATCTTGAAAAAACTGCTCTGTAACTACACCGGAACAGTGGTGCCGTTACTTCAAAAATGGCCCTACACGTATTATAATGTAATAAAATGTTATATAATAATTTATCCATATAAATAACATGCTTTTGATGGTTTAGATCTTGAAAAAACTGCTCTGCAACTACACCGGAACAGTGGTGCGGTTACTCCAAAAATGGCCCTACACGTATTATAATGTAATAAAATTTTATATAATCATTTATCCATATAAATAACATGCTTTTGATGGTTTAGATTTTGAAAAAACTGCTCATATACTACACCGGAACAGTGGTGCGGTTACTCCAAAAATGGCCCTTCACGTATTATAATGTAATAAAATTTTATATAATCATTTATCCATATAAATAACATGCTTTTGATGGTTTAGATCTTCAAAAAACTGCTCTGCAACTACACCGGAACAGTGGTGCGGTTCTTCCAAAAATGGCCCTACACGTATTATAATGTAATAAAATTTTATATAATCATTTATCCATATAAATAACATCCTTTTGATGGTTTAGATCTTGAAAAAATTGCTCAGCAACTACACCGGAACAGTGGTGCGGTTACTCCAAAAATGGCTCTACACGTATTATAATGTAATAAAATTTTGTATAATTATTTATTCATATAAATTACTTGCTTTTGATGGTTTAGATTTTGAAAAAACTGCTCTGCAACTACACCGGAACAGTTGTGCCGTTACTTCAAAAATGGCCCTACACATGTTATAATGTAATAAAATTTTATATAATCATTTATCCATATAAATAACGAATTATGATCTTCTACGACCGGTCGTTCGGTCGCAACGGAGGCGACCAGCCGTTTCAGCCGTTGGATACTGTGGGTGAAATGGGAGCCGTTGGATGACGAGAGAAAAGGCTGCGCGGTTGCAGGCATATTAAATGACGGAGGAAAAGGTTACCAGTCCTCTGTCAATGGGAAATATTTCCCGAAGGCCCTCCCGCTCGCACTCTCCCTCTCTCCATCTCTTTCCTCCCGCGCGCACTCCCTCTCGCTCTCTCTCGTCTCCCGCACCTCCCTTGGCTCCAGCTCCTCTCTCCCAGGAAATCCTCTCTTGCCTCCCGCTCGGGCTCTCTCGTCTCTTGCTCGGGCTGTCACCGTCTCCGGCAGCGGCACCTTCTACCCAGGCCCCGACAGGTAAATCGTCCCTCTCCCTCTCCCGATTTCTCTCCCCTGCTCCGTTTTCCCTCCCTCTCCCGATTCCTCTCTCCCCCATTCCGTGATGGGCATTTTCCTCGTGTCGTGTCGTCTGTTGTCGTGTCATTCTCTTGCAGCAGCGTCTCAGATCTCCGCCTTTTCCCGCTGCACCATCTCCCTCTTCTCTAGGGTACCAAAATCCTATATATCTATCTACCTTCTTCCACACCGATCTCCGATTCCGTCCACGGCTGGTGCGTAACCAACCGCCTCTTTTTATTTTGCTCGTCCTCATTGTATCATTTCGCTGTTGTCGATCTTCTTCATCGCCATTGAATTGCTCTTTTGGCTGATCCAAAAGTATCTCGTCGGATCTGGTTAGCAACGGGTATTTGATCCGTATTTTGATTGTTGGCACTTGCAAATGATGTGAATTTGGATTTCTCGGATGTATGTTGGTACACAGGCATGGCTGATCGATTGGTAAATCTTTCCTCTATTCTTCTGGCAATGATGTGGGACGGCCATTTATTCTATCTCTTACCAGTAGTAATTCCGAAACCGTGCCAATCGGGGTGGGCGAGGACTAGGGAACGGATCCATTGCATCTGGTGCCATTGTAATTCTTGTGATTCTACCTTATTTGCTTTACGTGTGTCTTGCCCGTATAATAAAGCTGATTCTTAGATTACTGGTACTTGCTTTCGGTGGAACATCCTGCCCTGTTCAACCAATGATTTGCTAACATTTTGAATCAAATCTGCTAACATTTTGAATCAAATCTTTGTCATGACTTAGGCCACCTGTTTCTTATTGTTTATGGAAATTTGAAATGTGAAATTGATTGAGGGCACGCCCATGTTTGGTGAAATGGACAAATGCGTGAGGGACTAAATTAGCTCCAGGTGCTCCTCAACATCGTCTCCATTTTCTTCAATATGTCGACCAATGAATTTTGAATCAGATAGGTGTCCATGTGTTTTTAATTCCTGAATCTGGTCAATTTGTCAGTTGGGTAGACCGAAGAATGTTCTCTTAAATTTCTATGTGGCGAGATTGTTAAACCTTGTTCCTTTTTTTCCCCTGTTTGTTGCAAGTGTTCTTCATTGGTAGTCCCAATATCAATATTTGTTCCTTTTTTTTTCCTTTTCCTTTACATCTTTTGATCAGGTCTTTTGAATAAGATGAGCTTTTGGTGCTGCCAGATGCCAGCGGCTCTACAAACTTCTAGCACACGTGATGAAATGAAGCCTGGGCAGAAGGTTTATAAAACCGAAAAGCAAAGTCATGATTCCATCGACAGTTTCATCAGGCAAGCAATAGGAAAGGAAGGTTTTGTTTTGTTTTGTTTTTTTTTTGGGATGTAAAACGTGTTTAGGCATCTTAGTTGCACCATTGTTTAAAGGAGAGGACAGAATGCCTGTTAGGCAGTCATCTTGATTGCCAAATAATTGAAATGTACGTAGATGTTGGCATTATGGAATAAGAGTTCTAAAGTTTTTGTACTTTGCAAGTCCATTTTGTGACTTTCGACAGATCTGTACCTCAAGGGTTAAAAGAAGCATTCAACTTGGTCGTTATAAATTTGGTTGCTGCAGGCCCTGCAGTAGCTTCATTTCACTTTTGTCGTTTTGACTCATATTTCTGGCTTCGATGAGCTATGATAATTTTGTTTAGCTCCCCTTCACTGCCCAATGCCACGTTGCTAGTAGCAGGAATTGCATTGACCAGCAATGCTATGATTGGGCAAAAAGCAAACCCTAGTTTTGCATGTTGATAGGAACCTGTGGATTTCTAGTAATATCCATGGAGCCGTTTTATGCAATTACACCTATTTTGGTTAATGGCCTAATGGCTTTTCCTCCCAAATATGAATTGATTGGCTGCTGCAAAAGCAATGGCGTTGATTGAAATTTCTGTTAATGAGAATTTGGAGCTGTGATTTAGTCTGTTACTACAGTTCATGTAGAGGAATATGTTGACCATCAAAATTGGTTGACATTGTATGAGTTACTCATTCATATTAAAACGCGTTACATTAATGCTGAATCTACCCCAGACTCATTGATTTTATTTACTGAAGTATATGTTTTCATTTGGGTCACTTGGAATCCAGATTGAAAATGCGCAACTTTTGGTTCTTCTAGCTTTGTATTACTAGATTCAGTTTTTAAAATACTGGAAACTGTATCATGTAAAAAGGCTTTTTTGGTCTGTGTTATCATGCATAGTCTCCTATGTATGAATTAAGTTTCAAAATGGCTGGTGACATTGAGAAGATGGGTTCTGTTCCTTGGTATCTTGGTATCTTGATTTCGAGATCTCCTATATGTTACAAGTTATGCTAAGCTAATCGTCCTTTTGCATGCAGATGAGCTGATTGCCAATGCTACCTACATTGGCACCCCTGGAAAAGGAATTCTTGCTGCTGACGAGTCCACTGGCACAATAGGCAAGCGCCTTGCTAGCATCAATATGAAAATGTTGAATCCAACCGCCAGGCCCTCCGGGAGCTTCTGTTTACCACCCCAGGCGCACTGAAGTACCTTAGCGGTGTGATCCAGATGAGCTTTTGGTGCTGCCAGATGCCAGCGGCTCTACAAACTTCTAGCACACGTGATGAAATGAAGCCTGGGCAGAAGGTTTATAAAACCGAAAAGCAAAGTCATGATTCCATCGACAGTTTCATCAGGCAAGCAATAGGAAAGGAACCGTTCTTTCCTTTTGCAAAGGCGAGTGAGAGCCCAGTTCAGTGGATCCAACTGCTCCACGCTTTAGATCAGGAATAGATTGTTGATCAACATTCTGTTTCTGCTTTCATTAGCCCCACATCTATAATGTTGTTGCTTTAAAATCTCAGTAGTGAGATAATCTAAAAAGAGAAAACAACAAGTTTCAGGAGTGTTGAGTCTTCTGCGTGGATTAATTAACGTGGTGTTTGACTTGTGTGTGTATTTCTGATATTGTCATTCTATAAGTACATGAAACAAAGCAATTCTATGAATATCTGTACATGTCATCATTATTTAGAAATTCTGTTATTTGCATTGCAAATTGCGCTGAGATGAAAATCAGCTAGAATGTTAGTGGACTTCAAATGCTTATTTTACTTCTGCTCTTTTTTGTAGACTACTTGGTTATCCTAATGAGGACATGAAAGAAAATTCTCCAGCGTGAAAAGGAGAAGGCATGTTGCCCAGGAAAAAACGGATCTCCAAGGTAAGGGAGACGTAAATTACTAGAAGCCTTGCTTCGGCTACCTCCCTGCTTCTCTACAATCCGTAATGGTTTGCTATCAAGGGGACCCGGTCTGATACACTGGTGAAAACGACCTTTGAATGTGAAAGCATGCCCCGAAAAGTCCAAACATGTCCAAACCCAACTAGCAGGGAAATGATGCGGAAAGGGAAAGGATCATGCGAGCAAAGGAGAGCCATATGATCCTCGTGCAGAGTACTTTTGTGGCCGGATGAAACAATACCAATTCAACGCAAGGGAAACAATACCAATTCAAGTGGCCGGATGAAGCATCCAGAAATTCTACTCCTGGCCGTCACATGCAACTGGATAAATTCACTAAATCCAAATGGAAATTTGACTATTAATTATAGTTGGATAGGCTAAAAGAAAAACATCCAATGGCCTACATGTCTAGTTTAGAAAAATAAAAGCTTCAAGCACCATTTTATTATTTTAAAACTGCAGTGTATCAATCACTAATGACAGTGCACTCACAATAAGGTGCCATCACCATCGCCCATGAAGTCCATGGCCTGTAGGCTAGAGTGAGCTAATTCTTGAGCTAATTATAGCTTTATAAAAGTACACGTGTACCATCTCAAAAGCAATAGCCAACTTTTTCACTGTGATTCCATTCTACATCTAAATCGTGCAGTTCAGATCTAGATCAAGATCAAAAATAAAAGAAGATAACAGTCTAGATCTATATAATTAGCAATATGTGAATTCTACATGATAGGAGTTTTTCACATCAACCTGGAAGCAGTCTACATACGTACTTATGCTTGTAGCTTACAATATCTATTTATAGTTAAGAATAACATATACGACAACTAAAGCAAACAAGATGAGCATAACTCTCTTCAAGTTGAGCAAATCCTTATCTCTCTTTGCAAAAGCCTCCTTCAGTTCTACATCCCTCAAGACTAAGATTTCCTTCAAGTGTTGCATTTCACCTTTTAATTCATCAGTTGTGGCCTTCTGCTTTTGCTTTATTTCATTGATTTCTGTGATCTGGATCTCCCTTAAATTTGCAACGCAGTGAACCACTTCTCCAATATCTGCCACAATCTCATCATGGTCCAATGGTATAAGCTGTCTTTCTTCCTGCATTTTCAACCTACTTTCCTCCTTTGATAAAACGCCAGTCTTCATCACAGAGCCTGGATCCACCCATCTGAAAAAACTGCAACACTTTCCTGGTTCCTGTTCATTTGAGGAAATTAATCTCAGTTATGGATATAAGCATACTATACACATCCTGTATATTTACTTTGAATAAAATGAGTAGTGTAGCAATGTCATACCCTGAAATATGGACACCGTAGAAAACGCCGACCAGGATTTTTTTTAGTATGGGATGTCAACATAATAACCGGTTCACCACATGAACAAGTGCAATTTATGTGAGTATTAGCATTAGAGAATCCCGTCGAAGCTGAAGCCATCTCATCTATGTCCACCTGATGAAAACATACATTCGAGTACGTAAGTTAAATGAGACATGTCCCTAAAGTGAACACCAAAAGATCAGTAATAAACTCTAAGTGTGAGAGACACAAAAGCTTAAAAGAATATAATTATAAAGCAGATGTCATGCAAATGCCAAATCACAAGCATATTATAAGAAAACGTAAATAAAAAATTTACCTCGTCGTCCTTGACCCCGACCTTTAGATATGCATGTATCATCAACAGATTCAGACGCAGTGGTGACATTAGGATAATTAAGTAAAGGACAGTTGCGTTTATCGTGGCCAACCACGAATTTATTACATCCACGACAAAGTTTGGAACCACCACGCAATGCCTCCAAGGCTCCTTTCATGCGTTTTGATGATCTTCCCTTTCTGAGTGTGACATGTGGAGAATCTATGCTGAATGCCTGAGAAGACTGCGGCTCAAATGCAACTGTTGGACCATTTACATTTTCATCGAAGTTGTCAATCGCAACTCCACCCTCATCGTTTTGAACTCCATTGAGGAGACGAGCCTCGACACATGGCGGCTGATTGGGTAACGCATCAAGCGCGATCATCATCTGCTCCATGTTAACTTTGACAATTTCGAATGCATCTAAGTTATGCAAAGCGTTGTGTCTAATATAACTGCACCACTTTGACAATGCATGATTGCGAACCGCAAGACACTGCATTGACTCATTGTCATCTAATGTGGATGGACGTTTAAATTGAGATTTTGCACCTTGTGTCCATCGCGCCATTATGAGGAAAGGAGACATCGACTTCATTTTAAGAAATCGAAGTATTGCGAGAATATGCTTACAAATCATTCCAAAAGATTCAAATTTCATGCACGGACAGGCAACCACTAACTCCCCTGCATTCCATGTTACGAGCTTTAGTTTACTTTCATCTTCATCTTCACAATGGTGCACTCGCCACTGTTGTATTGTGCTCTCTCCTTCTATTCTCTCAGCAAAATATAAGAGGCTTTGCTCCAGCTCCTTTTGAAATAATAAGAACAAATTCAATGTATACACTTTTGCCATACGAGCTTCCAACGTAAGTGTTGTTTTCAATACAGGTACCCCATGCAAAGTACGATAATCTGCCTCCTCCTGTGCTTCGCGTCTGCGCTCAACGGCTTTATCATATCCCTCAGCAAAATCAACCAGATTGGACTTATGACTTACAAATCCATCGAAATATGCATTTATACTTTCACTCCTAGCTGTGGTCCTCATGCCAGCAGAAAAAAATTTTCGTGTGAAAGTTGGAATCCATTGTTGACGTATTTCATACATGTGTCCCAACCAGGCATTCTCTTCCAAACTGAATTCATGAACCATCACTTGCCAACATTCCTCGAATTCAACCTCGCTTTCAGTGCCATATAAGCAATGATTCCACTTGCTCTTGAAAGTTGGGTGCTCATGGATGACATGGGATAATTTCTCGGGCAATTTTCTACATATATGCCACAAGCACAATAGGTGCGTTGTGTTTGGAAAAACAGCTTTAACGGCTGCACCAATTGCTGCATCTTGATCAGTTATAATGGTCTTCGGGTGGACACCACCCATTGCGTGTACCCATGTTTGGAACAGCCACTTGAAGTCCTCGATTGTCTCGCCAAAGAGCAAGCCTGCTCCCAACAGTATTGATTGTTTATGGTGATTAACACCAACAAATGGACCAAAAGGCATGTCGTACTCATTTGTCTTGTAAGTGGTGTCAAAGCATACAACATCACCAAAAACAATGTAGTCTTCCTTCGACTTCCCATCAACCCAAAAACAAGACGTCAATCTCATGTCTTCGTCAATCTGAATTTCATATGAGAACTGAGAATCGTCTTGACTCTTTCGCTGAAAAAAACGCAACAGATTGTTCGCATCACCTCCGAACATCATTTGTCGCTTTTGCCTTAGTGCATTCCTAGCATCCCTTTCAGAGAAGTGAAGATGAGAAGGGCCTCCTACTTCATTGCTCATGAAGGTAATAGATCGCGCCACCCCAATCCCAGAAGCTTTCATAGATGATATTAGATTCAAATCATCTTCAGTTAACTTTTTGTGTGATCGCAGTTTTCGAGTCTTCGTTGGAGTACATAATGCATGGTTATGCATTGGTACAAACTAAGTGATATGATAAGCATGGCCTTCTCGACTCAAATTCAGGTACACTTTAGCCGGACACGAACATCGCGTTATGAAACCACCTTTACTACTCCGTTTCTCTTGACCAGGGCCAGCTCTTGAGCATGTTAAGATTTGCCTCAATATCTGACCAGACTTTGACTTACTACTAGTATTCTTCCTTGTGCTAAAACCACAGTGCCACGCATAATTATTATAAAACTCATACGCTGCCTCTATGGATACAAAAGTCATGCCAACCTTTGGTGTTATCTCATTCGGGGCATAAGGTGTGAACATCCCGTCTGTTAGGATATTATCTAAATTTAGACTTCCACTAGGAACCGCCTCGCTCACTGACTCATGTTCAATTATCACGACCTCAGGTAAAGCACATTCCACCGCATTCGTTGAATTCAATTGCATTGACTCCGTAGTGCAGCCCATGTATTGTTCCATGTGAATCAAATGAAAATTATCTGCCAACCACAATTGTTTAGAGAAAAAAACAATGACATTCTACCAACTACGGTCTCAACCTAATTGGATAGCATCCTAAATTATTAGAACTCTGGGGTCCTGACCTCTTTCGGGCATGCAGTTACCTTCACAGTCTATACTGTTCCTCAGTAGAGCTGCAGGTAGATCAATTGTCTTAAAGCCTAGCTAGCTATAGCTAAGGAGACTAAAGCCCATAATCGAACATTCATAGTGCATGTCTAAACTATTAGTATGTAAGAATGTCAATTTCAAAAAGGAGTGCATTATATAATTCTCACAACAAAGAAAACAAGACTGATGCAAGTATACATGCTCATTTAACTATTCTAAAATGAATATGAGCATGTTCATTTAACTTTCTAATCCACCATATCAATAAGATGAAGACATATAAGGATTAGAATGCAACTAGAATTGAATCAACCATATGAATAAAGTGAAAATCTACAATGATTAGTCTATAGCTACCTTATGTTAATAACAATTGTGTTACTGAAATGGGTTTAGAAAATACCCATGGGTCTAGAAGGCAGTTTATCTGAGAGTTATTGAAAAGAGCAGGTGTGTCACGGGGCTAGTGAAATGTTGGTATCAATTTCGAAAGAGGAGGCATTTGCGGATCATGTATGTATTTTAGCTATATTTGAACTTTTTTCAACACCTCTTATGTATCTACAGAAGTAAAAGATTTGATAAATATCTAACAATTAAAAAATTCAAATTCTGAAAAATATTTCTATACAATCTGGACAGCTGCTTGCCACTGATATTGGGACTACCAATGAAGAACACTTGCAACAAACAGGGGGAAAAAAAAAGGAACAAGGTTTAACAATCTCGCCACATAGAAATTTAAGAGAACATTCTTCGGTCTACCCAACTGACAAATTGACCAGATTCGGGAATTAAAAACACATGGACACCTATCTGATTCAAAATTCATTGGTCGACATATTGAAGAAAATGGAGACGATGTTGAGGAGCACCTGGAGCTAATTCAGTCCCTCACGCATTTGTCCATTTCACCAAACATGGGCGTGCCCTCAATCAATTTCACATTTCAAATTTCCATAAACAATAAGAAACAGGTGGCCTAAGTCATGACAAAGATTTGATTCAAAATGTTAGCAGATTTGATTCAAAATGTTAGCAAATCATTGGTTGAACAGGGCAGGATGTTCCACCGAAAGCAAGTACCAGTAATCTAAGAATCAGCTTTATTATACGGGCAAGACACACGTAAAGCAAATAAGGTAGAATCACAAGAATTACAATGGCACCAGATGCAATGGATCCGTTCCCTAGTCCTCGCCCACCCCGATTGGCACGGTTTCGGAATTACTACTGGTAAGAGATAGAATAAATGGCCGTCCCACATCATTGCCAGAAGAATAGAGGAAAGATTTACCAATCGATCAGCCATGCCTGTGTACCAACATACATCCGAGAAATCCAAATTCACATCATTTGCAAGTGCCAACAATCAAAATACGGATCAAATACCCGTTGCTAACCAGATCCGACGAGATACTTTTGGATCAGCCAAAAGAGCAATTCAATGGCGATGAAGAAGATCGACAACAGCGAAATGATATAATGAGGACGAGCAAAATAAAAAGAGGCGGTTGGTTACGCACCAGCCGTGGACGGAATCGGAGATCGGTGTGGAAGAAGGTAGATAGATATATAGGATTTTGGTACCCTAGAGAAGAGGGAGATGGTGCAGCGGGAAAAGGCGGAGATCTGAGACGCTGCTGCAAGAGAATGACACGACAACAGACGACACGACACGAGGAAAATGCCCATCACGGAATGGGGGAGAGAGGAATCGGGAGAGGGAGGGAAATCGGAGCAGGGGAGAGAAATCGGGAGAGGGAGAGGGACGATTTACCTGTCGGGGCCTGGGTAGATGGTGTCGCTGCCGGAGACGGTGACAGCCCGAGCAAGAGACGAAGAGCCCGAGCGGGAGGCAAGAGAGGATTTCCTGGGAGAGAGGAGCTGGAGCCAAGGGAGGTGCGGGAGACGAGAGAGAGCGAGAGGGAGTGCGCGCGGGAGGAAAGAGATGGAGAGAGGGAGAGTGCGAGCGGGAGGGCCTTCGGGAAATATTTCCCACTGACAGGGGACTGGTAACCTTTTCCTCCGTCATTTAATATGCCTGCAACCGCGCAGCCTTTTCTCTCGCCATCCAACGGCTCCCATTTCACCCACAGTATCCAACGGCTGAAACGGCTGGTCGCCTCCGTTGCGACCGAACGACCGGTCGTAGAAGATCATAATTCATAAATAACATGCTTTTGATGGTTTAGATCTTGAAAAAACTGCTCTGCAACTACACCGGAATAGTGGTGCGGTTACTCCAAAAATGTCCCTACACGTATTATAATGTAATAAAATTTTATATAATCATTTATCCATATAAATAACATGCTTTTGATGGTTTAGATCTTTAAAAAACTGCTCTGCAACTACACCGGAACAGTGGTGCCGTTATTTCAAAAATGGCCCTACACGTGTTATAATCTAATAAAATTTTATATAATTATTTATCCATATAAATAACATCCTTTTGATGGTTTAGATCTTGAAAAAATTGCTCTGCAACTACACCGGAACAGTGGTGCGGTTACTCCAAAAATGGCCCTACACGTATTATAATGTAATAAAATTTTATATAATCATTTATTCATATAAATAACTTGCTTTTGATGGTTTAGATCTTGAAAAAACTGCTCTGCAACTACACCGGAACAGTGGTGCCGTTACTTCAAAAATGGCCCTACACGTGTTATAATGTAATAAAATTTTATATAATCATTTATCCATATAAATAACATGCTTTTGATGGTTTAGATCTTGAAAAAACTGCTCTGCAACTACACCGGAACAGTGGTGCGGTTGCTCCAAAAATGGCCCTACACGAATTATAATGTAATAAAATTTTATATATTCATTTATCCATATAAATAACATGCTTTTTGATGGTTTAGATTTTTAAAAAACTGCTCTGCAACTACACCGGAACAGTGGTGCGGTTACTCCAAAAATGGCCCTACACGTATTATAATGTAATAAAATTTTATATAATCATTTATCCATATAAATAACATGCTTTTGATGGTTTAGATCTTTAAAAAACTGCTCTGCAACTACACCGGAACAGTGGTGCGGTTACTCCAAAAATGGCCCTACACGTATTATAATGTAATAAAATTTTATATAATCATTTATCCATATAAATAACATCCTTTTGATGGTTTAGATCTTGAAAAAATTGCTCTGCAACTACAACGGAACAGTGGTGCGGTTACTCCAAAAATGGCCCTACACGTATTAAAATTTAATAAAATTTTATATAATCATTTATTCATATAAATAACTTGCTTTTGATGGTTTAGATCTTGAAAAAACTGCTCTGCAACTACACCGGAACAGTGGTGCCGTTATTTCAAAAATGGCCCTACACGTGTTATAATCTAATAAAATTTTATATAATTATTTATCCATATAAATAACATGCTTTTGATGGTTTAGATCTTAAAAAAACTGCTCTGCAACTACACCGGAACAGTGGTGCGGTTACTCCAAAAATGGCCCTACACGTGTTATAATCTAATAAAATTTTATATAATTATTTATCCATATAAATAACATGCTTTTGATGGTTTAGATCTTTAAAAAATTGCTCTGCAACTACACCGGAACAGTGGTGCGTTTACTCCAAAAATGGCCCTACACGTATTATAATGTAATAAAATTTTATATAATCATTTATCCATATAAATAACATGCTTTTGATGGTTTAGATCTTGAAAAAACTGCTCTGCAATGAAAGTTCATTCTATCCAACTTAATTCATTTGATTCGATTTGAATGCCTTTAAGGTCATCCGTTGTCGTTCGAATGTAAATGAAATCAAGGGATTGTTGTTAATTGTTGTTGATTGAAGTTTCTTTCATCCGATTCAGTTGTTTTGAATCTACTGAAATGCGTTAAAGTTTACTCGTTCTCCTTACAGTAAAATAAAGTCAATTAGATAGAGTTGTACTCAATTCTAACAAATCAAAGTTTATTCTATCCAACTTAATCCATTCGATTCGATTTGAATGCCTTTAAGGTCATCCGTTGTCGTTCGAATGTAAATGAAATCAAGGGATTGTTGTTAATTGTTGTTGATTGAAGTTCCTTTCGTCCAATTCAGGTATTTTGAATCTATTGGAATGCGTTAAAGTTTACTCGTTCTCCTTACAGTAAAATCAAGTCAATTAGATTGAGTTGTACTCAATTCTAACTAATCAATGTTCATTCTATCCAACTTAATTCATTTGATTCGATTTGAATGCCTTTAATGTCATCCGTTGTCGTTCGAAGGTAAACGGAATCAAGGGATTGTTGTTAATTGTTGTTGATTGAAGTACCTTTCGTCCAATTCAGTTGTTTTGAATCTATTGGAATGCTTTAAAGTTTACTCATTCTCATTACAATCAAGTCAATTAGATTGAGTTGTACTCTATTCTAACAAATCAAAGTTCATTGCATCCAACTCAATTCATTTGATTCAATTTGAATGCGTTTAAGGTCATCCCTTGTCGTTCGAATGTAAATGAAATCAACGGATTGTTGTTGATTGTTGTTGATTGAAGTTCCTTTCATCCGATTCAGTTGTTGTGAATCTTTTGGAATGCGTTAAAGTTTACTCATTCTCATGACAATCAAGTCAATTAGATTGAGTTGTACTCAATTCTAATAAATCAAACTTCATTCTATCCAACTTAATTCATTTGATTCGATTTGAATGCCTTTAATGTCATCCGTTGTATTTCGAATGTAAATGATATCAAGGGATTGTTGCTAATTGCTGTTGATTGAAGTTCCTTTCGTCCAATTCAGTTGTTTTGAATCTATTGGAATGCGTTAAAGTTAACTCGTTCTCCTTACAGCAAAATCTAGTCAATCAGATTGAGTTGTACTCAATTCTAGCTAATCAATGTTCATTCTATAAAATTGAATTCATTTGATTCGATTTGAATGCCTTTAAGGACATCCCATGTCGTTCGAATGTAAATGAAATAACGTAATTGTAGTTAATTGTTGTTCATTGAAGTTCTTTTCGTCCAATTCAGTTGTTTTGAATCTATTGGAATGCTTTAAAGTTTACTCATTCTCATTACAATCAAGTCAATTAGATTGAGTTGTACACTATTCTAACAAATCAAAGTTCATTGTATCCAACTCAATTCATTTGAATCGATTTGAATGCGTTTAAGGTCTTCCCTTGTCGTTCGAATGAGAATAAAATCAAGGGATTGTTGTTGATTGTTGTTGATTGAAGTTCCTTTCATCCGATTCAGTTGTTTTGAATCTTTTGGAATGCGTTAAAGTTTACTCGTTCCCGTTACAGTCAAATCAAGTCAATTAGATCGAGTTGTACTCTATTCTAATAAATCAAAGTTCATTCTATCCAACTTAATTCTTTTGATTCGATTTGAATGCCTTTAATGTCATCCGTTGTAGTTCGAATGTAAATGATATCAAGGGATTGTTGCTAATTGCTGTTGATTGAAGTTCCTTTCGACCAATTCAGTTGTTTTGAATTTATTGGAATGCGTTAAAGTTAACTCGTTCTCCTTACTGCAAAATCTAGTCAATTAGATTGAGTTGTACTCAATTCTAGCTAATCAAAGTTCATTCTATAAAACTCAATTCATTTGATTCGATTTGAACGCCATTAAGGACATCCCATGTCGTTCAAATGTAAATGAAATAATGGGATTGTAGTTAATTGTTGTTCATTTAAGTTCCTTTCATCCAATTCAGGGTTTTTGAATCTATTGGAATGCTTTAAAGTTTACTCATTCTCATTACAATCAAGTCAATTAGATTGAGTTGTACTCTATTCTAACAAATCAAAGTTCATTGTATCCAACTCAAATCATTCGATTCGATTTGAATTCGTTTAAGGTCATCCCTCGTCGTTCGAATGTAAATGAAATCAGGGGATTGTTGTTGATTGTTGTTGATTGAAGTTCCTTTCATCCGATTCAGTTGTTTTGAAACTTTTAGAATGCGTTAAGGTTTACTCGTTCCCGTTACAGTCAAATCAAGTCAATTAGATTGAGTTTAACTCTATTCTAACAAATCAAAGTTCATTCTATCCAACTTAATTCATTTGATTCGATTTGAATCCTTTAATGTCATCCGTTGTAGTTCGAATGTAAATGGAATCAAGGGATTGTTGTTAATTATTTTTTATTGAAGTTCCTTTAGTCCAATTCAGTTGTTTTTAATCTTTTGAAATGCGTTAAAGTTAACTCGTTCTCCTTACAGTAAAATCTAGTCAATTAGATTGAGTTGTACTCAATTCTAGCTAATCAAAGTTCATTCTATAAAATTTAATTCATTTGATTCGATTTGAAAGCCTTTAAGGACATCCCATGTCGTTCGAATGTAAATGAAATAATGGGATTGTAGTTAATTGTTGTTCATTGAAGTTCCTTTCGTCCAATTCAGTTGTTTTGAATCTATTGGAATGCTTTAAAGTTTACTCATTCCCATTACAATTAAGTCAATTAGATTGAGTTGTACTCTATTCTAACAAATCAAAGTTCATTGTATCCAACTCAATTCATTTGATTCGATTTGAATGCGTTTAAGGTCATCCCTTGTCGTTCGAATGTAAAGGAAATCAATGGATTGTTGTTGATTGCTGTTGATTGAAGTTCCTTTCGTCCAATTCAGTTTTTTTGAATCTATTGGAGTGCTTTAAAGTTTACTCATTCTCATTACAATCAAGTCAATTAGATTGAGTTGTACTCTATTCTAACAAATCAAAGTTCATTGTCTCCAACTCAATTCATTTGATTCGATTTGAATGCGTTTAAGGTCATCCCTTGTCGTTCGAATGTAAATGAAATAATGAGATTGTAGTTAATTGTTGTTTATTGAAGTTCCTTTCGTCCAATTCAGTTGTTTTGAATCTATTGGAATGCTTTAAAGTTTACTCATTCCCATTACAATCAAGTCAATTAGATTGAGTTGTAATCTATTCTAACAAATCAACGTTCATTGTATCCAAATCAATTCATTTGATTCGATTTGAATGCATTTAAGGTCATCCGTTGTAGTTCAAATGTAAATGAAATCAAGGGATTGTTGTTAATTGTTGTTGATTGAAGTTCCTTTCGTCCAATTCAGTTGTTTTGAATCTATTGGAATGCGTTAAGGTTAACTCGTTCTCCTTACAGTTAAATCTAGTCAATTAGATTGAGTCGTACTAAATTCTAGCTAATCAAAGTTCATTCTATAAAACTCAATTCTTTTGATTCGATTTGAATGCCTTTAAGGACATCCCATGTCGTTCGAATGTAAATGAAATAACGGGATTGTAGTTAATTGTTTTTCATTGAAGTTCCTTTTATCCGATTCAGTTGTTTTGAATCTTTTGGAATGCGTTAAAGTTTACACGTTCCCGTTACAGTCAAATCAAGTCAATTAGATTGAGTTGTACTCTATTCTAACAAATCAAAGTTTATTGTATCCAACTCAATTCATTTGATTCGATTTGAATGCGTTTAAGGTCATCCCTTGTCGTTCGAATGTAAATGAAATCAAGGGATTGTTGTTGATTGTTGTTGATTGAAGTTCCTTTCAACCGATTCAGTTGTTTTGAATCTTTTGGAATGCGTTAAAGTTTACTCGTTCCCGTTACAGTCAAATCAAGTCAATTACATTGAGTTGTACTCTATTCAAACAAATCAAAGTTCATTCTATCCAACTTAATTCATTTGATTCGATTTGAATGCCTTTAATGTCATCCGTTGTATTTCGAATGTAAATGATATCAAGGGATTGTTGCTAATTGCTGTTGATTGAAGTTCCTTTCGTCCAATTCAGTTGTTTTGAATCTATTGGAATGCGTTAAAGTTAACTCATTCTCCTTACAGCAAAATCTAGTCAATTAGATTGAGTTGTACTCAATTCTAGCTAATCAAAGTTCATTCTATAAAACTCAATTCATTTGATTCGATTTGAACGCCATTAAGGACATCCCATGTCGTTCGAATGTAAATGAAATAATGGGATTGTAGTTAATTGTTGTTCATTGAAGTTCCTTTCGTCCAATTCAGTTGTTTTGAATCTATTGGAATGCGTTAAAGTTAACTCGTTCTGCTTACAGCAAAATCTAGTCAATTAGATTTAGTTGTACTCAATTCTAGCTAATCAAAGTTCATTCTATAAAATTGAATTCATTTGATTCGATTTGAATGCCTTTAAGGACATCCCATGTCGTTCGAATGTAAATGAAATAACGTAATTGTAGTTAATTGTTGTTCATTGAAGTTCCTTTCCTCCAATTCAATTGTTTTGAATCTATTGGAATGCTTTAAAGTTTACTCATTCTCATGACAATCAAGTCAATTAAATTGAGTTGTACTCTATTCTAACAAATCAAAGTTCATTGTATCCAACTCAATTCATTTGATTCGATTTGAATGCGTTTAAGGTCATCCCTTGTCGTTCGATGAGAATAAAATCAAGGGATTGTTGTAGATTGTTGTTGATTGAAGTTCCTTTCGTCCGATTCAGTTGATTTGAATCTTTTGGAATGCGTTAAAGTTTACTCGTTCCCCTTACAGTCAAATCAAGTCAATTAGATTGAGTTGTACTCTATTCTAACAAATCAAAATTCATTCTATCCAACTGAATTCATTTGATTCGATTTGAATGCCTTTAATGTCATCCGTTGTAGTTCGAATGTAAATGATATCAAGGGATTGTTGTTTATTGCTATTGATTGAAGTTCCTTTCGACCAATTCAGTTGTTTTGAATCTATTGGAATGCGTTAAAGTTAACTCGTTCTCCTTACTGCAAAATCTAGTCAATTAGATTTAGTTGTACTCAATTCTAGCTAATCAAAGTTCATTCTATAAAACTCAATTCATTTGATTCGATTTGAACGCCATTAAGGACATCCCATGTCGTTCGAATGTAAATGAAATAATGGGATTGTAGTTAATTGTTGTTCATTTAAGTTCCTTTCATCCAATTCAGGGTTTTTGAATCTATTGGAATGCTTTAAAGTTTACTCATTCTCATTACAATCAAGTCAATTAGATTGAGTTGTACTCTATTCTAACAAATCAAAGTTCATTGTATCCAACTCAAATCATTCGATTCGATTTGAATTCGTTTAAGGTCATCCCTCGTCGTTCGAATGTAAATGAAATCAGGGGATTGTTGTTGATTGTTGTTGATTGAAGTTCCTTTCATCCGATTCAGTTGTTTTGAATCTTTTAGAATGCGTTAAGGTTTACTCGTTCCCGTTACAGTCAAATCAAGTCAATTAGATTGAGTTGTACTCTATTCTAACAAATCAAAGTTCATTCTATCCAACTTAATTCATTTGATTCGATTTGAATGCCTTTAATGTCATCCGTTGTATTTCGAATGTAAATGATATCAAGGGATTTTTGCTAATTGCTGTTGATTGAAGTTTCTTTCGTCCAATTCAGTTGTTTTGAATCTATTGGAATGCGTTAAAGTTAACTCGTTCTCCTTACTGCAAAATCTAGTCAATTAGATTGAGTTGTACTCAATTCTAATAAATCAAACTTCATTCTATCCAACTTAATTCATTTGATTCGATTTGAATGCCTTTAATGTCATCCGTTGTATTTCGAATGTAAATGATATCAAGGGATTGTTGCTAATTGCTGTTGATTGAAGTTCCTTTCGTCCAATTCAGTTGTTTTGAATCTATTGGAATGCGTTAAAGTTAACTCGTTCTCCTTACAGCAAAATCTAGTCAATCAGATTGAGTTGTACTCAATTCTAGCTAATCAATGTTCATTCTATAAAATTGAATTCATTTGATTCGATTTGAATGCCTTTAAGGACATCCCATGTCGTTCGAATGTAAATGAAATAACGTAATTGTAGTTAATTGTTGTTCATTGAAGTTCTTTTCGTCCAATTCAGTTGTTTTGAATCTATTGGAATGCTTTAAAGTTTACTCATTCTCATTACAATCAAGTCAATTAGATTGAGTTGTACACTATTCTAACAAATCAAAGTTCATTGTATCCAACTCAATTCATTTGAATCGATTTGAATGCGTTTAAGGTCTTCCCTTGTCGTTCGAATGAGAATAAAATCAAGGGATTGTTGTTGATTGTTGTTGATTGAAGTTCCTTTCATCCGATTCAGTTGTTTTGAATCTTTTGGAATGCGTTAAAGTTTACTCGTTCCCGTTACAGTCAAATCAAGTCAATTAGATCGAGTTGTACTCTATTCTAATAAATCAAAGTTCATTCTATCCAACTTAATTCTTTTGATTCGATTTGAATGCCTTTAATGTCATCCGTTGTAGTTCGAATGTAAATGATATCAAGGGATTGTTGCTAATTGCTGTTGATTGAAGTTCCTTTCGACCAATTCAGTTGTTTTGAATCTATTGGAATGCGTTAAAGTTAACTCGTTCTCCTTACTGCAAAATCTAGTCAATTAGATTGAGTTGTACTCAATTCTAGCTAATCAAAGTTCATTCTATAAAACTCAATTCATTTGATTCGATTTGAACGCCATTAAGGACATCCCATGTCGTTCAAATGTAAATGAAATAATGGGATTGTAGTTAATTGTTGTTCATTTAAGTTCCTTTCATCCAATTCAGGGTTTTTGAATCTATTGGAATGCTTTAAAGTTTACTCATTCTCATTACAATCAAGTCAATTAGATTGAGTTGTACTCTATTCTAACAAATCAAAGTTCATTGTATCCAACTCAAATCATTCGATTCGATTTGAATTCGTTTAAGGTCATCCCTCGTCGTTCGAATGTAAATGAAATCAGGGGATTGTTGTTGATTGTTGTTGATTGAAGTTCCTTTCATCCGATTCAGTTGTTTTGAATCTTTTAGAATGCGTTAAGGTTTACTCGTTCCCGTTACAGTCAAATCAAGTCAATTAGATTGAGTTTAACTCTATTCTAACAAATCAAAGTTCATTCTATCCAACTTAATTCATTTGATTCGATTTGAATCCTTTAATGTCATCCGTTGTAGTTCGAATGTAAATGGAATCAAGGGATTGTTGTTAATTATTTTTTATTGAAGTTCCTTTCGTCCAATTCAGTTGTTTTTAATCTTTTGAAATGCGTTAAAGTTAACTCGTTCTCCTTACAGTAAAATCTAGTCAATTAGATTGAGTTGTACTCAATTCTAGCTAATCAAAGTTCATTCTATAAAATTTAATTCATTTGATTCGATTTGAAAGCCTTTAAGGACATCCCATGTCGTTCGAATGTAAATGAAATAATGGGATTGTAGTTAATTGTTGTTCATTGAAGTTCCTTTCGTCCAATTCAGTTGTTTTGAATCTATTGGAATGCTTTAAAGTTTACTCATTCCCATTACAATTAAGTCAATTAGATTGAGTTGTACTCTATTCTAACAAATCAAAGTTCATTGTATCCAACTCAATTCATTTGATTCGATTTGAATGCGTTTAAGGTCATCCCTTGTCGTTCGAATGTAAAGGAAATCAATGGATTGTTGTTGATTGCTGTTGATTGAAGTTCCTTTCGTCCAATTCAGTTTTTTTGAATCTATTGGAGTGCTTTAAAGTTTACTCATTCTCATTACAATCAAGTCAATTAGATTGAGTTGTACTCTATTCTAACAAATCAAAGTTCATTGTCTCCAACTCAATTCATTTGATTCGATTTGAATGCGTTTAAGGTCATCCCTTGTCGTTCGAATGTAAATGAAATAATGAGATTGTAGTTAATTGTTGTTTATTGAAGTTCCTTTCGTCCAATTCAGTTGTTTTGAATCTATTGGAATGCTTTAAAGTTTACTCATTCCCATTACAATCAAGTCAATTAGATTGAGTTGTAATCTATTCTAACAAATCAACGTTCATTGTATCCAAATCAATTCATTTGATTCGATTTGAATGCATTTAAGGTCATCCGTTGTAGTTCAAATGTAAATGAAATCAAGGGATTGTTGTTAATTGTTGTTGATTGAAGTTCCTTTCGTCCAATTCAGTTGTTTTGAATCTATTGGAATGCGTTAAGGTTAACTCGTTCTCCTTATAGTTAAATCTAGTCAATTAGATTGAGTCGTACTAAATTCTAGCTAATCAAAGTTCATTCTATAAAACTCAATTCTTTTGATTCGATTTGAATGCCTTTAAGGACATCCCATGTCGTTCGAATGTAAATGAAATAACGGGATTGTAGTTAATTGTTTTTCATTGAAGTTCCTTTTATCCGATTCAGTTGTTTTGAATCTTTTGGAATGCGTTAAAGTTTACACGTTCCCGTTACAGTCAAATCAAGTCAATTAGATTGAGTTGTACTCTATTCTAACAAATCAAAGTTTATTGTATCCAACTCAATTCATTTGATTCGATTTGAATGCGTTTAAGGTCATCCCTTGTCGTTCGAATGTAAATGAAATCAAGGGATTGTTGTTGATTGTTGTTGATTGAAGTTCCTTTCAACCGATTCAGTTGTTTTGAATCTTTTGGAATGCGTTAAAGTTTACTCCTTCCCGTTACAGTTAAATCAAGTCAATTAGATGGAGTTGTACTCTATTCAAACAAATCAAAGTTCATTCTATCCAACTTAATTCATTTGATTCGAATTGAATGGCTTTAATGTCATCCGTTGTAGTTCGAATGTAAATGATATCAAGGGATTGTTGTTAATTGTTGTTGATTGAAGTTCCTTTCGTCCAATTAAGTTGTTTTCAATCTATTGGAATGCGTTAAAGTTAACTCGTTCTCCTTACAGCAAAATCTAGTCAATTAAATTGAGTTGTACTCAATTCTAGCTAATCAAAGTTCATTCTATAAAATTTAATTCATTTGATTCGATTTGAAAGCCTTTAAGGACATCCCATGTCGTTCGAATGTAAATGAAATAATGGGATTGTAGTTAATTGTTGTTCATTGAAGTTCCCTTCGTCCAATTCAATTGTTTTGAATCTATTGGAATGCTTTAAAGTTTACTCATTCTCATGACAATCAAGTCAATTAAATTGAGTTGTACTCTATTCTAACAAATCAAAGTTCATTGTATCCAACTCAATTCATTTGATTCGATTTGAATGCGTTTAAGGTCATCACTTGTCGTTCGATGAGAATAAAATCAAGGGATTGTTGTAGATTGTTGTTGATTGAAGTTCCTTTCGTCCGATTCAGTTGATTTGAATCTTTTGGAATGCGTTAAAGTTTACTCGTTCCCCTTACAGTCAAATCAAGTCAATTAGATTGAGTTGTACTCTATTCTAATAAATCAAACTTCATTCTATCCAACTTAATTCATTTGATTCGATTTGAATGCCTTTAATGTCATCCGTTGTATTTCGAATGTAAATGATATCAAGGGATTGTTGCTAATTGCTGTTGATTGAAGTTCCTTTCGTCCAATTCAGTTGTTTTGAATCTATTGGAATGCGTTAAAGTTAACTCGTTCTCCTTACAGCAAAATCTAGTCAATTAGATTGAGTTGTACTCAATTCTAGCTAATCAAAGTTCATTCTATAAAACTCAATTCATTTGATTCGATTTGAACGCCATTAAGGACATCCCATGTCGTTCGAATGTAAATGAAATAATGGGATTGTAGTTAATTGTTGTTCATTGAAGTTCCTTTCGTCCAATTCAGTTGTTTTGAATCTATTGGAATGCGTTAAAGTTAACTCGTTCTGCTTACAGCAAAATCTAGTCAATTAGATTTAGTTGTACTCAATTCTAGCTAATCAAAGTTCATTCTATAAAATTGAATTCATTTGATTCGATTTGAATGCCTTTAAGGACATCCCATGTCGTTCGAATGTAAATGAAATAACGTAATTGTAGTTAATTGTTGTTCATTGAAGTTCCTTTCCTCCAATTCAATTGTTTTGAATCTATTGGAATGCTTTAAAGTTTACTCATTCTCATGACAATCAAGTCAATTAAATTGAGTTGTACTCTATTCTAACAAATCAAAGTTCATTGTATCCAACTCAATTCATTTGATTCGATTTGAATGCGTTTAAGGTCATCCCTTGTCGTTCGATGAGAATAAAATCAAGGGATTGTTGTAGATTGTTGTTGATTGAAGTTCCTTTCGTCCGATTCAGTTGATTTGAATCTTTTGGAATGCGTTAAAGTTTACTCGTTCCCCTTACAGTCAAATCAAGTCAATTAGATTGAGTTGTACTCTATTCTAACAAATCAAAATTCATTCTATCCAACTGAATTCATTTGATTCGATTTGAATGCCTTTAATGTCATCCGTTGTAGTTCGAATGTAAATGATATCAAGGGATTGTTGTTTATTGCTATTGATTGAAGTTCCTTTCGACCAATTCAGTTGTTTTGAATCTATTGGAATGCGTTAAAGTTAACTCGTTCTCCTTACTGCAAAATCTAGTCAATTAGATTTAGTTGTACTCAATTCTAGCTAATCAAAGTTCATTCTATAAAACTCAATTCATTTGATTCGATTTGAACGCCATTAAGGACATCCCATGTCGTTCGAATGTAAATGAAATAATGGGATTGTAGTTAATTGTTGTTCATTTAAGTTCCTTTCATCCAATTCAGGGTTTTTGAATCTATTGGAATGCTTTAAAGTTTACTCATTCTCATTACAATCAAGTCAATTAGATTGAGTTGTACTCTATTCTAACAAATCAAAGTTCATTGTATCCAACTCAAATCATTCGATTCGATTTGAATTCGTTTAAGGTCATCCCTCGTCGTTCGAATGTAAAGGAAATCAGGGGATTGTTGTTGATTGTTGTTGATTGAAGTTCCTTTCATCCGATTCAGTTGTTTTGAATCTTTTAGAATGCGTTAAGGTTTACTCGTTCCCATTACAGTCAAATCAAGTCAATTAGATTGAGTTGTACTCTATTCTAACAAATCAAAGTTCATTCTATCCAACTTAATTCATTTGATTCGATTTGAATCCTTTAATGTCATCCGTTGTAGTTCGAATGTAAATGGAATCAAGGGATTGTTGTTAATTGTTTTTTATTGAAGTTCCTTTCGTCCAATTCAGTTGTTTTTAATCTTTTGAAATGCGTTAAAGTTAACTCGTTCTCCTTACAGTAAAATCTAGTCAATTAGATTAAGTTGTACTCAATTCTAGCTAATCAAAGTTCATTCTATAAAATTTAATTCATTTGATTCGATTTGAAAGCCTTTAAGGACATCCCATGTCGTTCGAATGTAAATGAAATAATGGGATTGTAGTTAATTGTTGTTCATTGAAGTTCCTTTCGTCCAATTAAGTTGTTTTCAATCTATTGGAATGCGTTAAAGTTAACTCGTTCTCCTTACAGCAAAATCTAATCAATTAGATTGAGTTGTACTCAATTCTAGCTAATCAAAGTTCATTCTATAAAATTGAATTCATTTGATTCGATTTGAACGCCATTAAGGACATCCCATGTCGTTCGAATGTAAATGAAATAACGTAATTGTAGTTAATTATTGTTCATTAAAGTTCCTTTCGTCCAATTCAGTTGTTTTGAATCTATTGGAATGCTTTAAAGTTTACTCATTCTCATTACAATCAAGTCAATTAGATTGAGTTGTATTCTATTCTAACAAATCAAAGTTCATCGTATCCAACTCAATTCATTCGATTCGATTTGAATGCGTTTAAGGTCATCCTTTGTCGTTCGAATGTAAAGGAAATCAATGGATTGTTGTTGATTGTTGTTGATTGAAGTTCCTTTCGTCCAATTCAGTTGTTTTGAATCTATTGGAATGCGTTAAGGTTAACTCGTTCTCCTTACAGTTAAATCTAGTCAATTAGATTGAGTCGTACTCAATTCTAGCTAATCAAAGTTCATTCTATAAAACTCAATTCTTTTGATTCGATTTGAATGCCTTTAAGGACATCCCATGTCGTTCGAATGTAAATGAAATAACGGGATTGTAGTTAATTGTTTTTCATTGAAGTTCCTTTTATCCGATTCAGTTGTTTTGAATCTTTTGGAATGCGTTAAAGTTTACACGTTCCCGTTACAGTCAAATCAAGTCAATTAGATTGAGTTGTACTCTATTCTAACAAATCAAAGTTTATTGTATCCAACTCAATTCATTTGATTCGATTTGAATGCGTTTAAGGTCATCCCTTGTCGTTCGAATGTAAATGAAATCAAGGGATTGTTGTTGATTGTTGTTGATTGAAGTTCCTTTCAACCGATTCAGTTGTTTTGAATCTTTTGGAATGCGTTAAAGTTTACTCCTTCCCGTTACAGTTAAATCAAGTCAATTAGATGGAGTTGTACTCTATTCAAACAAATCAAAGTTCATTCTATCCAACTTAATTCATTTGATTCGAATTGAATGACTTTAATGTCATCCGTTGTAGTTCGAATGTAAATGATATCAAGGGATTGTTGTTAATTGTTGTTGATTGAAGTTCCTTTCGTCCAATTAAGTTGTTTTCAATCTATTGGAATGCGTTAAAGTTAACTCGTTCTCCTTACAGCAAAATCTAGTCAATTAGATTGAGTTGTACTCAATTCTAGCTAATCAAAGTTCATTCTATAAAATTGAATTCATTTGATTCGATTTGAATGCCTTTAAGGACATCCCATGTCGTTCGAATGTAAATGAAATAACGTAATTGTAGTTAATTGTTGTTCATTGAAGTTCCTTTCGTCCAATTCAGTTGTTTTGAATCTATTGGAATGCTTTAAAGTTTACTCATTCTCATTACAATCAAGTCAATTAGATTGAGTTGTATTCTATTCTAACAAATCAAAGTTCATCGTATCCAACTCAATTCATTCGATTCGATTTGAATTCGTTTAAGGTCATCCTTTGTCGTTCGAATGTAAAGGAAATCAATGGATGCTTGTTGATTGTTGTTGATTCAAGTTCCTTTCGTCCAATTCAGTTGTTTTGAATCTATTGTAATGCGTTAAAATTAACTCGTTCTCCTTACAGCAAAATCTAGTCAATCAGATTGAGTTGTACTCAATTCTAGCTAATCAATGTTCATTCTATAAAATTGAATTCATTTGATTCGATTTGAATGCCTTTAAGGACATCCCATGTCGTTCGAATGTAAATGAAATTACGTAATTGTAGTTAATTGTTGTTCATTGAAGTTCCTTTCGTCCAATTCAGTTGTTTTGAATCTATTGGAATGTTTTAAAGTTTAATCATTCTCATTACAATCAAGTCAATTAGATTGAGTTGTACACTATTCTAACAAATCAAAGTTCATTGTATCCAACTCAATTCATTTGAATCGATTTGAATGCGTTTAAGGTCTTCCCTTGTCGTTCGAATGAGAATAAAATCAAGGGATTGTTGTTGATTGTTGTTGATTGAAGTTCCTTTCATACGATTCAGTTGTTTTGAATCTTTTGGAATGCGTTAAAGTTTACTCATTCCCGTTACAGTCAAATCAACTCAATTAGATCGAGTTGTACTCTATTCTAATAAATCAAAGTTCATTCAATCCAACTTAATTCATTTGATTCGATTTGAATGCCTTTAATGTCATCCGTTGTAGTTCGAATGTAAATGATATCAAGGGATTGTTGTTGATTGTGGTTGATTGAAGTTCCTTTCATCCGATTCAGTTGTTTTGAATCTTTTGGAATGCGTTAAAGTTTACTCGTTCCCGTTACAGTCAAATCAAGTCAATTAGATCGAGTTGTACTCTATTCTAATAAATCAAAGTTCATTCTATCAAACTTAATTCATTTGATTCGATTTGAATGCCTTTAATGTCATCCGTTGTAGTTCGAATGTAAAGGAAATCAATGGATTGTTGTTGATTGTTGTTGATTGAAGTTCCTTTCGTCCAATTCAGTTGTTTTGAATCTATTGGAATGCGTTAAGGTTAACTCGTTCTCCTTACAGTTAAATCTAGTCAATTAGATTGAGTCGTACTCAATTCTAGCTAATCAAAGTTCATTCTATAAAACTCAATTCTTTTGATTCGATTTGAATGCCTTTAAGGACATCCCATGTCGTTCGAATGTAAATGAAATAACGGGATTGTAGTTAATTGTTTTTCATTGAAGTTCCTTTTATCCGATTCAGTTGTTTTGAATCTTTTGGAATGCGTTAAAGTTTACACGTTCCCGTTACAGTCAAATCAAGTCAATTAGATTGAGTTGTACTCTATTCTAACAAATCAAAGTTTATTGTATCCAACTCAATTCATTTGATTCGATTTGAATGCGTTTAAGGTCATCCCTTGTCGTTCGAATGTAAATGAAATCAAGGGATTGTTGTTGATTGTTGTTGATTGAAGTTCCTTTCAACCGATTCAGTTGTTTTGAATCTTTTGGAATGCGTTAAAGTTTACTCCTTCCCGTTACAGTTAAATCAAGTCAATTAGATGGAGTTGTACTCTATTCAAACAAATCAAAGTTCATTCTATCCAACTTAATTCATTTGATTCGAATTGAATGACTTTAATGTCATCCGTTGTAGATCGAATGTAAATGATATCAAGGGATTGTTGTTAATTGTTGTTGATTGAAGTTCCTTTCGTCCAATTAAGTTGTTTTCAATCTATTGGAATGCGTTAAAGTTAACTCGTTCACCTTACAGCAAAATCTAGTCAATTAGATTGAGTTGTACTCAATTCTAGCTAATCAAAGTTCATTCTATAAAATTGAATTCATTTGATTCGATTTGAATGCCTTTAAGGACATCCCATGTCGTTCGAATGTAAATGAAATAACGTAATTGTAGTTAATTGTTGTTCATTGAAGTTCCTTTCGTCCAATTCAGTTGTTTTGAATCTATTGGAATGCTTTAAAGTTTACTCATTCTCATTACAATCAAGTCAATTAGATTGAGTTGTACTCTATTCTAACAAATCAAAGTTCATTGTATCCAACTCAATTCATTTGATTCGATTTGAATGCGTTTAAGGTCATCCCTTGTCGTTCGATGAGAATAAAATCAAGGGATTGTTGTAGATTGTTGTTGATTGAAGTTCCTTTCATCCGATTCAGTTGTTTTGAATCTTTTGGAATGCGTTAAGGTTTACTCGTTCCCGTTACAGTCAAATCAAGTCAATTAGATTGAGTTGTACTCTATTCTAACAAATCAAAGTTCATTCTATCCAACTTAATTCATTTGATTCGATTTGAATCCTTTAATGTCATCCGTTGTAGTTTGAACGTAAATGGAATCAAGGGATTGTTGTTAATTGTTTTTTATTGAAGTTCCTTTCGTCCAATTCAGTTGTTTTGAATCTTTTGAAATGCGTTAAAGTTAACTCGTTCTCCTTACAGTAAAATCTAGTCAATTAGATTGAGTTGTACTCAATTCTAGCTAATCAAAGTTCATTCTATAAAATTTAATTCATTTGATTCGATTTGAAAGCCTTTAAGGACATCCCATGTTGTTCGTATGTAAATGAAATAATGGGATTGTAGTTAATTGTTGTTCATTGAAGTTCCTTTCGTCCAATTCAGTTGTTTTGAATCTATTGGAATGCTTTAAAGTTTACTCATTCCCATTACAATTAAGTCAATTAGATTGAGTTGTACTCTATTCTAACAAATCAAAGTTCATTGTATCCAACTCAATTCATTTGATTCGATTTGAATGCGTTTAAGGCCATCCCTTGTCGTTCGAATGTAAAGGAAATCAATGGATTGTTGTTGATTGCTGTTGATTGAAATTCCTTTCGTCCAATTCAGTTTTTTTGAATCTATTGGAGTGCTTTAAAGTTAACTCGTTCTCATTACAATCAAGTCAATTAGATTGAGTTGTACTCTATTCTAACAAATCAAAGTTCATTGTCTCCAACTCAATTCATTTGATTCGATTTGAATGCGTTTAAGGTCATCCCTTGTCGTTCGAATGTAAATGAAATAATAAGATTGTAGTTAATTGTTGTTTATTGAAGTTCCTTTCGTCCAATTTAGTTGTTTTGAATCTATTGGAATGCTTTAAAGTTTACTCATTCCCATTACAAGCAAGTCAATTAGATTGAGTTGTACTCTATTCTAACAAATGAAAGTTCATTGTATCCAACTCAATTCATTTGATTCGATTTGAATGCGTTTAAGGTTATCCCTTGTCGTTCGAATGAGAAAAAAATCAAGGGATTGTTGTTGGTTGTTGTTGATTGAAGTTCCTTTCATCCGATTCAGTTGTTTTGAATCTTTTGGAATGCGTTAAAGTTTACTCGTTCCCGTTACAGTCAAATCAAGTCAATTACATTGAGTTGTACTCTATTCTAATAAATCAAACTTCATTCTATCCAACTTAATTCATTTGATTCGATTTGAATGCCTTTAATGTCATCCGTTGTATTTCGAATGTAAATGATATCAAGGGATTGTTGCTAATTGCTGTTGATTGAAGTTCCTTTCGTCCAATTCAGTTGTTTTGAATCTATTGGAATGCGTTAAGGTTAACTCGTTCTCCTTACAGTTAAATCTAGTCAATTAGATTGAGTCGTACTCAATTCTAGCTAATCAAAGTTCATTCTATAAAACTCAATTCTTTTGATTCGATTTGAATGCCTTTAAGGACATCCCATGTCGTTCGAATGTAAATGAAATAACGGGATTGTAGTTAATTGTTTTTCATTGAAGTTCCTTTTATCCGATTCAGTTGTTTTGAATCTTTTGGAATGCGTTAAAGTTTACACGCTCCCGTTACAGTCAAATCAAGTCAATTAGATTGAGTTGTACTCTATTCTAACAAATCAAAGTTGATTGTATCCAACTCAATTCATTTGATTCGATTTGAATGCGTTTAAGGTCATCCCTTGTCGTTCGAATGTAAATGAAATCAAGGGATTGTTGTTGATTGTTGTTGATTGAAGTTCCTTTCAACCGATTCAGTTGTTTTGAATCTTTTGGAATGCGTTAAAGTTTACTCCTTCCCGTTACAGTTAAATCAAGTCAATTAGATGGAGTTGTACTCTATTCAAACAAATCAAAGTTCATTCTATCCAACTTAATTCATTTGATTCGAATTGAATGGCTTTAATGTCATCCGTTGTAGTTCGAATGTAAATGATATCAAGGGATTGTTGTTAATTGTTGTTGATTGAAGTTCCTTTCGTCCAATTAAGTTGTTTTCAATCTATTGGAATGCGTTAAAGTTAACTCGTTCTCCTTACAGCAAAATCTAGTCAATTAGATTGAGTTGTACTCAATTCTAGCTAATCAAAGTTCATTCTATAAAATTGAATTCATTTGATTCGATTTGAATGCCTTTAAGGACATCCCATGTCGTTCGAATGTAAATGAAATAACGTAATTGTAGTTAATTGTTGTTCATTGAAGTTCCTTTCGTCCAATTCAGTTGTTTTGAATCTATTGGAATGCTTTAAAGTTTACTCATTCTCATTACAATCAAGTCAATTAGATTGAGTTGTATTCTATTCTAACAAATCAAAGTTCATCGTATCCAACTCAATTCATTCGATTCGATTCGAATGCGTTTAAGGTCATCCTTTGTCGTTCGAATGTAAAGGAAATCAATGGATTGTTGTTAATTGTTGTTGATTGAAGTTCCTTTCGTCCAATTCAGTTGTTTTGAATCTATTGGAATGCGTTAAGGTTAACTCGTTCTCCTTACAGTTAAATCTAGTCAATTAGATTGAGTCGTACTCAATTCTAGCTAATCAAAGTTCATTCTATAAAATTTAATTCATTTGATTCGATTTGAATGCCTTTAAGGACATCCCATGTCGTTCGAATGTAAATGAAATAACGTAATTGTAGTTAATTGTTGTTCATTGAAGTTCCTTTCGTCCAATTCAGTTGTTTTGAATCTATTGGAATGCTTTAAAGTTTAATCATTCTCATTACAATCAAGTCAATTAGATTTTTTTTTTTTTGATTGGTATTAATTACATCCATCTCAATACATATTATACCTGAAGATCTGAGACATTCTTACAAATTCGGGGACAGAATAACATCCCAAAGAAATCTTGAAGACACAACTTCACGAAATAAACTGGAAGATACAACTTCCAACAGCCAACAGAGAGACCACAAGCTCTCACACCCCCTCACCCGGGAGACCACAAGCTCCCACGCTATTTTTGGGCCGAATATCCCACACGGGATTCGAACCCACGTCGACAGCAAAGCGCATTTCTGCGCCGCTGTCGACGACCAACCGCGCTAGCGCGGTTGGCAAGTCAATTAGATTGAGTTGTACACTATTCTAACAAATCAAAGTTCATTGTATCCAACTCAATTCATTTGAATCGATTTGAATGCGTTTAAGGTCTTCCCTTGTCGTTCGAATGAGAATAAAATCAAGGGATTGTTGTTGATTGTTGTTGATTGAAGTTCCTTTCATCCGATTCAGTTGTTTTGAATCTTTCGGAATGCGTTAAAGTTTACTCGTTCCCGTTACAGTCAAATCAACTCAATTAGATCGAGTTGTACTCTATTCTAATAAATCAAAGTTCATTCAATCCAACTTAATTCATTTGATTCGATTTGAATGCCTTTAATGTCATCCGTTGTAGTTCGAATGAGAATAAAATCAAGGGATTGTTGTTGATTGTTGTTGATTGAAGTTCCTTTCATCCGATTCAGTTGTTTTGAATCTTTTGGAATGCGTTAAAGTTTAGTCGTTCCCGTTACAGTCAAATCAAGTCCATTAGATTGAGTTGTACTCTATTCGAACAAATCAAAGTTCATTCTATCCAACTTAATTCATTTGATTCGATTTGAATGCCATTAATGTCATCCGTTGTAGTTCGAACTTAAATGATATCAAGGCATTGTTGTTAATTGTTGTTGATTGAAGTTCCTTTCGTCCAATTCAGTTGTTTTGAATCTATTGGAATGCGTTAAGGTTAACTCGTTCTCCTTACAGTTAAATCTAGTCAATTAGATTGAGTCGTACTCAATTCTAGCTAATCAAAGTTCATTCTATAAAACTCAATTCTTTTGATTCGATTTGAATGCCTTTAAGGACATCCCATGTCGTTCGAATGTAAATGAAATAACGGGATTGTAGTTAATTGTTTTTCATTGAAGTTCCTTTTATCCGATTCAGTTGTTTTGAATCTTTTGGAATGCGTTAAAGTTTACACGTTCCCGTTACAGTCAAATCAAGTCAATTAGATTGAGTTGTACTCTATTCTAACAAATCAAAGTTCATTGTATCCAACTCAATTCATTTGATTCGATTTGAATGCGTTTAAGGTCATCCCTTGTCGTTCGAATGTAAATGAAATCAAGGGATTGTTGTTGATTGTTGTTGATTGAAGTTCCTTTCAACCGATTCAGTTGTTTTGAATCTTTTGGAATGCGTTAAAGTTTACTCCTTCCCGTTACAGTTAAATCAAGTCAATTAGATGGAGTTGTACTCTATTCAAACAAATCAAAGTTCATTCTATCCAACTTAATTCATTTGATTCGAATTGAATGGCTTTAATGTCATCCGTTGTAGTTCGAATGTAAATGATATCAAGGGATTGTTGTTAATTGTTGTTGATTGAAGTTCCTTTCGTCCAATTAAGTTGTTTTCAATCTATTGGAATGCGTTAAAGTTAACTCGTTCTCCTTACAGCAAAATCTAGTCAATTAGATTGAGTTGTACTCAATTCTAGCTAATCAAAGTTCATTCTATAAAATTGAATTCATTTGATTCGATTTGAATGCCTTTAAGGACATCCCATGTCGTTCGAATGTAAATGAAATAACGTAATTGTAGTTAATTGTTGTTCATTGAAGTTCCTTTCGTCCAATTCAGTTGTTTTGAATCTATTGGAATGCTTTAAAGTTTACTCATTCTCATTACAATCAAGTCAATTAGATTGAGTTGTATTCTATTCTAACAAATCAAAGTTCATCGTATCCAACTCAATTCATTCGATTCGATTCGAATGCGTTTAAGGTCATCCTTTGTCGTTCGAATGTAAAGGAAATCAATGGATTGTTGTTAATTGTTGTTGATTGAAGTTCCTTTCGTCCAATTAAGTTGTTTTCAATCTATTGGAATGCGTTAAAGTTAACTCGTTCTCCTTACAGCAAAATCTAGTCAATTAGATTGAGTTGTACTCAATTCCAGCTAATCAAAGTTCATTCTATAAAATTGAATTCATTTGATTCGATTTGAATGCCTTTAAGGACATCCCATGTCGTTCGAATGTAAATGAAATAACGTAATTGTAGTTAATTGTTGTTCATTGAAGTTCCTTTCGTCCAATTCAGTTGTTTTGAATCTATTGGAATGCTTTAAAGTTTAATCATTCTCATTACAATCAAGTCAATTAGATTGAGTTGTACTCTATTCTAACAAATCAAAGTTCATTCTATCCAACTTAATTCATTTGATTCGATTTGAATGCCTTTAATGTCATCCGTTGTAGTTCGAATGTAAATGAAATCAAGGGATTGTTGTTAATTGTTGTTGATTTAAGTTCCTTTCGTCCAATTCAGTTGTTTTGAATCTATTGGAATGCGTTAAAGTTAACTCGTTCTCCTTACAGTAAAATCTAGTCAATTAGATTGAGTCGTACTCAATTCTAGCTAATCAAAGTTCATTCTATAAAATTTAATTCATTTGATTCGATTTGAAAGCCTTTAAGGACATCCCATGTCGTTCGAATGTAAATGAAATAATGGGATTGTAGTTAATTGTTGTTCATTGAAGTTCCTTTCGTCCAATTCAGTTGTTTTGAATCTATTGGAATGCTTTAAAGTTTACTCATTCTCATTACAATCAAGTCAATTAGATTGAGTTGTATTCTATTCTAACAAATCAAAGTTCATCGTATCCAACTCAATTCATTCGATTCGATTTGAATTCGTTTAAGGTCATCCTTTGTCGTTCGAATGTAAAGGAAATCAATGGATTGTTGTTGATTGTTGTTGATTCAAGTTCCTTTCGTCCAATTCAGTTGTTTTGAATCTATTGGAATGCGTTAAAATTGACTCGTTCTCCTTACAGCAAAATCTAGTCAATCAGATTGAGTTGTACTCAATTCTAGCTAATCAATGTTCATTCTATAAAATTGAATTCATTTGATTCGATTTGAATGCCTTTAAGGACATCCCATGTCGTTCGAATGTAAATGAAATAACGTAATTGTAGTTAATTGTTGTTCATTGAAGTTCCTTTCGTCCAATTCAGTTGTTTTGAATCTATTGGAATGCTTTAAAGTTTAATCATTCTCATTACAATCAAGTCAATTAGATTGAGTTGTACACTATTCTAACAAATCAAAGTTCATTGTATCCAACTCAATTCATTTGAATCGATTTGAATGCGTTTAAGGTCTTCCCTTGTCGTTCGAATGAGAATAAAATCAAGGGATTGTTGTTGATTGTTGTTGATTGAAGTTCCTTTCATCCGATTCAGTTGTTTTGAATCTTTCGGAATGCGTTAAAGTTTACTCGTTCCCGTTACAGTCAAATCAACTCAATTAGATCGAGTTGTACTCTATTCTAATAAATCAAAGTTCATTCAATCCAACTTAATTCATTTGATTCGATTTGAATGCCTTTAATGTCATCCGTTGTAGTTCGAATGTAAATGATATCAAGGGATTGTTTTTTATTGTGGTTGATTGAAGTTCCTTTCATCCGATTCAGTTGTTTTGAATCTTTTGGAATGCGTTAAAGTTTACTCCTTCCCGTTACAGTCAAATCAAGTCAATTAGATTGAGTTGTACTCTATTCTAATAAATCAAAGTTCATTCTATCCAACTTAATTCATTTGATTCGATTTGAATGCCTTTAATGTCATCCGTTGTAGTTCGAATGTAAATGATATCAAGGGATTGTTGTTCATTGTTGTTGATTGAAGTTCCTTTCGTCCAATTCAGTTGTTTTGAATCTATTGGAATGCGTTAAAGTTAACTCGTTCTCCTTACAGCAAAATCTAGTCAATTAAATTGAGTTGTACTCAATTCTAGCTAATCAAAGTTCATTCTATAAAATTGAATTCATTTGATTCGATTTGAAAGCCTTTAAGGACATCCCATGTCGTTCGAATGTAAATGAAATAATGGGATTGTAGTTAATTGTTGTTCATTGAAGTTCCTTTCGTCCAATTCAGTTGTTTTGAATCTATTGGAGTGCTTTAAAGTTTACTCATTCCCATTACAATCAAGTCAATTAGATTGAGTTGTACTCTATTCTAATAAATCAAAGTTCATTGTATCCAACTCAATTCATTTGATTCGATTTGAATGCGTTTAAGGTCATCCCTTGTCGTTCGAATGTAAAGGAAATCAATGGATTGTTGTTGATTGCTGTTGATTGAAGTTCCTTTCGTCCAATTCAGTTGTTTTGAATCTATTGGAGTGCTTTAAAGTTTACTCATTCTCATTACAATCAAGTCAATTAGATTGAGTTGTACTCTATTCTAACAAATCAAAGTTCATTGTCTCCAACTCAATTCATTTGATTCGATTTGAATGCGTTTAAGGTCATCCCTTGTCGTTCGAATGTAAATGAAATCAAGGGATTGTTGTTGATTGTTGTTGATTGATGTTCCTTTCATCCGATTCAGTTGTTTTGAATCTTTTGGAATGCGATAAAGTTTACTCGTTCCCGTTACAGTCAAATCAAGTCAATTAGATTGAATTGTACTCAATTCTAGCTTATCAAAGTTCATTCTATAAAATTCAATTCATTTGATTCGATTTGAATGCCTTTAAGGACATCCCATGTCGTTCGAATGTAAATGAAATAATGGGATTGTAGTTAATTACTGTTGATTGAAGTTCCTTTCGTCCAATTCAGTTGTTTTGAATCTTTTGGAATGCTTTAAAGTTTACTCCTTCTCATTACATTCAAGTCAATTAGATTGAGTTGTACTCTATTCTAACAAATCAAAGTTCATTGTATCCAACTCAATTCATTCGATTCGATTTGAATGCGTTTAAGGTCATCCCTTGTCGTTCGAATGAGAATAAAATCAAGGGATTGTTGTTGATTGTTGTTGATTGAAGTTCCTTTCATCCGATTCAGTTGTTTTGAATCTTTTGGAATGCGTTAAAGTTTAGTCGTTCCCGTTACAGTCAAATCAAGTCCATTAGATTGAGTTGTACTCTATTCGAACAAATCAAAGTTCATTCTATCCAACTTAATTCATTTGATTCGATTTCAATGCCATTAATGTCATCCGTTGTAGTTCGAACTTAAATGATATCAAGGCATTGTTGTTAATTGTTGTTGATTGAAGTTCCTTTCGTCCAATTCAGTTGTTTTGAATCAATTGGAATGCGTTAAAGTTAACTCGTTCACCTTACAGCAAAATCTAGTCAATTAGATTGAGTTGTACTCAATTCTAGCTAATCAAAGTTCATTCTATAAAATTGAATTCATTTGATTCGATTTAAATGCCTTTAAGGACATCCCTTGTCGTTCGAATGTAAATGAAATAACGGAATTGTAGTTAATTGTTGTTCATTGAAGTTTCTTTCGTCCAATTCAGTTGTTTTGAATCTATTGGAATGCTTTAAATTTTACACATTCTCATTACAATCAAGTCAATTAGATTGAGTTATATTCTATTCTAACAAATCAAAGTTCATTGTATCCAACTCAATTCATTTGATTCGATTTGAATGCCTTTAAGGTCATCCATTGTCGTTCGAATGTAAATTAAATCAAGGGATTGATGTTGATTGTTGTTGATTGAAGTTCCTTTCATCCGATTCAGTTGTTTTGAATCTTTTCGAATACGTTAAAGTTTACTCGTTACCGTTACAGTCAAATCAAGTCCATTAGATTGAGTTGTACTCTTTTCTAACAAATCAAAGTTCATTCTATCTAACTTAATTCATTTGATTCGATTTGAATGCCTTTAATGTCATCCGTTGTAGTTCGAATGTAAATGATATCAAGGGATTGTTATTAATTGTTGTTGATTGAAGTTCCTTTCGTCCAATTCAGTTGCTTTGAATCTATTGGAATGCGTTAAAGTTAACTCATTCTCCTTACAGCAAAATCTAGTCAATTAAATTGAGTTGTATTCAATTCTTGCTAATCAAAGTTCATTCTATAAAACTCAATTCATTTGATTCGATTTGAATGCCTTTAAGGACATCCCTTGTCGTTCGAATGTAAATGAAAGAACGGAATTGTAGTTAATTGTTGTTCATTGAAGTTCCTTTCGTCCAATTCAGTTGTTTTGAATCTATTGGAATGCTTTAAAGTTTACTTAGTCTCATTACAATCAAGTCAATTAGATTGAGTTGTACTCTATTCTAACAAATCAAAGTTCATTGTATCCAACTCAATTCATTTGATTCGATTTGAATGCGTTTAAGGTCATCCATTGTCGTTCGAATGAGAATAAAATCAAGGGATTGTTGTTGATTGTTGTTGATTGAAGTTCCTTTAATCCGATTCAGTTGTTTTCCATCTTTTCGAATGCGTTAAAGTTTACTCGTTCCCGTTACAGTCAAATCAAGTCAATTAGATTGAGTTGTACTCTATTCTGACAAATCAAAGTTCATTCTATCCAACTTAATTCATTTGATTCGATTTGAATGCCTTTAATGTCATCCGTTTTAGTTCGAATGTAAACGATATCAAGGGATTGTTGTTAATTACTGTTGATTGAAGTTCCTTTCGTCCAATTCAGTTGTTTTGAATCTTTTGGAATGCTTTAAAGTTTACTCATTCTCATTACATTCAAGTCAATTAGATTGAGTTGTACTCTATTCTAACAAATCAAAGTTCATTGTATCCAACTCAATTCATTCGATTCGATTTGAATGCGTTTAAGGTCATCCCTTGTCGTTCGAATGAGAATAAAATCAAGGGATTGTTGTTGATTGTTGTTGATTGAAGTTCCTTTCATCCGATTCAGTTGTTTTCCATCTTTTCGAATGCGTTAAAGTTTACTCGTTCCCGTTACAGTCAAATCAAGTCAATTAGATTGAGTTGTACTCTATTCTGACAAATCAAAGTTCATTCTATCCAACTTAATTCATTTGATTCGATTTGAATGCCTTTAATGTCATCCGTTTTAGTTCGAATGTAAACGATATCAAGGGATTGTTGTTAATTACTGTTGATTGAAGTTCCTTTCCTCCAATTCAGTTGTTTTGAATCTTTTGGAATGCTTTAAAGTTTACTCATTCTCATTACAATCAAGTCAATTAGATTGAGTTGTACTCTATTCTAACAAATCAAAGTTCATTGTATCCAACTCAATTCATTCGATTCGATTTGAATGCGTTTAAGGTCATCCCTTGTCGTTCGAATGAGAATAAAATCAAGGGATTGTTGTTGATTGTTGTTGATTGAAGTTCCTTTCATCCGATTCAGTTGTTTTGAATCTTTTGGAATGCGTTAAAGTTTACTCGTTCCCGTTACAGTCAAATCAAGTCCATTAGATTGAGTTGTACTCTATTCTAACAAATCAAAGTTCATTCTATCCAACTTAATTCATTTGATTCGATTTGAATGCCTTTAATGTCATCCGTTGTAGTTCGAATGTAAATGAAATCAAGGGATTGTTGTTAATTGTTGTTGATTTAAGTTCCTTTCGTCCAATTCAGTTGTTTTGAATCTATTGGAATGCGTTAAAGTTAACTCGTTCTCCTTACAGTAAAATCTAGTCAATTAGATTGAGTCGTACTCAATTCTAGCTAATCAAAGTTCATTCTATAAAATTTAATTCATTTGATTCGATTTGAAAGCCTTTAAGGACATCCCATGTCGTTCGAATGTAAATGAAATAATGGGATTGTAGTTAATTGTTGTTCATTGAAGTTCCTTTCGTCCAATTCAGTTGTTTTGAATCTATTGGAATGCTTTAAAGTTTACTCATTCTCATTACAATCAAGTCAATTAGATTGAGTTGTATTCTATTCTAACAAATCAAAGTTCATCGTATCCAACTCAATTCATTCGATTCGATTTGAATTCGTTTAAGGTCATCCTTTGTCGTTCGAATGTAAAGGAAATCAATGGATTGTTGTTGATTGTTGTTGATTCAAGTTCCTTTCGTCCAATTCAGTTGTTTTGAATCTATTGGAATGCGTTAAAATTGACTCGTTCTCCTTACAGCAAAATCTAGTCAATCAGATTGAGTTGTACTCAATTCTAGCTAATCAAAGTTCATTCTATAAAATTGAATTCATTTGATTCGATTTGAAAGCCTTTAAGGACATCCCATGTCGTTCGAATGTAAATGAAATAATGGGATTGTAGTTAATTGTTGTTCATTGAAGTTCCTTTCGTCCAATTCAGTTGTTTTGAATCTATTGGAGTGCTTTAAAGTTTACTCATTCCCATTACAATCAAGTCAATTAGATTGAGTTGTACTCTATTCTAACAAATCAAAGTTCATTGTATCCAACTCAATTCATTTGATTCGATTTGAATGCGTTTAAGGTCATCCCTTGTCGTTCGAATGTAAAGGAAATCAATGGATTGTTGTTGATTGCTGTTGATTGAAGTTCCTTTCATCCGATTCAGTTGTTTTGAATCTTTCGGAATGCGTTAAAGTTTACTCGTTCCCGTTACAGTCAAATCAACTCAATTAGATCGAGTTGTACTCTATTCTAATAAATCAAAGTTCATTCAATCCAACTTAATTCATTTGATTCGATTTGAATGCCTTTAATGTCATCCGTTGTAGTTCGAATGTAAATGATATCAAGGGATTGTTTTTGATTGTGGTTGATTGAAGTTCCTTTCATCCGATTCAGTTGTTTTGAATCTTTTGGAATGCGATAAAGTTTACTCGTTCCCGTTACAGTCAAATCAAGTCAATTAGATTGAGTTGTACTCTATTCTAATAAATCAAAGTTCATTCTATCCAACTTAATTCATTTGATTCGATTTGAATGCCTTTAATGTCATCCGTTGTAGTTCGAATGTAAATGATATCAAGGGATTGTTGTTCATTGTTGTTGATTGAAGTTCCTTTCGTCCAATTCAGTTGTTTTGAATCTATTGGAATGCGTTAAAGTTAACTCGTTCTCCTTACAGCAAAATCTAGTCAATTAAATTGAGTTGTACTCAATTCTAGCTAATCAAAGTTCATTCTATAAAATTGAATTCATTTGATTCGATTTGAAAGCCTTTAAGGACATCCCATGTCGTTCGAATGTAAATGAAATAATGGGATTGTAGTTAATTGTTGTTCATTGAAGTTCCTTTCGTCCAATTCAGTTGTTTTGAATCTATTGGAGTGCTTTAAAGTTTACTCATTCCCATTACAATCAAGTCAATTAGATTGAGTTGTACTCTATTCTAACAAATCAAAGTTCATTGTATCCAACTCAATTCATTTGATTCGATTTGAATGCGTTTAAGGTCATCCCTTGTCGTTCGAATGTAAAGGAAATCAATGGATTGTTGTTGATTGCTGTTGATTGAAGTTCCTTTCGTCCAATTCAGTTGTTTTGAATCTATTGGAGTGCTTTAAAGTTTTCTCATTCTCATTACAATCAAGTCAATTAGATTGAGTTGTACTCTATTCTAACAAATCAAAGTTCATTGTCTCCAACTCAATTCATTTGATTCGATTTGAATGCGTTTAAGGTCATCCCTTGTCGTTCGAATGTAAATGAAATCAAGGGATTGTTGTTGATTGTTGTTGATTGATGTTCCTTTCATCCGATTCAGTTGTTTTGAATCTTTTGGAATGCGATAAAGTTTACTCGTTCCCGTTACAGTCAAATCAAGTCAATTAGATTGAATTGTACTCAATTCTAGCTTATCAAAGTTCATTCTATAAAATTCAATTCATTTGATTCGATTTGAATGCGTTTAAGGTCATCCCTTGTCGTTCGAATGTAAAGGAAATCAATGGATTGTTGTTGATTGCTGTTGATTGAAGTTCCTTTCGTCCAATTCAGTTGTTTTGAATCTATTGGAGTGCTTTAAAGTTTACTCATTCCCATTACAATCAAGTCAATTAGATTGAGTTGTACTCTATTCTAACAAATCAAAGTTCATTGTATCCAACTCAATTCATTTGATTCGATTTGAATGCGTTTAAGGTCATCCCTTGTCGTTCGAATGTAAAGGAAATCAATGGATTGTTGTTGATTGCTGTTGATTGAAGTTCCTTTCGTCCAATTCAGTTGTTTTGAATCTATTGGAGTGCTTTAAAGTTTACTCATTCCCATTACAATCAAGTCAATTAGATTGAGTTGTACTCTATTCTAACAAATCAAAGTTCATTGTCTCCAACTCAATTCATTTGATTCGATTTGAATGCGTTTAAGGTCATCCCTTGTCGTTCGAATGTAAATGAAATCAAGGGATTGTTGTTGATTGTTGTTGATTGATGTTCCTTTCATCCGATTCAGCTGTTTTGAATCTTTTGGAATGCGATAAAGTTTACTCGTTCCCGTTACAGTCAAATCAAGTCAATTAGATTGAATTGTACTCAATTCTAGCTTATCAAAGTTCATTCTATAAAATTCAATTCATTTGATTCGATTTGAATGCCTTTAAGGACATCCCATGTCGTTCGAATGTAAATGAAATAATGGGATTGTAGTTAATTGTTGTTCATTGAAGTTCCTTTCGTCTAATTCAGTTGTTTTGAATCTATTGGAATGCTTTAAAGTTTACGCATTCTCATTACAATCAAGTTAATTAGATTGAGCTGTACTCTATTCTAACATATCAAAGTTCATTGTATCCAACTCAATTCATTTGATTTGATTTGAATGCGTTTAAGGTCATCCATTGTCGTTCGAATGAGAATAAAATCAAGGGATTGTTGTTGATTGTTGTTGATTGAAGTTCCTTTCATCCGATTCAGTTGTTTTGAATCTTTTGGAATGCGTTAAAGTTTAGTCGTTCCCGTTACAGTCAAATCAAGTCCATTAGATTGAGTTGTACTCTATTCGAACAAATCAAAGTTCATTCTATCCAACTTAATTCATTTGATTCGATTTCAATGCCATTAATGTCATCCGTTGTAGTTCGAACTTAAATGATATCAAGGCATTGTTGTTAATTGTTGTTGATTGAAGTTCCTTTCGTCCAATTCAGTTGTTTTGAATCTATTGGAATGCGTTAAAGTTAACTCGTTCACCTTACAGCAAAATCTAGTCAATTAGATTGAGTTGTACTCAATTCTAGCTAATCAAAGTTCATTCTATAAAATTGAATTCATTTGATTCGATTTAAATGCCTTTAAGGACATCCCTTGTCGTTCGAATGTAAATGAAATAACGGAATTGTAGTTAATTGTTGTTCATTGAAGTTTCTTTCGTCCAATTCAGTTGTTTTGAATCTATTGGAATGCTTTAAAGTTTAATCATTCTCATTACAATCAAGTCAATTAGATTGAGTTGTACACTATTCTAACAAATCAAAGTTCATTGTATCCAACTCAATTCATTTGAATCGATTTGAATGCGTTTAAGGTCTTCCCTTGTCGTTCGAATGAGAATAAAATCAAGGGATTGTTGTTGATTGTTGTTGATTGAAGTTCCTTTCATCCGATTCAGTTGTTTTGAATCTTTCGGAATGCGTTAAAGTTTACTCGTTCCCGTTACAGTCAAATCAACTCAATTAGATCGAGTTGTACTCTATTCTAATAAATCAAAGTTCATTCAATCCAACTTAATTCATTTGATTCGATTTGAATGCCTTTAATGTCATCCGTTGTAGTTCGAATGTAAATGATATCAAGGGATTGTTTTTGATTGTGGTTGATTGAAGTTCCTTTCATCCGATTCAGTTGTTTTGAATCTTTTGGAATGCGTTAAAGTTTACTCCTTCCCGTTACAGTCAAATCAAGTCAATTAGATTGAGTTGTACTCTATTCTAATAAATCAAAGTTCATTCTATCCAACTTAATTCATTTGATTCGATTTGAATGCCTTTAATGTCATCCGTTGTAGTTCGAATGTAAATGATATCAAGGGATTGTTGTTCATTGTTGTTGATTGAAGTTCCTTTCGTCCAATTCAGTTGTTTTGAATCTATTGGAATGCGTTAAAGTTAACTCGTTCTCCTTACAGCAAAATCTAGTCAATTAAATTGAGTTGTACTCAATTCTAGCTAATCAAAGTTCATTCTATAAAATTGAATTCATTTGATTCGATTTGAAAGCCTTTAAGGACATCCCATGTCGTTCGAATGTAAATGAAATAATGGGATTGTAGTTAATTGTTGTTCATTGAAGTTCCTTTCGTCTAATTCAGTTGTTTTGAATCTATTGGAATGCTTTAAAGTTTACGCATTCTCATTACAATCAAGTTAATTAGATTGAGCTGTACTCTATTCTAACATATCAAAGTTCATTGTATCCAACTCAATTCATTTGATTTGATTTGAATGCGTTTAAGGTCATCCATTGTCGTTCGAATGAGAATAAAATCAAGGGATTGTTGTTGATTGTTGTTGATTGAAGTTCCTTTCATCCGATTCAGTTGTTTTGAATCTTTTGGAATGCGTTAAAGTTTAGTCGTTCCCGTTACAGTCAAATCAAGTCCATTAGATTGAGTTGTACTCTATTCGAACAAATCAAAGTTCATTCTATCCAACTTAATTCATTTGATTCGATTTCAATGCCATTAATGTCATCCGTTGTAGTTCGAACTTAAATTATATCAAGGCATTGTTGTTAATTGTTGTTGATTGAAGTTCCTTTCGTCCAATTCAGTTGTTTTGAATCTATTGGAATGCGTTAAAGTTAACTCGTTCACCTTACAGCAAAATCTAGTCAATTAGATTGAGTTGTACTCAATTCTAGCTAATCAAAGTTCATTCTATAAAATTGAATTCATTTGATTCGATTTAAATGCCTTTAAGGACATCCCTTGTCGTTCGAATGTAAATGAAATAACGGAATTGTAGTTAATTGTTGTTCATTGAAGTTTCTTTCGTCCAATTCAGTTGTTTTGAATCTATTGGAATGCTTTAAAGTTTAATCATTCTCATTACAATCAAGTCAATTAGATTGAGTTGTACACTATTCTAACAAATCAAAGTTCATTGTATCCAACTCAATTCATTTGAATCGATTTGAATGCGTTTAAGGTCTTCCCTTGTCGTTCGAATGAGAATAAAATCAAGGGATTGTTGTTGATTGTTGTTGATTGAAGTTCCTTTCATCTGATTCAGTTGTTTTGAATCTTTCGGAATGCGTTAAAGTTTACTCGTTCCCGTTACAGTCAAATCAACTCAATTAGATCGAGTTGTACTCTATTCTAATAAATCAAAGTTCATTCAATCCAACTTAATTCATTTGATTCGATTTGAATGCCTTTAATGTCATCCGTTGTAGTTCGAATGTAAATGATATCAAGGGATTGTTTTTTATTGTGGTTGATTGAAGTTCCTTTCATCCGATTCAGTTGTTTTGAATCTTTTGGAATGCGTTAAAGTTTACTCGTTCCCGTTACAGTCAAATCAAGTCAATTAGATTGAGTTGTACTCTATTCTAATAAATCAAAGTTCATTCTATCCAACTTAATTCATTTGATTCGATTTGAATGCCTTTAATGTCATCCGTTGTAGTTCGAATGTAAATGATATCAAGGGATTGTTTTTCATTGTTGTTGATTGAAGTTCCTTTCGTCCAATTCAGTTGTTTTGAATCTATTGGAATGCGTTAAAGTTAACTCGTTCTCCTTACAGCAAAATCTAGTCAATTAAATTGAGTTGTACTCAATTCTAGCTAATCAAAGTTCATTCTATAAAATTGAATTCATTTGATTCGATTTGAAAGCCTTTAAGGACATCCCATGTCGTTCGAATGTAAATGAAATAATGGGATTGTAGTTAATTGTTGTTCATTGAAGTTCCTTTCGTCCAATTCAGTTGTTTTGAATCTATTGGAGTGCTTTAAAGTTTACTCATTCCCATTACAATCAAGTCAATTAGATTGAGTTGTACTCTATTCTAACAAATCAAAGTTCATTGTATCCAACTCAATTCATTTGATTCGATTTGAATGCGTTTAAGGTCATCCCTTGTCGTTCGAATGTAAAGGAAATCAATGGATTGTTGTTGATTGCTGTTGATTGAAGTTCCTTTCGTCCAATTCAGTTGTTTTGAATCTATTGGAGTGCTTTAAAGTTTTCTCATTCTCATTACAATCAAGTCAATTAGATTGAGTTGTACTCTATTCTAACAAATCAAAGTTCATTGTCTCCAACTCAATTCATTTGATTCGATTTGAATGCGTTTAAGGTCATCCCTTGTCGTTCGAATGTAAATGAAATCAAGGGATTGTTGTTGATTGTTGTTGATTGATGTTCCTTTCATCCGATTCAGTTGTTTTGAATCTTTTGGAATGCGTTAAAGTTAACTCGTTCTCCTTACAGTCAAATCAAGTCAATTAGATTGAATTGTACTCAATTCTAGCTTATCAAAGTTCATTCTATAAAATTCAATTCATTTGATTCGATTTGAATGCCTTTAAGGACATCCCATGTCGTTCGAATGTAAATGAAATAATGGGATTGTAGTTAATTGTTGTTCATTGAAGTTCCTTTCGTCTAATTCAGTTGTTTTGAATCTATTGGAATGCTTTAAAGTTTACGCATTCTCATTACAATCAAGTTAATTAGATTGAGCTGTATTCTATTCTAACATATCAAAGTTCATTGTATCCAACTCAATTCATTTGATTTGATTTGAATGCGTTTAAGGTCATCCATTGTCGTTCGAATGAGAATAAAATCAAGGGATTGTTGTTGATTGTTGTTGATTGAAGTTCCTTTCATCCGATTCAGTTGTTTTGAATCTTTTGGAATGCGTTAAAGTTTAGTCGTTCCCGTTACAGTCAAATCAAGTCCATTAGATTGAGTTGTACTCTATTCGAACAAATCAAAGTTCATTCTATCCAACTTAATTCATTTGATTCGATTTCAATGCCATTAATGTCATCCGTTGTAGTTCGAACTTAAATTATATCAAGGCATTGTTGTTAATTGTTGTTGATTGAAGTTCCTTTCGTCCAATTCAGTTGTTTTGAATCTATTGGAATGCGTTAAAGTTAACTCGTTCACCTTACAGCAAAATCTAGTCAATTAGATTGAGTTGTACTCAATTCTAGCTAATCAAAGTTCATTCTATAAAATTGAATTCATTTGATTCGATTTAAATGCCTTTAAGGACATCCCTTGTCGTTCGAATGTAAATGAAATAACGGAATTGTAGTTAATTGTTGTTCATTGAAGTTTCTTTCGTCCAATTCAGTTGTTTTGAATCTATTGGAATGCTTTAAAGTTTAATCATTCTCATTACAATCAAGTCAATTAGATTGAGTTGTACACTATTCTAACAAATCAAAGTTCATTGTATCCAACTCAATTCATTTGAATCGATTTGAATGCGTTTAAGGTCTTCCCTTGTCGTTCGAATGAGAATAAAATCAAGGGATTGTTGTTGATTGTTGTTGATTGAAGTTCCTTTCATCCGATTCAGTTGTTTTGAATCTTTCGGAATGCGTTAAAGTTTACTCGTTCCCGTTACAGTCAAATCAACTCAATTACATCGAGTTGTACTCTATTCTAATAAATCAAAGTTCATTCAATCCAACTTAATTCATTTGATTCGATTTGAATGCCTTTAATGTCATCCGTTGTAGTTCGAATGTAAATGATATCAAGGGATTGTTTTTTATTGTGGTTGATTGAAGTTCCTTTCATCCGATTCAGTTGTTTTGAATCTTTTGGAATGCGTTAAAGTTTACTCGTTCCCGTTACAGTCAAATCAAGTCAATTAGATTGAGTTGTACTCTATTCTAATAAATCAAAGTTCATTCTATCCAACTTAATTCATTTGATTCGATTTGAATGCCTTTAATGTCATCCGTTGTAGTTCGAATGTAAATGATATCAAGGGATTGTTGTTCATTGTTGTTGATTGAAGTTCCTTTCGTCCAATTCAGTTGTTTTGAATCTATTGGAATGCGTTAAAGTTAACTCGTTCTCCTTACAGCAAAATCTAGTCAATTAAATTGAGTTGTACTCAATTCTAGCTAATCAAAGTTCATTCTATAAAATTGAATTCATTTGATTCGATTTGAAAGCCTTTAAGGACATCCCATGTCGTTCGAATGTAAATGAAATAATGGGATTGTAGTTAATTGTTGTTCATTGAAGTTCCTTTCGTCCAATTCAGTTGTTTTGAATCTATTGGAGTGCTTTAAAGTTTACTCATTCCCATTACAATCAAGTCAATTAGATTGAGTTGTACTCTATTCTAACAAATCAAAGTTCATTGTATCCAACTCAATTCATTTGATTCGATTTGAATGCGTTTAAGGTCATCCCTTGTCGTTCGAATGTAAAGGAAATCAATGGATTGTTGTTGATTGCTGTTGATTGAAGTTCCTTTCGTCCAATTCAGTTGTTTTGAATCTATTGGAGTGCTTTAAAGTTTTCTCATTCTCATTACAATCAAGTCAATTAGATTGAGTTGTACTCTATTCTAACAAATCAAAGTTCATTGTCTCCAACTCAATTCATTTGATTCGATTTGAATGCGTTTAAGGTCATCCCTTGTCGTTCGAATGTAAATGAAATCAAGGGATTGTTGTTGATTGTTGTTGATTGATGTTCCTTTCATCCGATTCAGTTGTTTTGAATCTTTTGGAATGCGATAAAGTTTACTCGTTCCCGTTACAGTCAAATCAAGTCAATTAGATTGAATTGTACTCAATTCTAGCTTATCAAAGTTCATTCTATAAAATTCAATTCATTTGATTCGATTTGAATGCCTTTAAGGACATCCCATGTCGTTCGAATGTAAATGAAATAATGGGATTGTAGTTAATTGTTGTTCATTGAAGTTCCTTTCGTCTAATTCAGTTGTTTTGAATCTATTGGAATGCTTTAAAGTTTACGCATTCTCATTACAATCAAGTTAATTAGATTGAGCTGTACTCTATTCTAACATATCAAAGTTCATTGTATCCAACTCAATTCATTTGATTTGATTTGAATGCGTTTAAGGTCATCCATTGTCGTTCGAATGAGAATAAAATCAAGGGATTGTTGTTGATTGTTGTTGATTGAAGTTCCTTTCATCCGATTCAGTTGTTTTGAATCTTTTGGAATGCGTTAAAGTTTAGTCGTTCCCGTTACAGTCAAATCAAGTCCATTAGATTGAGTTGTACTCTATTCGAACAAATCGAAGTTCATTCTATCCAACTTAATTCATTTGATTCGATTTCAATGCCATAAATGTCATCCGTTGTAGTTCGAACTTAAATGATATCAAGGCATTGTTGTTAATTGTTGTTGATTGAAGTTCCTTTCGTCCAATTCAGTTGTTTTGAATCTATTGGAATGCGTTAAAGTTAACTCGTTCACCTTACAGCAAAATCTAGTCAATTAGATTGAGTTGTACTCAATTCTAGCTAATCAAAGTTCATTCTATAAAATTGAATTCATTTGATTCGATTTAAATGCCTTTAAGGACATCCCTTGTCGTTCGAATGTAAATGAAATAACGGAATTGTAGTTAATTGTTGTTCATTGAAGTTTCTTTCGTCCAATTCAGTTGTTTTGAATCTATTGGAATGCTTTAAAGTTTAATCATTCTCATTACAATCAAGTCAATTAGATTGAGTTGTACACTATTCTAACAAATCAAAGTTCATTGTATCCAACTCAATTCATTTGAATCGATTTGAATGCGTTTAAGGTCTTCCCTTGTCGTTCGAATGAGAATAAAATCAAGGGATTGTTGTTGATTGTTGTTGATTGAAGTTCCTTTCATCCGATTCAGTTGTTTTGAATCTTTCGGAATGCGTTAAAGTTTACTCGTTCCCGTTACAGTCAAATCAACTCAATTAGATCGAGTTGTACTCTATTCTAATAAATCAAAGTTCATTCAATCCAACTTAATTCATTTGATTCGATTTGAATGCCTTTAATGTCATCCGTTGTAGTTCGAATGTAAATGATATCAAGGGATTGTTTTTGATTGTGGTTGATTGAAGTTCCTTTCATCCGATTCAGTTGTTTTGAATCTTTTGGAATGCGTTAAAGTTTACTCCTTCCCGTTACAGTCAAATCAAGTCAATTAGATTGAGTTGTACTCTATTCTAATAAATCAAAGTTCATTCTATCCAACTTAATTCATTTGATTCGATTTGAATGCCTTTAATGTCATCCGTTGTAGTTCGAATGTAAATGATATCAAGGGATTGTTTTTGATTGTGGTTGATTGAAGTTCCTTTCATCCGATTCAGTTGTTTTGAATCTTTTGGAATGCGTTAAAGTTTACTCCTTCCCGTTACAGTCAAATCAAGTCAATTAGATTGAGTTGTACTCTATTCTAATAAATCAAAGTTCATTCTATCCAACTTAATTCATTTGATTCGATTTGAATGCCTTTAATGTCATCCGTTGTAGTTCGAATGTAAATGATATCAAGGGATTGTTGTTCATTGTTGTTGATTGAAGTTCCTTTCGTCCAATTCAGTTGTTTTGAATCTATTGGAATGCGTTAAAGTTAACTCGTTCTCCTTACAGCAAAATCTAGTCAATTAAATTGAGTTGTACTCAATTCTAGCTAATCAAAGTTCATTCTATAAAATTGAATTCATTTGATTCGATTTGAAAGCCTTTAAGGACATCCCATGTCGTTCGAATGTAAATGAAATAATGGGATTGTAGTTAATTGTTGTTCATTGAAGTTCCTTTCGTCCAATTCAGTTGTTTTGAATCTATTGGAGTGCTTTAAAGTTTACTCATTCCCATTACAATCAAGTCAATTAGATTGAGTTGTACTCTATTCTAACAAATCAAAGTTCATTGTATCCAACTCAATTCATTTGATTCGATTTGAATGCGTTTAAGGTCATCCCTTGTTGTTCGAATGTAAAGGAAATCAATGGATTGTTGTTGATTGCTGTTGATTGAAGTTCCTTTCGTCCAATTCAGTTGTTTTGAATCTATTGGAGTGCTTTAAAGTTTACTCATTCTCATTACAATCAAGTCAATTAGATTGAGTTGTACTCTATTCTAACAAATCAAAGTTCATTGTCTCCAACTCAATTCATTTGATTCGATTTGAATGCGTTGAAGGTCATCCCTTGTCGTTCGAATGTAAATGAAATCAAGGGATTGTTGTTGATTGTTGTTGATTGATGTTCCTTTCATCCGATTCAGTTGTTTTGAATCTTTTGGAATGCGATAAAGTTTACTCGTTCCCGTTACAGTCAAATCAAGTCAATTAGATTGAATTGTACTCAATTCTAGCTTATCAAAGTTCATTCTATAAAATTCAATTCATTTGATTCGATTTGAATGCCTTTAAGGACATCCCATGTCGTTCGAATGTAAATGAAATAATGGGATTGTAGTTAATTGTTGTTCATTGAAGTTCCTTTCGTCTAATTCAGTTGTTTTGAATCTATTGGAATGCTTTAAAGTTTACGCATTCTCATTACAATCAAGTTAATTAGATTGAGCTGTACTCTATTCTAACATATCAAAGTTCATTGTATCCAACTCAATTCATTTGATTTGATTTGAATGCGTTTAAGGTCATCCATTGTCGTTCGAATGAGAATAAAATCAAGGGATTGTTGTTGATTGTTGTTGATTGAAGTTCCTTTCATCCGATTCAGTTGTTTTGAATCTTTTGGAATGCGTTAAAGTTTAGTCGTTCCCGTTACAGTCAAATCAAGTCCATTAGATTGAGTTGTACTCTATTCGAACAAATCAAAGTTCATTCTATCCAACTTAATTCATTTGATTCGATTTCAATGCCATTAATGTCATCCGTTGTAGTTCGAACTTAAATGATATCAAGGCATTGTTGTTAATTGTTGTTGATTGAAGTTCCTTTCGTCCAATTCAGTTGTTTTGAATCTATTGGAATGCGTTAAAGTTAACTCGTTCACCTTACAGCAAAATCTAGTCAATTAGATTGAGTTGTACTCAATTCTAGCTAATCAAAGTTCATTCTATAAAATTGAATTCATTTGATTCGATTTAAATGCCTTTAAGGACATCCCTTGTCGTTCGAATGTAAATGAAATAACGGAATTGTAGTTAATTGTTGTTCATTGAAGTTTCTTTCGTCCAATTCAGTTGTTTTGAATCTATTGGAATGCTTTAAATTTTACACATTCTCATTACAATCAAGTCAATTAGATTGAGTTATATTCTATTCTAACAAATCAAAGTTCATTGTATCCAACTCAATTCATTTGATTCGATTTGAATGCCTTTAAGGTCATCCATTGTCGTTCGAATGTAAATTAAATCAAGGGATTGATGTTGATTGTTGTTGATTGAAGTTCCTTTCATCCGATTCAGTTGTTTTGAATCTTTTCGAATACGTTAAAGTTTACTCGTTACCGTTACAGTCAAATCAAGTCCATTAGATTGAGTTGTACTCTTTTCTAACAAATCAAAGTTCATTCTATCTAACTTAATTCATTTGATTCGATTTGAATGCCTTTAATGTCATCCGTTGTAGTTCGAATGTAAATGATATCAAGGGATTGTTATTAATTGTTGTTGATTGAAGTTCCTTTCGTCCAATTCAGTTGCTTTGAATCTATTGGAATGCGTTAAAGTTAACTCATTCTCCTTACAGCAAAATCTAGTCAATTAAATTGAGTTGTATTCAATTCTTGCTAATCAAAGTTCATTCTATAAAACTCAATTCATTTGATTCGATTTGAATGCCTTTAAGGACATCCCTTGTCGTTCGAATGTAAATGAAAGAACGGAATTGTAGTTAATTGTTGTTCATTGAAGTTCCTTTCGTCCAATTCAGTTGTTTTGAATCTATTGGAATGCTTTAAAGTTTACTTAGTCTCATTACAATCAAGTCAATTAGATTGAGTTGTACTCTATTCTAACAAATCAAAGTTCATTGTATCCAACTCAATTCATTTGATTCGATTTGAATGCGTTTAAGGTCATCCATTGTCGTTCGAATGAGAATAAAATCAAGGGATTGTTGTTGATTGTTGTTGATTGAAGTTCCTTTCATCCGATTCAGTTGTTTTCCATCTTTTCGAATGCGTTAAAGTTTACTCGTTCCCGTTACAGTCAAATCAAGTCAATTAGATTGAGTTGTACTCTATTCTGACAAATCAAAGTTCATTCTATCCAACTTAATTCATTTGATTCGATTTGAATGCCTTTAATGTCATCCGTTTTAGTTCGAATGTAAACGATATCAAGGGATTGTTGTTAATTACTGTTGATTGAAGTTCCTTTCATCCAATTCAGTTGTTTTGAATCTTTTGGAATGCTTTAAAGTTTACTCATTCTCATTACAATCAAGTCAATTAGATTGAGTTGTACTCTATTCTAACAAATCAAAGTTCATTGTATCCAACTCAATTCATTCGATTCGATTTGAATGCGTTTAAGGTCATCCCTTGTCGTTCGAATGTAAATGAAATCAAGGGATTGTTGTTGATTGTTGTTGATTGATGTTCCTTTCATCCGATTCAGTTGTTTTGAATCTTTTGGAATGCGTTAAAGTTTACTCGTTCCCGTTACAGTCAAATCAAGTCCATTAGATTGAGTTGTACTCTATTCTAACAAATCAAAGTTCATTCTATCCAACTTAATTCATTTGATTCGATTTGAATGCCTTTAATGTCATCCGTTGTAGTTCGAATGTAAATGAAATCAAGGGATTGTTGTTAATTGTTGTTGATTTAAGTTCCTTTCGTCCAATTCAGTTGTTTTGAATCTATTGGAATGCGTTAAAGTTAACTCGTTCTCCTTACAGTAAAATCTAGTCAATTAGATTGAGTCGTACTCAATTCTAGCTAATCAAAGTTCATTCTATAAAATTTAATTCATTTGATTCGATTTGAAAGCCTTTAAGGACATCCCATGTCGTTCGAATGTAAATGAAATAATGGGATTGTAGTTAATTGTTGTTCATTGAAGTTCCTTTCGTCCAATTCAGTTGTTTTGAATCTATTGGAATGCTTTAAAGTTTACTCATTCTCATTACAATCAAGTCAATTAGATTGAGTTGTATTCTATTCTAACAAATCAAAGTTCATCGTATCCAACTCAATTCATTCGATTCGATTTGAATTCGTTTAAGGTCATCCTTTGTCGTTCGAATGTAAAGGAAATCAATGGATTGTTGTTGATTGTTGTTGATTCAAGTTCCTTTCGTCCATTTCAGTTGTTTTGAATCTATTGGAATGCGTTAAAATTAACTCGTTCTCCTTACAGCAAAATCTAGTCAATCAGATTGAGTTGTACTCAATTCTAGCTAATCAATGTTCATTCTATAAAATTGAATTCATTTGATTCGATTTGAATGCCTTTAAGGACATCCCATGTCGTTCGAATGTAAATGAAATAACGTAATTGTAGTTAATTGTTGTTCATTGAAGTTCCTTTCGTCCAATTCAGTTGTTTTGAATCTATTGGAATGCTTTAAAGTTTAATCATTCTCATTACAATCAAGTCAATTAGATTGAGTTGTACACTATTCTAACAAATCAAAGTTCATTGTATCCAACTCAATTCATTTGAATCGATTTGAATGCGTTTAAGGTCATCCATTGTCGTTCGAATGAGAATAAAATCAAGGGATTGTTGTTGATTGTTGTTGATTGAAGTTCCTTTCATCCGATTCAGTTGTTTTGAATCTTTTGGAATGCGTTAAAGTTTACTAGTTCCCGTTACAGTCAAATCAAGTCAATTAGATTGAGTTGTACTCTATTCTAATAAATCAAAGTTCATTCTATCCAACTTAATTCATTTGATTCGATTTGAATGCCTTTAATGTCATCCGTTGTAGTTCGAATGTAAATGATATCAAGGGATTGTTGTTCATTGTTGTTGATTGAAGTTCCTTTCGTCCAATTCAGTTGTTTTGAATCTATTGGAATGCGTTAAAGTTAACTCGTTCTCCTTACAGCAAAATCTAGTCAATTAAATTGAGTTGTACTCAATTCTAGCTAATCAAAGTTCATTCTATAAAATTGAATTCATTTGATTCGATTTGAAAGCCTTTAAGGACATCCCATGTCGTTCGAATGTAAATGAAATAATGGGATTGTAGTTAATTGTTGTTCATTGAAGTTCCTTTCGTCCAATTCAGTTGTTTTGAATCTATTGGAGTGCTTTAAAGTTTACTCATTCCCATTACAATCAAGTCAATTAGATTGAGTTGTACTCTATTCTAACAAATCAAAGTTCATTGTATCCAACTCAATTCATTTGATTCGATTTGAATGCGTTTAAGGTCATCCCTTGTCGTTCGAATGTAAAGGAAATCAATGGATTGTTGTTGATTGCTGTTGATTGAAGTTCCTTTCATCCGATTCAGTTGTTTTGAATCTTTCGGAATGCGTTAAAGTTTACTCGTTCCCGTTACAGTCAAATCAACTCAATTAGATCGAGTTGTACTCTATTCTAATAAATCAAAGTTCATTCAATCCAACTTAATTCATTTGATTCGATTTGAATGCCTTTAATGTCATCCGTTGTAGTTCGAATGTAAATGATATCAAGGGATTGTTTTTGATATTGGTTGATTGAAGTTCCTTTCATCCGATTCAGTTGTTTTGAATCTTTTGGAATGCGTTAAAGTTTACTCGTTCCCGTTACAGTCAAATCAAGTCAATTAGATTGAGTTGTACTCTATTCTAATAAATCAAAGTTCATTCTATCCAACTTAATTCATTTGATTCGATTTGAATGCCTTTAATGTCATCCGTTGTAGTTCGAATGTAAATGATATCAAGGGATTGTTGTTCATTGTTGTTGATTGAAGTTCCTTTCGTCCAATTCAGTTGTTTTGAATCTATTGGAATGCGTTAAAGTTAACTCGTTCTCCTTACAGCAAAATCTAGTCAATTAAATTGAGTTGTACTCAATTCTAGCTAATCAAAGTTCATTCTATAAAATTGAATTCATTTGATTCGATTTGAAAGCCTTTAAGGACATCCCATGTCGTTCGAATGTAAATGAAATAATGGGATTGTAGTTAATTGTTGTTCATTGAAGTTCCTTTCGTCCAATTCAGTTGTTTTGAATCTATTGGAGTGCTTTAAAGTTTACTCATTCCCATTACAATCAACTCAATTAGATTGAGTTGTACTCTATTCTAACAAATCAAAGTTCATTGTATCCAACTCAATTCATTTGATTCGATTTGAATGCGTTTAAGGTCATCCCTTGTTGTTCGAATGTAAAGGAAATCAATGGATTGTTGTTGATTGCTGTTGATTGAAGTTCCTTTCGTCCAATTCAGTTGTTTTGAATCTATTGGAGTGCTTTAAAGTTTACTCATTCTCATTACAATCAAGTCAATTAGATTGAGTTGTACTCAATTCTAACAAATCAAAGTTCATTGTCTCCAACTCAATTCATTTGATTCGATTTGAATGCGTTTAAGGTCATCCCTTGTCGTTCGAATGTAAATGAAATCAAGGGATTGTTGTTGATTGTTGTTGATTGATGTTCCTTTCATCCGATTCAGTTGTTTTGAATCTTTTGGAATGCGATAAAGTTTACTCGTTCCCGTTACAGTCAAATCAAGTCAATTAGATTGAATTGTACTCAATTCTAGCTTATCAAAGTTCATTCTATAAAATTCAATTCATTTGATTCGATTTGAATGCCTTTAAGGACATCCCATGTCGTTCGAATGTAAATGAAATAATGGGATTGTAGTTAATTGTTGTTCATTGAAGTTCCTTTCGTCTAATTCAGTTGTTTTGAATCTATTGGAATGCTTTAAAGTTTACGCATTCTCATTACAATCAAGTTAATTAGATTGAGTTGTACTCTATTCTAACAAATCAAAGTTCATTGTCTCCAACTCAATTCATTTGATTCGATTTGAATGCGTTTAAGGTCATCCCTTGTCGTTCGAATGTAAATGAAATTAAGGGATTGTTGTTGATTGTTGTTGATTGATGTTCCTTTCATCCGATTCAGTTGTTTTGAATCTTTTGGAATGCGATAAAGTTTACTCGTTCCCGTTACAGTCAAATCAAGTCAATTAGATTGAATTGTACTCAATTCTAGCTTATCAAAGTTCATTCTATAAAATTCAATTCATTTGATTCGATTTGAATGCCTTTAAGGACATCCCATGTCGTTCGAATGTAAATGAAATAATGGGATTGTAGTTAATTGTTGTTCATTGAAGTTCCTTTCGTCTAATTCAGTTGTTTTGAATCTATTGGAATGCTTTAAAGTTTACGCATTCTCATTACAATCAAGTTAATTAGATTGAGCTGTACTCTATTCTAACATATCAAAGTTCATTGTATCCAACTCAATTCATTTGATTTGATTTGAATGCGTTTAAGGTCATCCATTGTCGTTCGAATGAGAATAAAATCAAGGGATTGTTGTTGATTGTTGTTGATTGAAGTTCCTTTCATCCGATTCAGTTGTTTTGAATCTTTTGGAATGCGTTAAAGTTTAGTCGTTCCCGTTACAGTCAAATCAAGTCCATTAGATTGAGTTGTACTCTATTCGAACAAATCAAAGTTCATTCTATCCAACTTAATTCATTTGATTCGATTTCAATGCCATTAATGTCATCCGTTGTAGTTCGAACTTAAATGATATCAAGGCATTGTTGTTAATTGTTGTTGATTGAAGTTCCTTTCGTCCAATTCAGTTGTTTTGAATCTATTGGAATGCGTTAAAGTTAACTCGTTCACCTTACAGCAAAATCTAGTCAATTAGATTGAGTTGTACTCAATTCTAGCTAATCAAAGTTCATTCTATAAAATTGAATTCATTTGATTCGATTTAAATGCCTTTAAGGACATCCCTTGTCGTTCGAATGTAAATGAAATAACGGAATTGTAGTTAATTGTTGTTCATTGAAGTTTCTTTCGTCCAATTCAGTTGTTTTGAATCTATTGGAATGCTTTAAAGTTTAATCATTCTCATTACAATCAAGTCAATTAGATTGAGTTGTACACTATTCTAACAAATCAAAGTTCATTGTATCCAACTCAATTCATTTGAATCGATTTGAATGCGTTTAAGGTCTTCCCTTGTCGTTCGAATGAGAATAAAATCAAGAGATTGTTGTTGATTGTTGTTGATTGAAGTTCCTTTCATCCGATTCAGTTGTTTTGAATCTTTCGGAATGCGTTAAAGTTTACTCGTTCCCGTTACAGTCAAATCAACTCAATTAGATCGAGTTGTACTCTATTCTAATAAATCAAAGTTCATTCAATCCAACTTAATTCATTTGATTCGATTTGAATGCCTTTAATGTCATCCGTTGTAGTTCGAATGTAAATGATATCAAGGGATTGTTTTTGATTGTGGTTGATTGAAGTTCCTTTCATCCGATTCAGTTGTTTTGAATCTTTTGGAATGCGTTAAAGTTTACTCCTTCCCGTTACAGTCAAATCAAGTCAATTAGATTGAGTTGTACTCTATTCTAATAAATCAAAGTTCATTCTATCCAACTTAATTCATTTGATTCGATTTGAATGCCTTTAATGTCATCCGTTGTAGTTCGAATGTAAATGATATCAAGGGATTGTTGTTCATTGTTGTTGATTGAAGTTCCTTTCGTCCAATTCAGTTGTTTTGAATCTATTGGAATGCGTTAAAGTTAACTCGTTCTCCTTACAGCAAAATCTAGTCAATTAAATTGAGTTGTACTCAATTCTAGCTAATCAAAGTTCATTCTATAAAATTGAATTCATTTGATTCGATTTGAAAGCCTTTAAGGACATCCCATGTCGTTCGAATGTAAATGAAATAATGGGATTGTAGTTAATTGTTGTTCATTGAAGTTCCTTTCGTCCAATTCAGTTGTTTTGAATCTATTGGAGTGCTTTAAAGTTTACTCATTCCCATTACAATCAAGTCAATTAGATTGAGTTGTACTCTATTCTAACAAATCAAAGTTCATTGTATCCAACTCAATTCATTTGATTCGATTTGAATGCGTTTAAGGTCATCCCTTGTCGTTCGAATGTAAAGGAAATCAATGGATTGTTGTTGATTGCTGTTGATTGAAGTTCCTTTCGTCCAATTCAGTTGTTTTGAATCTATTGGAGTGCTTTAAAGTTTACTCATTCTCATTACAATCAAGTCAATTAGATTGAGTTGTACTCTATTCTAACAAATCAAAGTTCATTGTCTCCAACTCAATTCATTTGATTCGATTTGAATGCGTTTAAGGTCATCCCTTGTCGTTCGAATGTAAATGAAATCAAGGGATTGTTGTTGATTGTTGTTGATTGATGTTCCTTTCATCCGATTCAGTTGTTTTGAATCTTTTGGAATGCGATAAAGTTTACTCGTTCCCGTTACAGTCAAATCAAGTCAATTAGATTGAATTGTACTCAATTCTAGCTTATCAAAGTTCATTCTATAAAATTCAATTCATTTGATTCGATTTGAATGCCTTTAAGGACATCCCATGTCGTTCGAATGTAAATGAAATAATGGGATTGTAGTTAATTGTTGTTCATTGAAGTTCCTTTCGTCTAATTCAGTTGTTTTGAATCTATTGGAATGCTTTAAAGTTTACGCATTCTCATTACAATCAAGTTAATTAGATTGAGCTGTACTCTATTCTAACATATCAAAGTTCATTGTATCCAACTCAATTCATTTGATTTGATTTGAATGCGTTTAAGGTCATCCATTGTCGTTCGAATGAGAATAAAATCAAGGGATTGTTGTTGATTGTTGTTGATTGAAGTTCCTTTCATCCGATTCAGTTGTTTTGAATCTTTTGGAATGCGTTAAAGTTTAGTCGTTCCCGTTACAGTCAAATCAAGTCCATTAGATTGAGTTGTACTCTATTCGAACAAATCAAAGTTCATTCTATCCAACTTAATTCATTTGATTCGATTTCAATGCCATTAATGTCATCCGTTGTAGTTCGAACTTAAATGATATCAAGGCATTGTTGTTAATTGTTGTTGATTGAAGTTCCTTTCGTCCAATTCAGTTGTTTTGAATCTATTGGAATGCGTTAAAGTTAACTCGTTCACCTTACAGCAAAATCTAGTCAATTAGATTGAGTTGTACTCAATTCTAGCTAATCAAAGTTCATTCTATAAAATTGAATTCATTTGATTCGATTTAAATGCCTTTAAGGACATCCCTTGTCGTTCGAATGTAAATGAAATAACGGAATTGTAGTTAATTGTTGTTCATTGAAGTTTCTTTCGTCCAATTCAGTTGTTTTGAATCTATTGGAATGCTTTAAAGTTTACTTAGTCTCATTACAATCAAGTCAATTAGATTGAGTTGTACTCTTTTCTAACAAATCAAAGTTCATTCTATCTAACTTAATTCATTTGATTCGATTTGAATGCCTTTAATGTCATCCGTTGTAGTTCGAATGTAAATGATATCAAGGGATTGTTATTAATTGTTGTTGATTGAAGTTCCTTTCGTCCAATTCAGTTGCTTTGAATCTATTGGAATGCGTTAAAGTTAACTCATTCTCCTTACAGCAAAATCTAGTCAATTAAATTGAGTTGTATTCAATTCTTGCTAATCAAAGTTCATTCTATAAAACTCAATTCATTTGATTCGATTTGAATGCCTTTAAGGACATCCCTTGTCGTTCGAATGTAAATGAAAGAACGGAATTGTAGTTAATTGTTGTTCATTGAAGTTCCTTTCGTCCAATTCAGTTGTTTTGAATCTATTGGAATGCTTTAAAGTTTACTTAGTCTCATTACAATCAAGTCAATTAGATTGAGTTGTACTCTATTCTAACAAATCAAAGTTCATTGTATCCAACTCAATTCATTTGATTCGATTTGAATGCGTTTAAGGTCATCCATTGTCGTTCGAATGAGAATAAAATCAAGGGATTGTTGTTGATTGTTGTTGATTGAAGTTCCTTTCATCCGATTCAGTTGTTTTCCATCTTTTCGAATGCGTTAAAGTTTACTCGTTCCCGTTACAGTCAAATCAAGTCAATTAGATTGAGTTGTACTCTATTCTGACAAATCAAAGTTCAGTCTATCCAACTTAATTCATTTGATTCGATTTGAATGCCTTTAATGTCATCCGTTTTAGTTCGAATGTAAACGATATCAAGGGATTGTTGTTAATTACTGTTGATTGAAGTTCCTTTCGTCCAATTCAGTTGTTTTGAATCTTTTGGAATGCTTTAAAGTTTACTCATTCTCATTACAATCAAGTCAATTAGATTGAGTTGTACTCTATTCTAACAAATCAAAGTTCATTGTATCCAACTCAATTCATTCGATTCGATTTGAATGCGTTTAAGGTCATCCCTTGTCGTTCGAATGAGAATAAAATCAAGGGATTGTTGTTGATTGTTGTTGATTGAAGTTCCTTTCATCCGATTCAGTTGTTTTGAATCTTTTGGAATGCGTTAAAGTTTACTCGTTCCCGTTACAGTCAAATCAAGTCCATTAGATTGAGTTGTACTCTATTCTAACAAATCAAAGTTCATTCTATCCAACTTAATTCATTTGATTCGATTTGAATGCCTTTAATGTCATCCGTTGTAGTTCGAATGTAAATGAAATCAAGGGATTGTTGTTAATTGTTGTTGATTTAAGTTCCTTTCGTCCAATTCAGTTGTTTTGAATCTATTGGAATGCGTTAAAGTTAACTCGTTCTCCTTACAGTAAAATCTAGTCAATTAGATTGAGTCGTACTCAATTCTAGCTAATCAAAGTTCATTCTATAAAATTTAATTCATTTGATTCGATTTGAAAGCCTTTAAGGACATCCCATGTCGTTCGAATGTAAATGAAATAATGGGATTGTAGTTAATTGTTGTTCATTGAAGTTCCTTTCGTCCAATTCAGTTGTTTTGAATCTATTGGAATGCTTTAAAGTTTACTCATTCTCATTACAATCAAGTCAATTAGATTGAGTTGTATTCTATTCTAACAAATCAAAGTTCATCGTATCCAACTCAATTCATTCGATTCGATTTGAATTCGTTTAAGGTCATCCTTTGTCGTTCGAATGTAAAGGAAATCAATGGATTGTTGTTGATTGTTGTTGATTCAAGTTCCTTTCGTCCATTTCAGTTGTTTTGAATCTATTGGAATGCGTTAAAATTAACTCGTTCTCCTTACAGCAAAATCTAGTCAATCAGATTGAGTTGTACTCAATTCTAGCTAATCAATGTTCATTCTATAAAATTGAATTCATTTGATTCGATTTGAATGCCTTTAAGGACATCCCATGTCGTTCGAATGTAAATGAAATAACGTAATTGTAGTTAATTGTTGTTCATTGAAGTTCCTTTCGTCCAATTCAGTTGTTTTGAATCTATTGGAATGCTTTAAAGTTTAATCATTCTCATTACAATCAAGTCAATTAGATTGAGTTGTACACTATTCTAACAAATCAAAGTTCATTGTATCCAACTCAATTCATTTGAATCGATTTGAATGCGTTTAAGGTCTTCCCTTGTCGTTCGAATGAGAATAAAATCAAGGGATTGTTGTTGATTGTTGTTGATTGAAGTTCCTTTCATCCGATTCAGTTGTTTTGAATCTTTTGGAATGCGTTAAAGTTTACTCCTTCCCGTTACAGTCAAATCAAGTCAATTAGATTGAGTTGTACTCTATTCTAATAAATCAAAGTTCATTCTATCCAACTTAATTCATTTGATTCGATTTGAATGCCTTTAATGTCATCCGTTGTAGTTCGAATGTAAATGATATCAAGGGATTGTTGTTCATTGTTGTTGATTGAAGTTCCTTTCGTCCAATTCAGTTGTTTTGAATCTATTGGAATGCGTTAAAGTTAACTCGTTCTCCTTACAGCAAAATCTAGTCAATTAAATTGAGTTGTACTCAATTCTAGCTAATCAAAGTTCATTCTATAAAATTGAATTCATTTGATTCGATTTGAAAGCCTTTAAGGACATCCCATGTCGTTCGAATGTAAATGAAATAATGGGATTGTAGTTAATTGTTGTTCATTGAAGTTCCTTTCGTCCAATTCAGTTGTTTTGAATCTATTGGAGTGCTTTAAAGTTTACTCATTCCCATTACAATCAAGTCAATTAGATTGAGTTGTACTCTATTCTAACAAATCAAAGTTCATTGTATCCAACTCAATTCATTTGATTCGATTTGAATGCGTTTAAGGTCATCCCTTGTCGTTCGAATGTAAAGGAAATCAATGGATTGTTGTTGATTGCTGTTGATTGAAGTTCCTTTCATCCGATTCAGTTGTTTTGAATCTTTCGGAATGCGTTAAAGTTTACTCGTTCCCGTTACAGTCAAATCAACTCAATTAGATCGAGTTGTACTCTATTCTAATAAATCAAAGTTCATTCAATCCAACTTAATTCATTTGATTCGATTTGAATGCCTTTAATGTCATCCGTTGTAGTTCGAATGTAAATGATATCAAGGGATTGTTTTTGATTGTGGTTGATTGAAGTTCCTTTCATCTGATTCAGTTTTTTTGAATCTTTTGGAATGCGTTAAAGTTTACTCGTTCCCGTTACAGTCAAATGAAGTCAATTAGATTGAGTTGTACTCAATTCTAACAAATCAAAGTTCATTCTATCCAACTTAATTCATTTGATTCGATTTGAATGCCTTTAAGGGCATCCGTTGTCGTTCGAATGTAAATGAAATCAAGGGATTGTTGTTAATTGTTGTTGATTGAAGTTCCTTTCGTCCAATTCAGTTGTTTTGAATCTATTGGAATGCGTTAAAGTTAACTCGTTCTCCTTACAGTAAAATCTAGTCAATTAGATTGAGTCATACTCAATTCTAGCTAATCGAAGTTCATTCTATAAAACTCAATTCTTTTGATTCGATTTGAATGCCTTTAAGGACATCCCATGTCGTTCGAATGTAAATGAAATAATGGGATTGTAGTTAATTGTTGTTCATTTAAGTTCCTTTCGTCCAATTCAGTTGTTTTGAATCTATTGGAATGCTTTAAAGTTTACTCGTTCTCATTACAGTGAAATTAATTCAATTAGATAGTGTTGTACTCAATTCTAACAAATCAAAGTTCATTGTATCCAACTCAATTCATTTGATTCGATTTGAATGCATTTAATGTCATCCCTTGTCGTTCGAATGAGAAGATAATCAAGGGATTGTTGTTGATTGTTGTTGATTGAAGTTCCTTTCATCCGATTCAGTTGTTTTGAATCTTTTGGAATGCGTTAAAGTTTACTCGTTCCCGTTACAGTCAAATGAAGTCAATTAGATTGAGTTGTACTCAATTCTAACAAATCAAAGTTCATTCTATCCAACTTAATTCATTTGATTCGATTTGAATGCCTTTAAGGGCATCCGTTGTCGTTCGAATGTAAATGAAATCAAGGGATTGTTGTTAATTGTTGTTGATTGAAGTTCCTTTCGTCCAATTCAGTTGTTTTGAATCTATTGGAATGCGTTAAAGTTAACTCGTTCTCCTTACAGTAAAATCTAGTCAATTAGATTGAGTCATACTCAATTCTAGCTAATCGAAGTTCATTCTATAAAACTCAATTCTTTTGATTCGATTTGAATGCCTTTAAGGACATCCCATGTCGTTCGAATGTAAATGAAATAATGGGATTGTAGTTAATTGTTGTTCATTTAAGTTCCTTTCGTCCAATTCAGTTGTTTTGAATCTATTGGAATGCTTTAATGTTTACTCGTTCTCATTACAGTGAAATTAATTCAATTAGATAGTGTTGTACTCAATTCTAACAAATCAAAGTTCATTGTATCCAACTCAATTCATTTGATTCGATTTGAATGCGTTTAATGTCATCCCTTGTCGTTCGAATGAGAAGATAATCAAGGGATTGTTGTTGATTGTTGTTGATTGAAGTTCCTTTCATCCGATCAGTTGTTTTGCATCTTTTGGAATGCGTTAAAGTTTACTCGTTCCCGTTACAGTCAAATCAAGTCAATTAGATTGAGTTGTACTCAATTCTAACAAATCAAAGTTCATTCTATCCAACTTAATCCATTTGATTCGATTTGAATGCCTTTAAGGTCATCCGTTGTCGTTCGAATGTAAACGAAATAAAGGGATTGTTGTTAATTGTTGTTGATTGAAGTTCCTTTCATCCAATTCAGTTGTTTTGAAACTATTGGAATGCTTTAAAGCTTACTCATTCTCATTACAATCAAGTCAATTAGATTGAGTTGTATTCTATTCTAACAAACCAAAGTTCATTGTATCCAACTCAATTCATTTGATTCGATTTGAATGCCTTTAAGGTCATCCATTGTCGTTCGAATGTAAATGAAATCAAGGGATTGATGTTGATTGTTGTTGATTGAAGTTCCCTTCATCCGATTCAGTTGTTTTGAATCTTTTGGAATGCGTTAAAGTTTACTCGTTCCCGTTACAGTCAAATCAAGTCAATTAGATTGAGTTGTACTATATTCTAGCTAATCAAAGTTCGTTGTCTCCAACTCAATTCATTTGATTCGGTTTGAATGCGTTTAAGGTCATCCCTTTCGTTCGAATGTAAATGAAATCAAGGGATTGTTGTTGATTGTTGTTGATTGAAGTTCCTTTCATCGGATTCAGTTGTTTTGAATCTTTTGGAATGCGTTAAAGTTTACTCGTTCCCGTTACAGTCAAATGAAGTCAATTAGATTGAGTTGTACTCAATTCTAACAAATCAAAGTTCATTCTATCCAACTTAATTCATTTGATTCGGTTTGAATGCGTTTAAGGTCATCCCTTGTCGTTCGAATGTAAATGAAATCAAGGGATTGTTGTTGATTGAAGTTCCTTTCATCTGATTCAGTTTTTTTGAATCTTTTGGAATGCGTTAAAGTTTACTCGTTCCCGTTACAGTCAAATGAAGTCAATTAGATTGAGTTGTACTCAATTCTAACAAATCAAAGTTCATTCTATCCAACTTAATTCATTTGATTCGATTTGAATGCCTTTAAGGGCATCCGTTGTCGTTCGAATGTAAATGAAATCAAGGGATTGTTGTTAATTGTTGTTGATTGAAGTTCCTTTCGTCCAATTCAGTTGTTTTGAATCTATTGGAATGCGTTAAAGTTAACTCGTTCTCCTTACAGTAAAATCTAGTCAATTAGATTGAGTCATACTCAATTCTAGCTAATCGAAGTTCATTCTATAAAACTCAATTCTTTTGATTCGATTTGAATGCCTTTAAGGACATCCCATGTCGTTCGAATGTAAATGAAATAATGGGATTGTAGTTAATTGTTGTTCATTTAAGTTCCTTTCGTCCAATTCAGTTGTTTTGAATCTATTGGAATGCTTTAAAGTTTACTCGTTCTCATTACAGTGAAATTAATTCAATTAGATAGTGTTGTACTCAATTCTAACAAATCAAAGTTCATTGTATCCAACTCAATTCATTTGATTCGATTTGAATGCGTTTAATGTCATCCCTTGTCGTTCGAATGAGAAGATAATCAAGGGATTGTTGTTGATTGTTGTTGATTGAAGTTCCTTTCATCCGATTCAGTTGTTTTGCATCTTTTGGAATGCGTTAAAGTTTACTCGTTCCCGTTACAGTCAAATCAAGTCAATTAGATTGAGTTGTACTCAATTCTAACAAATCAAAGTTCATTCTATCCAACTTAATCCATTTGATTCGATTTGAATGCCTTTAAGGTCATCCGTTGTCGTTCGAATGTAAACGAAATAAAGGGATTGTTGTTAATTGTTGTTGATTGAAGTTCCTTTCATCCAATTCAGTTGTTTTGAAACTATTGGAATGCTTTAAAGCTTACTCATTCTCATTACAATCAAGTCAATTAGATTGAGTTGTATTCTATTCTAACAAACCAAAGTTCATTGTATCCAACTCAATTCATTTGATTCGATTTGAATGCCTTTAAGGTCATCCATTGTCGTTCGAATGTAAATGAAATCAAGGGATTGATGTTGATTGTTGTTGATTGAAGTTCCTTTCATCCGATTCAGTTGTTTTGAATCTTTTGGAATGCGTTAAAGTTTACTCGTTCCCGTTACAGTCAAATCAAGTCAATTAGATTGAGTTGTACTATATTCTAGCTAATCAAAGTTCGTTGTCTCCAACTCAATTCATTTGATTCGGTTTGAATGCGTTTAAGGTCATCCCTTTGGTTCGAATGTAAATGAAATCAAGGGATTGTTGTTGATTGTTGTTGATTGAAGTTCCTTTCATCGGATTCAGTTGTTTTGAATCTTTTGGAATGCGTTAAAGTTTACTCGTTCCCGTTACAGTCAAATGAAGTCAATTAGATTGAGTTGTACTCAATTCTAACAAATCAAAGTTCATTCTATCCAACTTAATTCATTTGATTCGGTTTGAATGCGTTTAAGGTCATCCCTTGTCGTTCGAATGTAAATGAAATCAAGGGATTGTTGTTGATTGAAGTTCCTTTCATCTGATTCAGTTTTTTTGAATCTTTTGGAATGCGTTAAAGTTTACTCGTTCCCGTTACAGTCAAATGAAGTCAATTAGATTGAGTTGTACTCAATTCTAACAAATCAAAGTTCATTCTATCCAACTTAATTCATTTGATTCGATTTGAATGCCTTTAAGGGCATCCGTTGTCGTTCGAATGTAAATGAAATCAAGGGATTGTTGTTAATTGTTGTTGATTGAAGTTCCTTTCGTCCAATTCAGTTGTTTTGAATCTATTGGAATGCGTTAAAGTTAACTCGTTCTCCTTACAGTAAAATCTAGTCAATTAGATTGAGTCATACTCAATTCTAGCTAATCGAAGTTCATTCTATAAAACTCAATTCTTTTGATTCGATTTGAATGCCTTTAAGGACATCCCATGTCGTTCGAATGTAAATGAAATAATGGGATTGTAGTTAATTGTTGTTCATTTAAGTTCCTTTCGTCCAATTCAGTTGTTTTGAATCTATTGGAATGCTTTAAAGTTTACTCGTTCTCATTACAGTGAAATTAATTCAATTAGATAGTGTTGTACTCAATTCTAACAAATCAAAGTTCATTGTATCCAACTCAATTCATTTGATTCGATTTGAATGCGTTTAATGTCATCCCTTGTCGTTCGAATGAGAAGATAATCAAGGGATTGTTGTTGATTGTTGTTGATTGAAGTTCCTTTCATCCGATTCAGTTGTTTTGCATCTTTTGGAATGCGTTAAAGTTTACTCGTTCCCGTTACAGTCAAATCAAGTCAATTAGATTGAGTTGTACTCAATTCTAACAAATCAAAGTTCATTCTATCCAACTTAATCCATTTGATTCGATTTGAATGCCTTTAAGGTCATCCGTTGTCGTTCGAATGTAAACGAAATAAAGGGATTGTTGTTAATTGTTGTTGATTGAAGTTCCTTTCATCCAATTCAGTTGTTTTGAAACTATTGGAATGCTTTAAAGCTTACTCATTCTCATTACAATCAAGTCAATTAGATTGAGTTGTATTCTATTCTAACAAACCAAAGTTCATTGTATCCAACTCAATTCATTTGATTCGATTTGAATGCCTTTAAGGTCATCCATTGTCGTTCGAATGTAAATGAAATCAAGGGATTGATGTTGATTGTTGTTGATTGAAGTTCCTTTCATCCGATTCAGTTGTTTTGAATCTTTTGGAATGCGTTAAAGTTTACTCGTTCCCGTTACAGTCAAATCAAGTCAATTAGATTGAGTTGTACTATATTCTAGCTAATCAAAGTTCGTTGTCTCCAACTCAATTCATTTGATTCGGTTTGAATGCGTTTAAGGTCATCCCTTTCGTTCGAATGTAAATGAAATCAAGGGATTGTTGTTGATTGTTGTTGATTGAAGTTCCTTTCATCGGATTCAGTTGTTTTGAATCTTTTGGAATGCGTTAAAGTTTACTCGTTCCCGTTACAGTCAAATGAAGTCAATTAGATTGAGTTGTACTCAATTCTAACAAATCAAAGTTCATTCTATCCAACTTAATTCATTTGATTCGGTTTGAATGCGTTTAAGGTCATCCCTTGTCGTTCGAATGTAAATGAAATCAAGGGATTGTTGTTGATTGAAGTTCCTTTCATCTGATTCAGTTTTTTTGAATCTTTTGGAATGCGTTAAAGTTTACTCGTTCCCGTTACAGTCAAATGAAGTCAATTAGATTGAGTTGTACTCAATTCTAACAAATCAAAGTTCATTCTATCCAACTTAATTCATTTGATTCGATTTGAATGCCTTTAAGGGCATCCGTTGTCGTTCGAATGTAAATGAAATCAAGGGATTGTTGTTAATTGTTGTTGATTGAAGTTCCTTTCGTCCAATTCAGTTGTTTTGAATCTATTGGAATGCGTTAAAGTTAACTCGTTCTCCTTACAGTAAAATCTAGTCAATTAGATTGAGTCATACTCAATTCTAGCTAATCGAAGTTCATTCTATAAAACTCAATTCTTTTGATTCGATTTGAATGCCTTTAAGGACATCCCATGTCGTTCGAATGTAAATGAAATAATGGGATTGTAGTTAATTGTTGTTCATTTAAGTTCCTTTCGTCCAATTCAGTTGTTTTGAATCTATTGGAATGCTTTAAAGTTTACTCGTTCTCATTACAGTGAAATTAATTCAATTAGATAGTGTTGTACTCAATTCTAACAAATCAAAGTTCATTGTATCCAACTCAATTCATTTGATTCGATTTGAATGCGTTTAATGTCATCCCTTGTCGTTCGAATGAGAAGATAATCAAGGGATTGTTGTTGATTGTTGTTGATTGAAGTTCCTTTCATCCGATTCAGTTGTTTTGCATCTTTTGGAATGCGTTAAAGTTTACTCGTTCCCGTTACAGTCAAATCAAGTCAATTAGATTGAGTTGTACTCAATTCTAACAAATCAAAGTTCATTCTATCCAACTTAATCCATTTGATTCGATTTGAATGCCTTTAAGGTCATCCGTTGTCGTTCGAATGTAAACGAAATAAAGGGATTGTTGTTAATTGTTGTTGATTGAAGTTCCTTTCATCCAATTCAGTTGTTTTGAAACTATTGGAATGCTTTAAAGCTTACTCATTCTCATTACAATCAAGTCAATTAGATTGAGTTGTATTCTATTCTAACAAACCAAAGTTCATTGTATCCAACTCAATTCATTTGATTCGATTTGAATGCCTTTAAGGTCATCCATTGTCGTTCGAATGTAAATGAAATCAAGGGATTGATGTTGATTGTTGTTGATTGAAGTTCCTTTCATCCGATTCAGTTGTTTTGAATCTTTTGGAATGCGTTAAAGTTTACTCGTTCCCGTTACAGTCAAATCAAGTCAATTAGATTGAGTTGTACTATATTCTAGCTAATCAAAGTTCGTTGTCTCCAACTCAATTCATTTGATTCGGTTTGAATGCGTTTAAGGTCATCCCTTTGGTTCGAATGTAAATGAAATCAAGGGATTGTTGTTGATTGTTGTTGATTGAAGTTCCTTTCATCGGATTCAGTTGTTTTGAATCTTTTGGAATGCGTTAAAGTTTACTCGTTCCCGTTACAGTCAAATGAAGTCAATTAGATTGAGTTGTACTCAATTCTAACAAATCAAAGTTCATTCTATCCAACTTAATTCATTTGATTCGGTTTGAATGCGTTTAAGGTCATCCCTTGTCGTTCGAATGTAAATGAAATCAAGGGATTGTTGTTGATTGAAGTTCCTTTCATCTGATTCAGTTTTTTTGAATCTTTTGGAATGCGTTAAAGTTTACTCGTTCCCGTTACAGTCAAATGAAGTCAATTAGATTGAGTTGTACTCAATTCTAACAAATCAAAGTTCATTCTATCCAACTTAATTCATTTGATTCGATTTGAATGCCTTTAAGGGCATCCGTTGTCGTTCGAATGTAAATGAAATCAAGGGATTGTTGTTAATTGTTGTTGATTGAAGTTCCTTTCGTCCAATTCAGTTGTTTTGAATCTATTGGAATGCGTTAAAGTTAACTCGTTCTCCTTACAGTAAAATCTAGTCAATTAGATTGAGTCATACTCAATTCTAGCTAATCGAAGTTCATTCTATAAAACTCAATTCTTTTGATTCGATTTGAATGCCTTTAAGGACATCCCATGTCGTTCGAATGTAAATGAAATAATGGGATTGTAGTTAATTGTTGTTCATTTAAGTTCCTTTCGTCCAATTCAGTTGTTTTGAATCTATTGGAATGCTTTAAAGTTTACTCGTTCTCATTACAGTGAAATTAATTCAATTAGATAGTGTTGTACTCAATTCTAACAAATCAAAGTTCATTGTATCCAACTCAATTCATTTGATTCGATTTGAATGCGTTTAATGTCATCCCTTGTCGTTCGAATGAGAAGATAATCAAGGGATTGTTGTTGATTGTTGTTGATTGAAGTTCCTTTCATCCGATTCAGTTGTTTTGCATCTTTTGGAATGCGTTAAAGTTTACTCGTTCCCGTTACAGTCAAATCAAGTCAATTAGATTGAGTTGTACTCAATTCTAACAAATCAAAGTTCATTCTATCCAACTTAATCCATTTGATTCGATTTGAATGCCTTTAAGGTCATCCGTTGTCGTTCGAATGTAAACGAAATAAAGGGATTGTTGTTAATTGTTGTTGATTGAAGTTCCTTTCATCCAATTCAGTTGTTTTGAAACTATTGGAATGCTTTAAAGCTTACTCATTCTCATTACAATCAAGTCAATTAGATTGAGTTGTATTCTATTCTAACAAACCAAAGTTCATTGTATCCAACTCAATTCATTTGATTCGATTTGAATGCCTTTAAGGTCATCCATTGTCGTTCGAATGTAAATGAAATCAAGGGATTGATGTTGATTGTTGTTGATTGAAGTTCCTTTCATCCGATTCAGTTGTTTTGAATCTTTTGGAATGCGTTAAAGTTTACTCGTTCCCGTTACAGTCAAATCAAGTCAATTAGATTGAGTTGTACTATATTCTAGCTAATCAAAGTTCGTTGTCTCCAACTCAATTCATTTGATTCGGTTTGAATGCGTTTAAGGTCATCCCTTTGGTTCGAATGTAAATGAAATCAAGGGATTGTTGTTGATTGTTGTTGATTGAAGTTCCTTTCATCGGATTCAGTTGTTTTGAATCTTTTGGAATGCGTTAAAGTTTACTCGTTCCCGTTACAGTCAAATGAAGTCAATTAGATTGAGTTGTACTCAATTCTAACAAATCAAAGTTCATTCTATCCAACTTAATTCATTTGATTCGGTTTGAATGCGTTTAAGGTCATCCCTTGTCGTTCGAATGTAAATGAAATCAAGGGATTGTTGTTGATTGAAGTTCCTTTCATCTGATTCAGTTTTTTTGAATCTTTTGGAATGCGTTAAAGTTTACTCGTTCCCGTTACAGTCAAATGAAGTCAATTAGATTGAGTTGTACTCAATTCTAACAAATCAAAGTTCATTCTATCCAACTTAATTCATTTGATTCGATTTGAATGCCTTTAAGGGCATCCGTTGTCGTTCGAATGTAAATGAAATCAAGGGATTGTTGTTAATTGTTGTTGATTGAAGTTCCTTTCGTCCAATTCAGTTGTTTTGAATCTATTGGAATGCGTTAAAGTTAACTCGTTCTCCTTACAGTAAAATCTAGTCAATTAGATTGAGTCATACTCAATTCTAGCTAATCGAAGTTCATTCTATAAAACTCAATTCTTTTGATTCGATTTGAATGCCTTTAAGGACATCCCATGTCGTTCGAATGTAAATGAAATAATGGGATTGTAGTTAATTGTTGTTCATTTAAGTTCCTTTCGTCCAATTCAGTTGTTTTGAATCTATTGGAATGCTTTAAAGTTTACTCGTTCTCATTACAGTGAAATTAATTCAATTAGATAGTGTTGTACTCAATTCTAACAAATCAAAGTTCATTGTATCCAACTCAATTCATTTGATTCGATTTGAATGCGTTTAATGTCATCCCTTGTCGTTCGAATGAGAAGATAATCAAGGGATTGTTGTTGATTGTTGTTGATTGAAGTTCCTTTCATCCGATTCAGTTGTTTTGCATCTTTTGGAATGCGTTAAAGTTTACTCGTTCCCGTTACAGTCAAATCAAGTCAATTAGATTGAGTTGTACTCAATTCTAACAAATCAAAGTTCATTCTATCCAACTTAATCCATTTGATTCGATTTGAATGCCTTTAAGGTCATCCGTTGTCGTTCGAATGTAAACGAAATAAAGGGATTGTTGTTAATTGTTGTTGATTGAAGTTCCTTTCATCCAATTCAGTTGTTTTGAAACTATTGGAATGCTTTAAAGCTTACTCATTCTCATTACAATCAAGTCAATTAGATTGAGTTGTATTCTATTCTAACAAACCAAAGTTCGTTGTATCCAACTCAATTCATTTGATTCGATTTGAATGCCTTTAAGGTCATCCATTGTCGTTCGAATGTAAATGAAATCAAGGGATTGATGTTGATTGTTGTTGATTGAAGTTCCTTTCATCCGATTCAGTTGTTTTGAATCTTTTGGAATGCGTTAAAGTTTACTCGTTCCCGTTACAGTCAAATCAAGTCAATTAGATTGAGTTGTACTATATTCTAGCTAATCAAAGTTCGTTGTCTCCAACTCAATTCATTTGATTCGGTTTGAATGCGTTTAAGGTCATCCCTTTGGTTCGAATGTAAATGAAATCAAGGGATTGTTGTTGATTGTTGTTGATTGAAGTTCCTTTCATCGGATTCAGTTGTTTTGAATCTTTTGGAATGCGTTAAAGTTTACTCGTTCCCGTTACAGTCAAATGAAGTCAATTAGATTGAGTTGTACTCAATTCTAACAAATCAAAGTTCATTCTATCCAACTTAATTCATTTGATTCGGTTTGAATGCGTTTAAGGTCATCCCTTGTCGTTCGAATGTAAATGAAATCAAGGGATTGTTGTTGATTGAAGTTCCTTTCATCTGATTCAGTTTTTTTGAATCTTTTGGAATGCGTTAAAGTTTACTCGTTCCCGTTACAGTCAAATGAAGTCAATTAGATTGAGTTGTACTCAATTCTAACAAATCAAAGTTCATTCTATCCAACTTAATTCATTTGATTCGATTTGAATGCCTTTAAGGGCATCCGTTGTCGTTCGAATGTAAATGAAATCAAGGGATTGTTGTTAATTGTTGTTGATTGAAGTTCCTTTCGTCCAATTCAGTTGTTTTGAATCTATTGGAATGCGTTAAAGTTAACTCGTTCTCCTTACAGTAAAATCTAGTCAATTAGATTGAGTCATACTCAATTCTAGCTAATCGAAGTTCATTCTATAAAACTCAATTCTTTTGATTCGATTTGAATGCCTTTAAGGACATCCCATGTCGTTCGAATGTAAATGAAATAATGGGATTGTAGTTAATTGTTGTTCATTTAAGTTCCTTTCGTCCAATTCAGTTGTTTTGAATCTATTGGAATGCTTTAAAGTTTACTCGTTCTCATTACAGTGAAATTAATTCAATTAGATAGTGTTGTACTCAATTCTAACAAATCAAAGTTCATTGTATCCAACTCAATTCATTTGATTCGATTTGAATGCGTTTAATGTCATCCCTTGTCGTTCGAATGAGAAGATAATCAAGGGATTGTTGTTGATTGTTGTTGATTGAAGTTCCTTTCATCCGATTCAGTTGTTTTGCATCTTTTGGAATGCGTTAAAGTTTACTCGTTCCCGTTACAGTCAAATCAAGTCAATTAGATTGAGTTGTACTCAATTCTAACAAATCAAAGTTCATTCTATCCAACTTAATCCATTTGATTCGATTTGAATGCCTTTAAGGTCATCCGTTGTCGTTCGAATGTAAACGAAATAAAGGGATTGTTGTTAATTGTTGTTGATTGAAGTTCCTTTCATCCAATTCAGTTGTTTTGAAACTATTGGAATGCTTTAAAGCTTACTCATTCTCATTACAATCAAGTCAATTAGATTGAGTTGTATTCTATTCTAACAAACCAAAGTTCATTGTATCCAACTCAATTCATTTGATTCGATTTGAATGCCTTTAAGGTCATCCATTGTCGTTCGAATGTAAATGAAATCAAGGGATTGATGTTGATTGTTGTTGATTGAAGTTCCTTTCATCCGATTCAGTTGTTTTGAATCTTTTGGAATGCGTTAAAGTTTACTCGTTCCCGTTACAGTCAAATCAAGTCAATTAGATTGAGTTGTACTATATTCTAGCTAATCAAAGTTCGTTGTCTCCAACTCAATTCATTTGATTCGGTTTGAATGCGTTTAAGGTCATCCCTTTGGTTCGAATGTAAATGAAATCAAGGGATTGTTGTTGATTGTTGTTGATTGAAGTTCCTTTCATCGGATTCAGTTGTTTTGAATCTTTTGGAATGCGTTAAAGTTTACTCGTTCCCGTTACAGTCAAATGAAGTCAATTAGATTGAGTTGTACTCAATTCTAACAAATCAAAGTTCATTCTATCCAACTTAATTCATTTGATTCGGTTTGAATGCGTTTAAGGTCATCCCTTGTCGTTCGAATGTAAATGAAATCAAGGGATTGTTGTTGATTGAAGTTCCTTTCATCTGATTCAGTTTTTTTGAATCTTTTGGAATGCGTTAAAGTTTACTCGTTCCCGTTACAGTCAAATGAAGTCAATTAGATTGAGTTGTACTCAATTCTAACAAATCAAAGTTCATTCTATCCAACTTAATTCATTTGATTCGATTTGAATGCCTTTAAGGGCATCCGTTGTCGTTCGAATGTAAATGAAATCAAGGGATTGTTGTTAATTGTTGTTGATTGAAGTTCCTTTCGTCCAATTCAGTTGTTTTGAATCTATTGGAATGCGTTAAAGTTAACTCGTTCTCCTTACAGTAAAATCTAGTCAATTAGATTGAGTCATACTCAATTCTAGCTAATCGAAGTTCATTCTATAAAACTCAATTCTTTTGATTCGATTTGAATGCCTTTAAGGACATCCCATGTCGTTCGAATGTAAATGAAATAATGGGATTGTAGTTAATTGTTGTTCATTTAAGTTCCTTTCGTCCAATTCAGTTGTTTTGAATCTATTGGAATGCTTTAAAGTTTACTCGTTCTCATTACAGTGAAATTAATTCAATTAGATAGTGTTGTACTCAATTCTAACAAATCAAAGTTCATTGTATCCAACTCAATTCATTTGATTCGATTTGAATGCGTTTAATGTCATCCCTTGTCGTTCGAATGAGAAGATAATCAAGGGATTGTTGTTGATTGTTGTTGATTGAAGTTCCTTTCATCCGATTCAGTTGTTTTGCATCTTTTGGAATGCGTTAAAGTTTACTCGTTCCCGTTACAGTCAAATCAAGTCAATTAGATTGAGTTGTACTCAATTCTAACAAATCAAAGTTCATTCTATCCAACTTAATCCATTTGATTCGATTTGAATGCCTTTAAGGTCATCCGTTGTCGTTCGAATGTAAACGAAATAAAGGGATTGTTGTTAATTGTTGTTGATTGAAGTTCCTTTCATCCAATTCAGTTGTTTTGAAACTATTGGAATGCTTTAAAGCTTACTCATTCTCATTACAATCAAGTCAATTAGATTGAGTTGTATTCTATTCTAACAAACCAAAGTTCATTGTATCCAACTCAATTCATTTGATTCGATTTGAATGCCTTTAAGGTCATCCATTGTCGTTCGAATGTAAATGAAATCAAGGGATTGATGTTGATTGTTGTTGATTGAAGTTCCTTTCATCCGATTCAGTTGTTTTGAATCTTTTGGAATGCGTTAAAGTTTACTCGTTCCCGTTACAGTCAAATCAAGTCAATTAGATTGAGTTGTACTATATTCTAGCTAATCAAAGTTCGTTGTCTCCAACTCAATTCATTTGATTCGGTTTGAATGCGTTTAAGGTCATCCCTTTCGTTCGAATGTAAATGAAATCAAGGGATTGTTGTTGATTGTTGTTGATTGAAGTTCCTTTCATCGGATTCAGTTGTTTTGAATCTTTTGGAATGCGTTAAAGTTTACTCGTTCCCGTTACAGTCAAATGAAGTCAATTAGATTGAGTTGTACTCAATTCTAACAAATCAAAGTTCATTCTATCCAACTTAATTCATTTGATTCGGTTTGAATGCGTTTAAGGTCATCCCTTGTCGTTCGAATGTAAATGAAATCAAGGGATTGTTGTTGATTGAAGTTCCTTTCATCTGATTCAGTTTTTTTGAATCTTTTGGAATGCGTTAAAGTTTACTCGTTCCCGTTACAGTCAAATGAAGTCAATTAGATTGAGTTGTACTCAATTCTAACAAATCAAAGTTCATTCTATCCAACTTAATTCATTTGATTCGATTTGAATGCCTTTAAGGGCATCCGTTGTCGTTCGAATGTAAATGAAATCAAGGGATTGTTGTTAATTGTTGTTGATTGAAGTTCCTTTCGTCCAATTCAGTTGTTTTGAATCTATTGGAATGCGTTAAAGTTAACTCGTTCTCCTTACAGTAAAATCTAGTCAATTAGATTGAGTCATACTCAATTCTAGCTAATCGAAGTTCATTCTATAAAACTCAATTCTTTTGATTCGATTTGAATGCCTTTAAGGACATCCCATGTCGTTCGAATGTAAATGAAATAATGGGATTGTAGTTAATTGTTGTTCATTTAAGTTCCTTTCGTCCAATTCAGTTGTTTTGAATCTATTGGAATGCTTTAAAGTTTACTCGTTCTCATTACAGTGAAATTAATTCAATTAGATAGTGTTGTACTCAATTCTAACAAATCAAAGTTCATTGTATCCAACTCAATTCATTTGATTCGATTTGAATGCGTTTAATGTCATCCCTTGTCGTTCGAATGAGAAGATAATCAAGGGATTGTTGTTGATTGTTGTTGATTGAAGTTCCTTTCATCCGATTCAGTTGTTTTGCATCTTTTGGAATGCGTTAAAGTTTACTCGTTCCCGTTACAGTCAAATCAAGTCAATTAGATTGAGTTGTACTCAATTCTAACAAATCAAAGTTCATTCTATCCAACTTAATCCATTTGATTCGATTTGAATGCCTTTAAGGTCATCCGTTGTCGTTCGAATGTAAACGAAATAAAGGGATTGTTGTTAATTGTTGTTGATTGAAGTTCCTTTCATCCAATTCAGTTGTTTTGAAACTATTGGAATGCTTTAAAGCTTACTCATTCTCATTACAATCAAGTCAATTAGATTGAGTTGTATTCTATTCTAACAAACCAAAGTTCATTGTATCCAACTCAATTCATTTGATTCGATTTGAATGCCTTTAAGGTCATCCATTGTCGTTCGAATGTAAATGAAATCAAGGGATTGATGTTGATTGTTGTTGATTGAAGTTCCTTTCATCCGATTCAGTTGTTTTGAATCTTTTGGAATGCGTTAAAGTTTACTCGTTCCCGTTACAGTCAAATCAAGTCAATTAGATTGAGTTGTACTATATTCTAGCTAATCAAAGTTCGTTGTCTCCAACTCAATTCATTTGATTCGGTTTGAATGCGTTTAAGGTCATCCCTTTCGTTCGAATGTAAATGAAATCAAGGGATTGTTGTTGATTGTTGTTGATTGAAGTTCCTTTCATCGGATTCAGTTGTTTTGAATCTTTTGGAATGCGTTAAAGTTTACTCGTTCCCGTTACAGTCAAATGAAGTCAATTAGATTGAGTTGTACTCAATTCTAACAAATCAAAGTTCATTCTATCCAACTTAATTCATTTGATTCGGTTTGAATGCGTTTAAGGTCATCCCTTGTCGTTCGAATGTAAATGAAATCAAGGGATTGTTGTTGATTGAAGTTCCTTTCATCTGATTCAGTTTTTTTGAATCTTTTGGAATGCGTTAAAGTTTACTCGTTCCCGTTACAGTCAAATGAAGTCAATTAGATTGAGTTGTACTCAATTCTAACAAATCAAAGTTCATTCTATCCAACTTAATTCATTTGATTCGATTTGAATGCCTTTAAGGGCATCCGTTGTCGTTCGAATGTAAATGAAATCAAGGGATTGTTGTTAATTGTTGTTGATTGAAGTTCCTTTCGTCCAATTCAGTTGTTTTGAATCTATTGGAATGCGTTAAAGTTAACTCGTTCTCCTTACAGTAAAATCTAGTCAATTAGATTGAGTCATACTCAATTCTAGCTAATCGAAGTTCATTCTATAAAACTCAATTCTTTTGATTCGATTTGAATGCCTTTAAGGACATCCCATGTCGTTCGAATGTAAATGAAATAATGGGATTGTAGTTAATTGTTGTTCATTTAAGTTCCTTTCGTCCAATTCAGTTGTTTTGAATCTATTGGAATGCTTTAAAGTTTACTCGTTCTCATTACAGTGAAATTAATTCAATTAGATAGTGTTGTACTCAATTCTAACAAATCAAAGTTCATTGTATCCAACTCAATTCATTTGATTCGATTTGAATGCGTTTAATGTCATCCCTTGTCGTTCGAATGAGAAGATAATCAAGGGATTGTTGTTGATTGTTGTTGATTGAAGTTCCTTTCATCCGATTCAGTTGTTTTGCATCTTTTGGAATGCGTTAAAGTTTACTCGTTCCCGTTACAGTCAAATCAAGTCAATTAGATTGAGTTGTACTCAATTCTAACAAATCAAAGTTCATTCTATCCAACTTAATCCATTTGATTCGATTTGAATGCCTTTAAGGTCATCCGTTGTCGTTCGAATGTAAACGAAATAAAGGGATTGTTGTTAATTGTTGTTGATTGAAGTTCCTTTCATCCAATTCAGTTGTTTTGAAACTATTGGAATGCTTTAAAGCTTACTCATTCTCATTACAATCAAGTCAATTAGATTGAGTTGTATTCTATTCTAACAAACCAAAGTTCATTGTATCCAACTCAATTCATTTGATTCGATTTGAATGCCTTTAAGGTCATCCATTGTCGTTCGAATGTAAATGAAATCAAGGGATTGATGTTGATTGTTGTTGATTGAAGTTCCTTTCATCCGATTCAGTTGTTTTGAATCTTTTGGAATGCGTTAAAGTTTACTCGTTCCCGTTACAGTCAAATCAAGTCAATTAGATTGAGTTGTACTATATTCTAGCTAATCAAAGTTCGTTGTCTCCAACTCAATTCATTTGATTCGGTTTGAATGCGTTTAAGGTCATCCCTTTCGTTCGAATGTAAATGAAATCAAGGGATTGTTGTTGATTGTTGTTGATTGAAGTTCCTTTCATCGGATTCAGTTGTTTTGAATCTTTTGGAATGCGTTAAAGTTTACTCGTTCCCGTTACAGTCAAATGAAGTCAATTAGATTGAGTTGTACTCAATTCTAACAAATCAAAGTTCATTCTATCCAACTTAATTCATTTGATTCGGTTTGAATGCGTTTAAGGTCATCCCTTGTCGTTCGAATGTAAATGAAATCAAGGGATTGTTGTTGATTGAAGTTCCTTTCATCTGATTCAGTTTTTTTGAATCTTTTGGAATGCGTTAAAGTTTACTCGTTCCCGTTACAGTCAAATGAAGTCAATTAGATTGAGTTGTACTCAATTCTAACAAATCAAAGTTCATTCTATCCAACTTAATTCATTTGATTCGATTTGAATGCCTTTAAGGGCATCCGTTGTCGTTCGAATGTAAATGAAATCAAGGGATTGTTGTTAATTGTTGTTGATTGAAGTTCCTTTCGTCCAATTCAGTTGTTTTGAATCTATTGGAATGCGTTAAAGTTAACTCGTTCTCCTTACAGTAAAATCTAGTCAATTAGATTGAGTCATACTCAATTCTAGCTAATCGAAGTTCATTCTATAAAACTCAATTCTTTTGATTCGATTTGAATGCCTTTAAGGACATCCCATGTCGTTCGAATGTAAATGAAATAATGGGATTGTAGTTAATTGTTGTTCATTTAAGTTCCTTTCGTCCAATTCAGTTGTTTTGAATCTATTGGAATGCTTTAAAGTTTACTCGTTCTCATTACAGTGAAATTAATTCAATTAGATAGTGTTGTACTCAATTCTAACAAATCAAAGTTCATTGTATCCAACTCAATTCATTTGATTCGATTTGAATGCGTTTAATGTCATCCCTTGTCGTTCGAATGAGAAGATAATCAAGGGATTGTTGTTGATTGTTGTTGATTGAAGTTCCTTTCATCCGATTCAGTTGTTTTGCATCTTTTGGAATGCGTTAAAGTTTACTCGTTCCCGTTACAGTCAAATCAAGTCAATTAGATTGAGTTGTACTCAATTCTAACAAATCAAAGTTCATTCTATCCAACTTAATCCATTTGATTCGATTTGAATGCCTTTAAGGTCATCCGTTGTCGTTCGAATGTAAACGAAATAAAGGGATTGTTGTTAATTGTTGTTGATTGAAGTTCCTTTCATCCAATTCAGTTGTTTTGAAACTATTGGAATGCTTTAAAGCTTACTCATTCTCATTACAATCAAGTCAATTAGATTGAGTTGTATTCTATTCTAACAAACCAAAGTTCATTGTATCCAACTCAATTCATTTGATTCGATTTGAATGCCTTTAAGGTCATCCATTGTCGTTCGAATGTAAATGAAATCAAGGGATTGATGTTGATTGTTGTTGATTGAAGTTCCTTTCATCCGATTCAGTTGTTTTGAATCTTTTGGAATGCGTTAAAGTTTACTCGTTCCCGTTACAGTCAAATCAAGTCAATTAGATTGAGTTGTACTATATTCTAGCTAATCAAAGTTCGTTGTCTCCAACTCAATTCATTTGATTCGGTTTGAATGCGTTTAAGGTCATCCCTTTGGTTCGAATGTAAATGAAATCAAGGGATTGTTGTTGATTGTTGTTGATTGAAGTTCCTTTCATCGGATTCAGTTGTTTTGAATCTTTTGGAATGCGTTAAAGTTTACTCGTTCCCGTTACAGTCAAATGAAGTCAATTAGATTGAGTTGTACTCAATTCTAACAAATCAAAGTTCATTCTATCCAACTTAATTCATTTGATTCGGTTTGAATGCGTTTAAGGTCATCCCTTGTCGTTCGAATGTAAATGAAATCAAGGGATTGTTGTTGATTGAAGTTCCTTTCATCTGATTCAGTTTTTTTGAATCTTTTGGAATGCGTTAAAGTTTACTCGTTCCCGTTACAGTCAAATGAAGTCAATTAGATTGAGTTGTACTCAATTCTAACAAATCAAAGTTCATTCTATCCAACTTAATTCATTTGATTCGATTTGAATGCCTTTAAGGGCATCCGTTGTCGTTCGAATGTAAATGAAATCAAGGGATTGTTGTTAATTGTTGTTGATTGAAGTTCCTTTCGTCCAATTCAGTTGTTTTGAATCTATTGGAATGCGTTAAAGTTAACTCGTTCTCCTTACAGTAAAATCTAGTCAATTAGATTGAGTCATACTCAATTCTAGCTAATCGAAGTTCATTCTATAAAACTCAATTCTTTTGATTCGATTTGAATGCCTTTAAGGACATCCCATGTCGTTCGAATGTAAATGAAATAATGGGATTGTAGTTAATTGTTGTTCATTTAAGTTCCTTTCGTCCAATTCAGTTGTTTTGAATCTATTGGAATGCTTTAAAGTTTACTCGTTCTCATTACAGTGAAATTAATTCAATTAGATAGTGTTGTACTCAATTCTAACAAATCAAAGTTCATTGTATCCAACTCAATTCATTTGATTCGATTTGAATGCGTTTAATGTCATCCCTTGTCGTTCGAATGAGAAGATAATCAAGGGATTGTTGTTGATTGTTGTTGATTGAAGTTCCTTTCATCCGATTCAGTTGTTTTGCATCTTTTGGAATGCGTTAAAGTTTACTCGTTCCCGTTACAGTCAAATCAAGTCAATTAGATTGAGTTGTACTCAATTCTAACAAATCAAAGTTCATTCTATCCAACTTAATCCATTTGATTCGATTTGAATGCCTTTAAGGTCATCCGTTGTCGTTCGAATGTAAACGAAATAAAGGGATTGTTGTTAATTGTTGTTGATTGAAGTTCCTTTCATCCAATTCAGTTGTTTTGAAACTATTGGAATGCTTTAAAGCTTACTCATTCTCATTACAATCAAGTCAATTAGATTGAGTTGTATTCTATTCTAACAAACCAAAGTTCATTGTATCCAACTCAATTCATTTGATTCGATTTGAATGCCTTTAAGGTCATCCATTGTCGTTCGAATGTAAATGAAATCAAGGGATTGATGTTGATTGTTGTTGATTGAAGTTCCTTTCATCCGATTCAGTTGTTTTGAATCTTTTGGAATGCGTTAAAGTTTACTCGTTCCCGTTACAGTCAAATCAAGTCAATTAGATTGAGTTGTACTATATTCTAGCTAATCAAAGTTCGTTGTCTCCAACTCAATTCATTTGATTCGGTTTGAATGCGTTTAAGGTCATCCCTTTCGTTCGAATGTAAATGAAATCAAGGGATTGTTGTTGATTGTTGTTGATTGAAGTTCCTTTCATCGGATTCAGTTGTTTTGAATCTTTTGGAATGCGTTAAAGTTTACTCGTTCCCGTTACAGTCAAATGAAGTCAATTAGATTGAGTTGTACTCAATTCTAACAAATCAAAGTTCATTCTATCCAACTTAATTCATTTGATTCGGTTTGAATGCGTTTAAGGTCATCCCTTGTCGTTCGAATGTAAATGAAATCAAGGGATTGTTGTTGATTGAAGTTCCTTTCATCTGATTCAGTTTTTTTGAATCTTTTGGAATGCGTTAAAGTTTACTCGTTCCCGTTACAGTCAAATGAAGTCAATTAGATTGAGTTGTACTCAATTCTAACAAATCAAAGTTCATTCTATCCAACTTAATTCATTTGATTCGATTTGAATGCCTTTAAGGGCATCCGTTGTCGTTCGAATGTAAATGAAATCAAGGGATTGTTGTTAATTGTTTTTGATTAAAGTTCCTTTCGTCCAATTCAGTTGTTTTGAATCTATTGGAATGCGTTAAAGTCAACTCGTTCTCCTTACAGTAAAATCTAGTCAATGAGATTGAGTTGAATCTTCTGGAATGCGTTAAAGTTTACTCGTTCCTGTTACAGTCAAATCAAGTCAATTAGATTGAGTTATACTCAATTCTAGCTAATCAAAGTTCATTCTATAAAATTCAATTCATTTGATTCGATTTGAGTGCCTTCAAGGACATCCCATGTCGTTCGAAAGTAAATGAAATAATGGGATTGTAGTTAATTGTTGTTCATTGAAGTTCCATTCGTCCAATTCAGTTGTTTTCAATCTATTGGAATGCTTTAAAGTTTACTCGTTCTCATTACAGTGAAATTAATTGAATTAGATTGTGTTGTACTCAATTCTAACAAATCAAAGTTCATTGTATCCAACTCAATTCATTTGATTCGATTTGAATGCCTTTAAGGTCATCCCTTGTCGTTCGAATGTAAATGAAATCAAGGGATTGTTGTTTATTGTTGTTGATTGAAGTTCCTTTCATCCGATTCAGTTGTTTTGAATCTTTTAAAATGCGTTAAAGTTTACTCGTTCTCCTTACAGTAAAATCAAGTCAATTAGATTGAGTTGTACTCAATTCTAACTAATCAATGTTCATTCTATCCAACTTAATTCATTTGATTCGATTTGAATGCCTTTAAGGTCATCCGTTGTCGTTCGAATGTAAACGAAATAAAGGGATTGTTGTTAATTGTTGTTGATTGAAGTTCCTTTCGTCCAATTCAGTTGTTTTGAATCTATTGGAATGCTTTAAAGTTTACACATTCTCATTACAATCAAGTAAATTAGATTGAGTTGTACTCTATTCTAACAAATCAAAGTTCATTGTATCCAACTCAATTCATTCGATTCGATTTGAATGCGTTTAAGGTCATCCTTTGTCGTTCGAATGTAAAGGAAATCAATGGATTGTTGTTGATTGTTGTTGATTAAAGTTCCTTTCATCCAATTCAGTTGTTCTGAATCTATTGGAATGCATTAAGGTTTACGCATTCTCATTACAATCAAGTCAATTAGATTGAGCTGTACTCAATTCTAACAAATCAAAGTTCATTGTATCCAACTCAATTCATTTGATTCGATTTGAATGCGTTTAAGGTCATCCCCTTTCGTTCGAATGTAAATGAAATCAAGGGATTGTTGTTGATTAAAGTTCCTTTCATCCTATTCAGTTGTTTTGAAACTTTTGGAATGCGTTAAAGTTTACTCGTTCCCGTTACAGTCAAATCAAGTCAATTAGATTGAGTTGTACACAATTCTGGCTAATCAAAGTTCATTCTATAAAATTCAATTCATTTGATTCCATTTGAATGCCTTTAAGGACATCCCATGTCGTTCGAATGTAAACGAAATAATGGGATTGTAGTTAATTGTTGTTCATTGAAGTTCCTTTCGTCCAATTCAGTTGTTTTGAATCTATTAGAATGCTTTAAAGTTTACTCGTTCTCATTACAGTGAAATTAATTCAATTAGATTGTGTTGTACTCAATTCTAACAAATCAAAGTTCATTGTATCCACCTCAATTCATTTGATTCGATTTGAATGCTTTTAAGGTCATCCCTTGTCGTTCGAATGTAAATGAAATCAAGGGATTGTAGTTGATCGTTGTTGATTAAAGTTCCTTTCATCCGATTCAGTTGTTTTGAATCTTTCGGAATGCGTTAAAGTTTACACGTTCCCGTTACAGTCAAATCAAGTCAATTAAATTGAGTTGTACACAATTCTGGCTAATCAAAGTTCATTCTATAAAATTCAATTCATTTGATACGATTTGAGTGCCTTCAAGGACATCCCATGTCGTTCGAAAGTAAATGAAATAATGGGATTGTTGTTAATTGTTGTTGATTGAAGTTCCTTTCGTCCAATTCAGTTGTTTTGAATCTATTGGAATGCGTTAAAGTTAACTCGTTCTCCTTACAGTAAAATCTAGTCAATTAGATTGAGTCATACTCAATTCTAGCTAATCGAAGTTCATTCTATAAAACTCAATTCTTTTGATTCGATTTGAATGCCTTTAAGGACATCCCATGTCGTTCGAATGTAAATGAAATAATGGGATTGTAGTTAATTGTTGTTCATTTAAGTTCCTTTCGTCCAATTCAGTTGTTTTGAATCTATTGGAATGCTTTAAAGTTTACTCGTTCTCATTACAGTGAAATTAATTCAATTAGATAGTGTTGTACTCAATTCTAACAAATCAAAGTTCATTGTATCCAACTCAATTCATTTGATTCGATTTGAATGCGTTTAATGTCATCCCTTGTCGTTCGAATGAGAAGATAATCAAGGGATTGTTGTTGATTGTTGTTGATTGAAGTTCCTTTCATCCGATCAGTTGTTTTGCATCTTTTGGAATGCGTTAAAGTTTACTCGTTCCCGTTACAGTCAAATCAAGTCAATTAGATTGAGTTGTACTCAATTCTAACAAATCAAAGTTCATTCTATCCAACTTAATCCATTTGATTCGATTTGAATGCCTTTAAGGTCATCCGTTGTCGTTCGAATGTAAACGAAATAAAGGGATTGTTGTTAATTGTTGTTGATTGAAGTTCCTTTCATCCAATTCAGTTGTTTTGAAACTATTGGAATGCTTTAAAGCTTACTCATTCTCATTACAATCAAGTCAATTAGATTGAGTTGTATTCTATTCTAACAAACCAAAGTTCATTGTATCCAACTCAATTCATTTGATTCGATTTGAATGCCTTTAAGGTCATCCATTGTCGTTCGAATGTAAATGAAATCAAGGGATTGATGTTGATTGTTGTTGATTGAAGTTCCTTTCATCCGATTCAGTTGTTTTGAATCTTTTGGAATGCGTTAAAGTTTACTCGTTCCCGTTACAGTCAAATCAAGTCAATTAGATTGAGTTGTACTATATTCTAGCTAATCAAAGTTCTTTGTCTCCAACTCAATTCATTTGATTCGGTTTGAATGCGTTTAAGGTCATCCCTTTCGTTCGAATGTAAATGAAATCAAGGGATTGTTGTTGATTGTTGTTGATTGAAGTTCCTTTCATCGGATTCAGTTGTTTTGAATCTTTTGGAATGCGTTAAAGTTTACTCGTTCCCGTTACAGTCAAATGAAGTCAATTAGATTGAGTTGTACTCAATTCTAACAAATCAAAGTTCATTCTATCCAACTTAATTCATTTGATTCGGTTTGAATGCGTTTAAGGTCATCCCTTGTCGTTCGAATGTAAATGAAATCAAGGGATTGTTGTTGATTGAAGTTCCTTTCATCTGATTCAGTTTTTTTGAATCTTTTGGAATGCGTTAAAGTTTACTCGTTCCCGTTACAGTCAAATGAAGTCAATTAGATTGAGTTGTACTCAATTCTAACAAATCAAAGTTCATTCTATCCAACTTAATTCATTTGATTCGATTTGAATGCCTTTAAGGGCATCCGTTGTCGTTCGAATGTAAATGAAATCAAGGGATTGTTGTTAATTGTTGTTGATTGAAGTTCCTTTCGTCCAATTCAGTTGTTTTGAATCTATTGGAATGCGTTAAAGTTAACTCGTTCTCCTTACAGTAAAATCTAGTCAATTAGATTGAGTCATACTCAATTCTAGCTAATCGAAGTTCATTCTATAAAACTCAATTCTTTTGATTCGATTTGAATGCCTTTAAGGACATCCCATGTCGTTCGAATGTAAATGAAATAATGGGATTGTAGTTAATTGTTGTTCATTTAAGTTCCTTTCATCCAATTCAGTTGTTTTGAATCTATTGGAATGCTTTAAAGTTTACTCGTTCTCATTACAGTGAAATTAATTCAATTAGATAGTGTTGTACTCAATTCTAACAAATCAAAGTTCATTGTATCCAACTCAATTCATTTGATTCGATTTGAATGCGTTTAATGTCATCCCTTGTCGTTCGAATGAGAAGATAATCAAGGGATTGTTGTTGATTGTTGTTGATTGAAGTTCCTTTCATCCGATTCAGTTGTTTTGCATCTTTTGGAATGCGTTAAAGTTTACTCGTTCCCGTTACAGTCAAATCAAGTCAATTAGATTGAGTTGTACTCAATTCTAACAAATCAAAGTTCATTCTATCCAACTTAATCCATTTGATTCGATTTGAATGCCTTTAAGGTCATCCGTTGTCGTTCGAATGTAAACGAAATAAAGGGATTGTTGTTAATTGTTGTTGATTGAAGTTCCTTTCATCCAATTCAGTTGTTTTGAAACTATTGGAATGCTTTAAAGCTTACTCATTCTCATTACAATCAAGTCAATTAGATTGAGTTGTATTCTATTCTAACAAACCAAAGTTCATTGTATCCAACTCAATTCATTTGATTCGATTTGAATGCCTTTAAGGTCATCCATTGTCGTTCGAATGTAAATGAAATCAAGGGATTGATGTTGATTGTTGTTGATTGAAGTTCCTTTCATCCGATTCAGTTGTTTTGAATCTTTTGGAATGCGTTAAAGTTTACTCGTTCCCGTTACAGTCAAATCAAGTCAATTAGATTGAGTTGTACTATATTCTAGCTAATCAAAGTTCGTTGTCTCCAACTCAATTCATTTGATTCGGTTTGAATGCGTTTAAGGTCATCCCTTTCGTTCGAATGTAAATGAAATCAAGGGATTGTTGTTGATTGTTGTTGATTGAAGTTCCTTTCATCGGATTCAGTTGTTTTGAATCTTTTGGAATGCGTTAAAGTTTACTCGTTCCCGTTACAGTCAAATGAAGTCAATTAGATTGAGTTGTACTCAATTCTAACAAATCAAAGTTCATTCTATCCAACTTAATTCATTTGATTCGGTTTGAATGCGTTTAAGGTCATCCCTTGTCGTTCGAATGTAAATGAAATCAAGGGATTGTTGTTGATTGAAGTTCCTTTCATCTGATTCAGTTTTTTTGAATCTTTTGGAATGCGTTAAAGTTTACTCGTTCCCGTTACAGTCAAATGAAGTCAATTAGATTGAGTTGTACTCAATTCTAACAAATCAAAGTTCATTCTATCCAACTTAATTCATTTGATTCGATTTGAATGCCTTTAAGGGCATCCGTTGTCGTTCGAATGTAAATGAAATCAAGGGATTGTTGTTAATTGTTGTTGATTGAAGTTCCTTTCGTCCAATTCAGTTGTTTTGAATCTATTGTAATGCGTTAAAGTTAACTCGTTCTCCTTACAGTAAAATCTAGTCAATTAGATTGAGTCATACTCAATTCTAGCTAATCGAAGTTCATTCTATAAAACTCAATTCTTTTGATTCGATTTGAATGCCTTTAAGGACATCCCATGTCGTTCGAATGTAAATGAAATAATGGGATTGTAGTTAATTGTTGTTCATTTAAGTTCCTTTCGTCCAATTCAGTTGTTTTGAATCTATTGGAATGCTTTAAAGTTTACTCGTTCTCATTACAGTGAAATTAATTCAATTAGATAGTGTTGTACTCAATTCTAACAAATCAAAGTTCATTGTATCCAACTCAATTCATTTGATTCGATTTGAATGCGTTTAATGTCATCCCTTGTCGTTCGAATGAGAAGATAATCAAGGGATTGTTGTTGATTGTTGTTGATTGAAGTTCCTTTCATCCGATTCAGTTGTTTTGCATCTTTTGGAATGCGTTAAAGTTTACTCGTTCCCGTTACAGTCAAATCAAGTCAATTAGATTGAGTTGTACTCAATTCTAACAAATCAAAGTTCATTCTATCCAACTTAATCCATTTGATTCGATTTGAATGCCTTTAAGGTCATCCGTTGTCGTTCGAATGTAAACGAAATAAAGGGATTGTTGTTAATTGTTGTTGATTGAAGTTCCTTTCATCCAATTCAGTTGTTTTGAAACTATTGGAATGCTTTAAAGCTTACTCATTCTCATTACAATCAAGTCAATTAGATTGAGTTGTATTCTATTCTAACAAACCAAAGTTCATTGTATCCAACTCAATTCATTTGATTCGATTTGAATGCCTTTAAGGTCATCCATTGTCGTTCGAATGTAAATGAAATCAAGGGATTGATGTTGATTGTTGTTGATTGAAGTTCCTTTCATCCGATTCAGTTGTTTTGAATCTTTTGGAATGCGTTAAAGTTTACTCGTTCCCGTTACAGTCAAATCAAGTCAATTAGATTGAGTTGTACTATATTCTAGCTAATCAAAGTTCGTTGTCTCCAACTCAATTCATTTGATTCGGTTTGAATGCGTTTAAGGTCATCCCTTTCGTTCGAATGTAAATGAAATCAAGGGATTGTTGTTGATTGTTGTTGATTGAAGTTCCTTTCATCGGATTCAGTTGTTTTGAATCTTTTGGAATGCGTTAAAGTTTACTCGTTCCCGTTACAGTCAAATGAAGTCAATTAGATTGAGTTGTACTCAATTCTAACAAATCAAAGTTCATTCTATCCAACTTAATTCATTTGATTCGGTTTGAATGCGTTTAAGGTCATCCCTTGTCGTTCGAATGTAAATGAAATCAAGGGATTGTTGTTGATTGAAGTTCCTTTCATCTGATTCAGTTTTTTTGAATCTTTTGGAATGCGTTAAAGTTTACTCGTTCCCGTTACAGTCAAATGAAGTCAATTAGATTGAGTTGTACTCAATTCTAACAAATCAAAGTTCATTCTATCCAACTTAATTCATTTGATTCGATTTGAATGCCTTTAAGGGCATCCGTTGTCGTTCGAATGTAAATGAAATCAAGGGATTGTTGTTAATTGTTGTTGATTGAAGTTCCTTTCGTCCAATTCAGTTGTTTTGAATCTATTGGAATGCGTTAAAGTTAACTCGTTCTCCTTACAGTAAAATCTAGTCAATTAGATTGAGTCATACTCAATTCTAGCTAATCGAAGTTCATTCTATAAAACTCAATTCTTTTGATTCGATTTGAATGCCTTTAAGGACATCCCATGTCGTTCGAATGTAAATGAAATAATGGGATTGTAGTTAATTGTTGTTCATTTAAGTTCCTTTCGTCCAATTCAGTTGTTTTGAATCTATTGGAATGCTTTAAAGTTTACTCGTTCTCATTACAGTGAAATTAATTCAATTAGATAGTGTTGTACTCAATTCTAACAAATCAAAGTTCATTGTATCCAACTCAATTCATTTGATTCGATTTGAATGCGTTTAATGTCATCCCTTGTCGTTCGAATGAGAAGATAATCAAGGGATTGTTGTTGATTGTTGTTGATTGAAGTTCCTTTCATCCGATTCAGTTGTTTTGCATCTTTTGGAATGCGTTAAAGTTTACTCGTTCCCGTTACAGTCAAATCAAGTCAATTAGATTGAGTTGTACTCAATTCTAACAAATCAAAGTTCATTCTATCCAACTTAATCCATTTGATTCGATTTGAATGCCTTTAAGGTCATCCGTTGTCGTTCGAATGTAAACGAAATAAAGGGATTGTTGTTAATTGTTGTTGATTGAAGTTCCTTTCATCCAATTCAGTTGTTTTGAAACTATTGGAATGCTTTAAAGCTTACTCATTCTCATTACAATCAAGTCAATTAGATTGAGTTGTATTCTATTCTAACAAACCAAAGTTCATTGTATCCAACTCAATTCATTTGATTCGATTTGAATGCCTTTAAGGTCATCCATTGTCGTTCGAATGTAAATGAAATCAAGGGATTGATGTTGATTGTTGTTGATTGAAGTTCCTTTCATCCGATTCAGTTGTTTTGAATCTTTTGGAATGCGTTAAAGTTTACTCGTTCCCGTTACAGTCAAATCAAGTCAATTAGATTGAGTTGTACTATATTCTAGCTAATCAAAGTTCGTTGTCTCCAACTCAATTCATTTGATTCGGTTTGAATGCGTTTAAGGTCATCCCTTTCGTTCGAATGTAAATGAAATCAAGGGATTGTTGTTGATTGTTGTTGATTGAAGTTCCTTTCATCGGATTCAGTTGTTTTGAATCTTTTGGAATGCGTTAAAGTTTACTCGTTCCCGTTACAGTCAAATGAAGTCAATTAGATTGAGTTGTACTCAATTCTAACAAATCAAAGTTCATTCTATCCAACTTAATTCATTTGATTCGGTTTGAATGCGTTTAAGGTCATCCCTTGTCGTTCGAATGTAAATGAAATCAAGGGATTGTTGTTGATTGAAGTTCCTTTCATCTGATTCAGTTTTTTTGAATCTTTTGGAATGCGTTAAAGTTTACTCGTTCCCGTTACAGTCAAATGAAGTCAATTAGATTGAGTTGTACTCAATTCTAACAAATCAAAGTTCATTCTATCCAACTTAATTCATTTGATTCGATTTGAATGCCTTTAAGGGCATCCGTTGTCGTTCGAATGTAAATGAAATCAAGGGATTGTTGTTAATTGTTGTTGATTGAAGTTCCTTTCGTCCAATTCAGTTGTTTTGAATCTATTGTAATGCGTTAAAGTTAACTCGTTCTCCTTACAGTAAAATCTAGTCAATTAGATTGAGTCATACTCAATTCTAGCTAATCGAAGTTCATTCTATAAAACTCAATTCTTTTGATTCGATTTGAATGCCTTTAAGGACATCCCATGTCGTTCGAATGTAAATGAAATAATGGGATTGTAGTTAATTGTTGTTCATTTAAGTTCCTTTCGTCCAATTCAGTTGTTTTGAATCTATTGGAATGCTTTAAAGTTTACTCGTTCTCATTACAGTGAAATTAATTCAATTAGATAGTGTTGTACTCAATTCTAACAAATCAAAGTTCATTGTATCCAACTCAATTCATTTGATTCGATTTGAATGCGTTTAATGTCATCCCTTGTCGTTCGAATGAGAAGATAATCAAGGGATTGTTGTTGATTGTTGTTGATTGAAGTTCCTTTCATCCGATTCAGTTGTTTTGCATCTTTTGGAATGCGTTAAAGTTTACTCGTTCCCGTTACAGTCAAATCAAGTCAATTAGATTGAGTTGTACTCAATTCTAACAAATCAAAGTTCATTCTATCCAACTTAATCCATTTGATTCGATTTGAATGCCTTTAAGGTCATCCGTTGTCGTTCGAATGTAAACGAAATAAAGGGATTGTTGTTAATTGTTGTTGATTGAAGTTCCTTTCATCCAATTCAGTTGTTTTGAAACTATTGGAATGCTTTAAAGCTTACTCATTCTCATTACAATCAAGTCAATTAGATTGAGTTGTATTCTATTCTAACAAACCAAAGTTCATTGTATCCAACTCAATTCATTTGATTCGATTTGAATGCCTTTAAGGTCATCCATTGTCGTTCGAATGTAAATGAAATCAAGGGATTGATGTTGATTGTTGTTGATTGAAGTTCCTTTCATCCGATTCAGTTGTTTTGAATCTTTTGGAATGCGTTAAAGTTTACTCGTTCCCGTTACAGTCAAATCAAGTCAATTAGATTGAGTTGTACTATATTCTAGCTAATCAAAGTTCATTGTCTCCAACTCAATTCATTTGATTCGGTTTGAATGCGTTTAAGGTCATCCCTTTCGTTCGAATGTAAATGAAATCAAGGGATTGTTGTTGATTGTTGTTGATTGAAGTTCCTTTCATCGGATTCAGTTGTTTTGAATCTTTTGGAATGCGTTAAAGTTTACTCGTTCCCGTTACAGTCAAATGAAGTCAATTAGATTGAGTTGTACTCAATTCTAACAAATCAAAGTTCATTCTATCCAACTTAATTCATTTGATTCGGTTTGAATGCGTTTAAGGTCATCCCTTGTCGTTCGAATGTAAATGAAATCAAGGGATTGTTGTTGATTGAAGTTCCTTTCATCTGATTCAGTTTTTTTGAATCTTTTGGAATGCGTTAAAGTTTACTCGTTCCCGTTACAGTCAAATGAAGTCAATTAGATTGAGTTGTACTCAATTCTAACAAATCAAAGTTCATTCTATCCAACTTAATTCATTTGATTCGATTTGAATGCCTTTAAGGGCATCCGTTGTCGTTCGAATGTAAATGAAATCAAGGGATTGTTGTTAATTGTTTTTGATTAAAGTTCCTTTCGTCCAATTCAGTTGTTTTGAATCTATTGGAATGCGTTAAAGTCAACTCGTTCTCCTTACAGTAAAATCTAGTCAATGAGATTGAGTTGAATCTTCTGGAATGCGTTAAAGTTTACTCGTTCCTGTTACAGTCAAATCAAGTCAATTAGATTGAGTTATACTCAATTCTAGCTAATCAAAGTTCATTCTATAAAATTCAATTCATTTGATTCGATTTGAGTGCCTTCAAGGACATCCCATGTCGTTCGAAAGTAAATGAAATAATGGGATTGTAGTTAATTGTTGTTCATTGAAGTTCCATTCGTCCAATTCAGTTGTTTTCAATCTATTGGAATGCTTTAAAGTTTACTCGTTCTCATTACAGTGAAATTAATTGAATTAGATTGTGTTGTACTCAATTCTAACAAATCAAAGTTCATTGTATCCAACTCAATTCATTTGATTCGATTTGAATGCCTTTAAGGTCATCCCTTGTCGTTCGAATGTAAATGAAATCAAGGGATTGTTGTTTATTGTTGTTGATTGAAGTTCCTTTCATCCGATTCAGTTGTTTTGAATCTTTTAAAATGCGTTAAAGTTTACTCGTTCTCCTTACAGTAAAATCAAGTCAATTAGATTGAGTTGTACTCAATTCTAACTAATCAATGTTCATTCTATCCAACTTAATTCATTTGATTCGATTTGAATGCCTTTAAGGTCATCCGTTGTCGTTCGAATGTAAACGAAATAAAGGGATTGTTGTTAATTGTTGTTGATTGAAGTTCCTTTCGTCCAATTCAGTTGTTTTGAATCTATTGGAATGCTTTAAAGTTTACACATTCTCATTACAATCAAGTAAATTAGATTGAGTTGTACTCTATTCTAACAAATCAAAGTTCATTGTATCCAACTCAATTCATTCGATTCGATTTGAATGCGTTTAAGGTCATCCTTTGTCGTTCGAATGTAAAGGAAATCAATGGATTGTTGTTGATTGTTGTTGATTAAAGTTCCTTTCATCCAATTCAGTTGTTCTGAATCTATTGGAATGCATTAAGGTTTACGCATTCTCATTACAATCAAGTCAATTAGATTGAGCTGTACTCAATTCTAACAAATCAAAGTTCATTGTATCCAACTCAATTCATTTGATTCGATTTGAATGCGTTTAAGGTCATCCCCTTTCGTTCGAATGTAAATGAAATCAAGGGATTGTTGTTGATTAAAGTTCCTTTCATCCTATTCAGTTGTTTTGAAACTTTTGGAATGCGTTAAAGTTTACTCGTTCCCGTTACAGTCAAATCAAGTCAATTAGATTGAGTTGTACACAATTCTGGCTAATCAAAGTTCATTCTATAAAATTCAATTCATTTGATTCCATTTGAATGCCTTTAAGGACATCCCATGTCGTTCGAATGTAAACGAAATAATGGGATTGTAGTTAATTGTTGTTCATTGAAGTTCCATTCGTCCAATTCAGTTGTTTTCAATCTATTGGAATGCTTTAAAGTTTACTCGTTCTCATTACAGTGAAATTAATTGAATTAGATTGTGTTGTACTCAATTCTAACAAATCAAAGTTCATTGTATCCAACTCAATTCATTTGATTCGATTTGAATGCCTTTAAGGTCATCCCTTGTCGTTCGAATGTAAATGAAATCAAGGGATTGTAGTTGATCGTTGTTGATTAAAGTTCCTTTCATCCGATTCAGTTGTTTTGAATCTTTCGGAATGCGTTAAAGTTTACACGTTCCCGTTACAGTCAAATCAAGTCAATTAAATTGAGTTGTACACAATTCTGGCTAATCAAAGTTCATTCTATAAAATTCAATTCATTTGATACGATTTGAGTGCCTTCAAGGACATCCCATGTCGTTCGAATGTAAACGAAATAATGGGATTGTAGTTAATTGTTGTTCATTGAAGTTCCATTCGTCCAATTCAGTTGTTTTCAATCTATTGGAATGCTTTAAAGTTTACTCGTTCTCATTACAGTGAAATTAATTGAATTAGATTGTGTTGTACTCAATTCTAACAAATCAAAGTTCATTGTATCCAACTCAATTCATTTGATTCGATTTGAATGCCTTTAAGGTCATCCCTTGTCGTTCGAATGTAAATGAAATCAAGGGATTGTTGTTTATTGTTGTTGATTGAAGTTCCTTTCATCCGATTCAGTTGTTTTGAATCTTTTAAAATGCGTTAAAGTTTACTCGTTCTCCTTACAGTAAAATCAAGTCAATTAGATTGAGTTGTACTCAATTCTAACTAATCAATGTTCATTCTATCCAACTTAATTCATTTGATTCGATTTGAATGCCTTTAAGGTCATCCGTTGTCGTTCGAATGTAAACGAAATAAAGGGATTGTTGTTAATTGTTGTTGATTGAAGTTCCTTTCGTCCAATTCAGTTGTTTTGAATCTATTGGAATGCTTTAAAGTTTACCCATTCTCATTACAATCAAGTCAATTAGATTGATTTGTACTCTATTCTAACAAATCAAAGTTCATTGTATCCAACTCAATTCATTCGATTCGATTTGAATGCGTTTAAGGTCATCCTTTGTCGTTCGAATATAAAGGAAATCAATGGATTGTTGTTGATTGTTGTTGATTAAAGTTCCTTTCGACCAATTCAGTTGTTTTGAATCTATTGGAATGCATTAAGGTTTACGCATTCTCATTACAATCAAGTCAATTAGATTGAGCTGTACTCAATTCTAACAAATCAAAGTTCATTGTATCCAACTCAATTCATTTGATTCGATTTGAATGCGTTTAAGGTCATCCCCTTTCGTTCGAATGTAAATGAAATCAAGGGATTGTTGTTGATTGTTGTTGATTAAAGTTCCTTTCATCCTATTCAGTTGTTTTGAAACTTTTGGAATGCGTTAAAGTTTACTCGTTCCCGTTACAGTCAAATCAAGTCAATTAGATTGAGTTGTACACAATTCTGGCTAATCAAAGTTCATTCTATAAAATTCAATTCATTTGATTCCATTTGAATGCCTTTAAGGACATCCCATGTCGTTCGAATGTAAACGAAATAATGGGATTGTAGTTAATTGTTGTTCATTGAAGTTCCTTTCGTCCAATTCAGTTGTTTTGAATCTATTAGAATGCTTTAAAGTTTACTCGTTCTCATTACAGTGAAATTAATTCAATTAGATTGTGTTGTACTCAATTCTAACAAATCAAAGTTCATTGTATCCAACTCAATTCATTTGATTCGATTTGAATGCTTTTAAGGTCATCCCTTGTCGTTCGAATGTAAATGAAATCAAGGGATTGTAGTTGATTGTTGTTGATTAAAATTCTTTTCATCCGATTCAGTTGTTTTGAATCTTTCGGAATGCGTTAAAGTTTACACGTTCCCGTTACAGTCAAATCAAGTCAATTAAATTGAGTTGTACACAATTCTGGCTAATCAAAGTTCATTCTATAAAATTCAATTCATTTGATACGATTTGAGTGCCTTCAAGGACATCCCATGTCGTTCGAATGTAAACGAAATAATGGGATTGTAGTTAATTGTTGTTCATTGAAGTTCCATTCGTCCAATTCAGTTGTTTTCAATCTATTGGAATGCTTTAAAGTTTACTCGTTCTCATTACAGTGAAACTAATTGAATTAGATTGTGTTGTACTCAATTCTAACAAATCAAAGTTCATTGTATCCAACTCAATTCATTTGATTCGATTTGAATGCTTTTAAGGTCATCCCTTGTCGTTCGAATGTAAATGAAATCAAGGGATTGTTGTTTATTGTTGTTGATTGAAGTTCCTTTCATCCGATTCAGTTGTTTTGAATCTTTTAAAATGCGTTAAAGTTTACTCGTTCTCCTTACAGTAAAATCAAGTCAATTAGATTGAGTTGTACTCAATTCTAACTAATCAATGTTCATTCTATCCAACTTAATTCATTTGATTCGATTTGAATGCCTTTAAGGTCATCCGTTGTCGTTCGAATGTAAACGAAATAAAGGGATTGTTGTTAATTGTTGTTGATTGAAGTTCCTTTCGTCCAATTCAGTTGATTTGAATCTATTGGAATGCTTTAAAGTTTACACATTCTCATTACAATCAAGTCAATTAGATTGAGTTGTACTCTATTCTAACAAATCAAAGTTCATTGTATCCAACTCAATTCATTCGATTCGATTTGAATGCGTTTAAGGTCATCCTTTGTCGTTCGAATGTAAAGGAAATCAATGGATTATTGTTGATTGTTGTTGATTAAAGTTCCTTTCGTCCAATTCAGTTGTTTTGAATATATTGGAATGCATTAAGGTTTACGCATTCTCATTACAATCAAGTCAATTAGATTGAGTTGTACTCAATTCTAACAAATCAAAGTTCATTGTATCCAAATCAATTCATTTGATTCGATTTGAATGCGTTTAAGGTCATCCCCTTTCGTTCGAATGTAAATGAAATCAAGGGATTGTTGTTGATTGTTGTTGATTAAAGTTCCTTTCATCCAATTCAGTTGTTCTGAATCTATTGGAATGCATTAAGGTTTACGCATTCTCATTACAATCAAGTCAATTAGATTGAGCTGTACTCAATTCTAACAAATCAAAGTTCATTGTATCCAACTCAATTCATTTGATTCGATTTGAATGCGTTTAAGGTCATCCCCTTTCGTTCGAATGTAAATGAAATCAAGGGATTGTTGTTGATTGTTGTTGATTAAAGTTCCTTTCATCCTATTCAGTTGTTTTGAAACTTTTGGAATGCGTTAAAGTTTACTCGTTCCCGTTACAGTCAAATCAAGTCAATTAGATTGAGTTGTACACAATTCTGGCTAATCAAAGTTCATTCTATAAAATTCAATTCATTTGATTCCATTTGAATGCCTTTAAGGACATCCCATGTCGTTCGAATGTAAACGAAATAATGGGATTGTAGTTAATTGTTGTTCATTGAAGTTCCTTTCGTCCAATTCAGTTGTTTTGAATCTATTAGAATGCTTTAAAGTTTACTCGTTCTCATTACAGTGAAATTAATTCAATTAGATTGTGTTGTACTCAATTCTAACAAATCAAAGTTCATTGTATCCAACTCAATTCATTTGATTCGATTTGAATGCTTTTAAGGTCATCCCTTGTCGTTCGAATGTAAATGAAATCAAGGGATTGTAGTTGATCGTTGTTGATTAAAGTTCCTTTCATCCGATTCAGTTGTTTTGAATCTTTCGGAATGCGTTAAAGTTTACACGTTCCCGTTACAGTCAAATCAAGTCAATTAAATTGAGTTGTACACAATTCTGGCTAATCAAAGTTCATTCTATAAAATTCAATTCATTTGATACGATTTGAGTGCCTTCAAGGACATCCCATGTCGTTCGAATGTAAACGAAATAATGGGATTGTAGTTAATTGTTGTTCATTGAAGTTCCATTCGTCCAATTCAGTTGTTTTCAATCTATTGGAATGCTTTAAAGTTTACTCGTTCTCATTACAGTGAAATTAATTGAATTAGATTGTGTTGTACTCAATTCTAACAAATCAAAGTTCATTGTATCCAGCTCAATTCATTTGATTCGATTTGAATGCCTTTAAGGTCATCCCTTGTCGTTCGAATGTAAATGAAATCAAGGGATTGTTGTTTATTGTTGTTGATTGAAGTTCCTTTCATCCGATTCAGTTGTTTTGAATCTTTTAAAATGCGTTAAAGTTTACTCGTTCTCCTTACAGTAAAATCAAGTCAATTAGATTGAGTTGTACTCAATTCTAACAAATCAAAGTTCATTGTATCCAACTCAATTCATTTGATTCGATTTGAATGCCTTCAAGGTCATCCCTTGTCGTTCGAATGTAAATGAAATCAAGGGATTGTTGTTAATTGTTGTTGATTGAAGTTCCTTTCGTCCAATTCAGTTGATTTGAATCTATTGGAATGCTTTAAAGTTTACACATTCTCATTACAATCAAGTCAATTAGATTGAGTTGTACTCTATTCTAACAAATCAAAGTTCATTGTATCCAACTCAATTCATTCGATTCGATTTGAATGCGTTTAAGGTCATCCTTTGTCGTTCGAATGTAAAGGAAATCAATGGATTATTGTTGATTGTTGTTGATTAAAGTTCCTTTCGTCCAATTCAGTTGTTTTGAATATATTGGAATGCATTAAGGTTTACGCATTCTCATTACAATCAAGTCAATTAGATTGAGTTGTACTCAATTCTAACAAATCAAAGTTCATTGTATCCAAATCAATTCATTTGATTCGATTTGAATGCGTTTAAGGTCATCCCCTTTCGTTCGAATGTAAATGAAATCAAGGGATTGTTGTTGATTGTTGTTGATTAAAGTTCCTTTCATCCAATTCAGTTGTTCTGAATCTATTGGAATGCATTAAGGTTTACGCATTCTCATTACAATCAAGTCAATTAGATTGAGCTGTACTCAATTCTAACAAATCAAAGTTCATTGTATCCAACTCAATTCATTTGATTCGATTTGAATGCGTTTAAGGTCATCCCCTTTCGTTCGAATGTAAATGAAATCAAGGGATTGTTGTTGATTGTTGTTGATTAAAGTTCCTTTCATCCTATTCAGTTGTTTTGAAACTTTTGGAATGCGTTAAAGTTTACTCGTTCCCGTTACAGTCAAATCAAGTCAATTAGATTGAGTTGTACACAATTCTGGCTAATCAAAGTTCATTCTATAAAATTCAATTCATTTGATTCCATTTGAATGCCTTTAAGGACATCCCATGTCGTTCGAATGTAAACGAAATAATGGGATTGTAGTTAATTGTTGTTCATTGAAGTTCCTTTCGTCCAATTCAGTTGTTTTGAATCTATTAGAATGCTTTAAAGTTTACTCGTTCTCATTACAGTGAAATTAATTCAATTAGATTGTGTTGTACTCAATTCTAACAAATCAAAGTTCATTGTATCCAACTCAATTCATTTGATTCGATTTGAATGCTTTTAAGGTCATCCCTTGTCGTTCGAATGTAAATGAAATCAAGGGATTGTAGTTGATCGTTGTTGATTAAAGTTCCTTTCATCCGATTCAGTTGTTTTGAATCTTTCGGAATGCGTTAAAGTTTACACGTTCCCGTTACAGTCAAATCAAGTCAATTAAATTGAGTTGTACACAATTCTGGCTAATCAAAGTTCATTCTATAAAATTCAATTCATTTGATACGATTTGAGTGCCTTCAAGGACATCCCATGTCGTTCGAATGTAAACGAAATAATGGGATTGTAGTTAATTGTTGTTCATTGAAGTTCCATTCGTCCAATTCAGTTGTTTTCAATCTATTGGAATGCTTTAAAGTTTACTCGTTCTCATTACAGTGAAATTAATTGAATTAGATTGTGTTGTACTCAATTCTAACAAATCAAAGTTCATTGTATCCAGCTCAATTCATTTGATTCGATTTGAATGCCTTTAAGGTCATCCCTTGTCGTTCGAATGTAAATGAAATCAAGGGATTGTTGTTTATTGTTGTTGATTGAAGTTCCTTTCATCCGATTCAGTTGTTTTGAATCTTTTAAAATGCGTTAAAGTTTACTCGTTCTCCTTACAGTAAAATCAAGTCAATTAGATTGAGTTGTACTCAATTCTAACTAATCAATGTTCATTCTATCCAACTTAATTCATTTGATTCGATTTGAATGCCTTTAAGGTCATCCGTTGTCGTTCGAATGTAAACGAAATAAAGGGATTGTTGTTAATTGTTGTTGATTGAAGTTCCTTTCGTCCAATTCAGTTGATTTGAATCTATTGGAATGCTTTAAAGTTTACACATTCTCATTACAATCAAGTCAATTAGATTGAGTTGTACTCTATTCTAACAAATCAAAGTTCATTGTATCCAACTCAATTCATTCGATTCGATTTGAATGCGTTTAAGGTCATCCTTTGTCGTTCGAATGTAAAGGAAATCAATGGATTATTGTTGATTGTTGTTGATTAAAGTTCCTTTCGTCCAATTCAGTTGTTTTGAATATATTGGAATGCATTAAGGTTTACGCATTCTCATTACAATCAAGTCAATTAGATTGAGTTGTACTCAATTCTAACAAATCAAAGTTCATTGTATCCAAATCAATTCATTTGATTCGATTTGAATGCGTTTAAGGTCATCCCCTTTCGTTCGAATGTAAATGAAATCAAGGGATTGTTGTTGATTGTTGTTGATTAAAGTTCCTTTCATCCAATTCAGTTGTTCTGAATCTATTGGAATGCATTAAGGTTTACGCATTCTCATTACAATCAAGTCAATTAGATTGAGCTGTACTCAATTCTAACAAATCAAAGTTCATTGTATCCAACTCAATTCATTTGATTCGATTCGAATGCGTTTAAGGTCATCCTTTGTCGTTCGAATGTAAAGGAAATCAATGGATTATTGTTGATTGTTGTTGATTAAAGTTCCTTTCGTCCAATTCAGTTGTTTTGAATATATTGGAATGCATTAAGGTTTACGCATTCTCATTACAATCAAGTCAATTAGATTGAGGTGTACTCTATTCTAACAAATCAAAGTTCATTGTATCCAACTCAATTCATTCGATTCGATTTGAATGCGTTTAAGGTCATCCTTTGTCGTTCGAATGTAAAGGAAATCAATGGATTGTTGTTGATTGTTGTTGATTAAAGTTCCTTTCATCCAATTCAGTTGTTCTGAATCTATTGGAATGCATTAAGGTTTACGCATTCTCATTACAATCAAGTCAATTAGATTGAGCTGTACTCAATTCTAACAAATCAAAGTTCATTGTATCCAACTCAATTCATTTGATTCGATTTGAATGCGTTTAAGGTCATCCCCTTTCGTTCGGATGTAAATGAAATCAAGGGATTGTTGTTGATTGTTGTTGATTAAAGTTCCTTTCATCCTATTCAGTTGTTTTGAAACTTTTGGAATGCGTTAAAGTTTACTCGTTCCCGTTACAGTCAAATCAAGTCAATTAGATTGAGTTGTACACAATTCTGGCTAATCAAAGTTCATTCTATAAAATTCAATTCATTTGATTCCATTTGAATGCCTTTAAGGACATCCCATGTCGTTCGAATGTAAACGAAATAATGGGATTGTAGTTAATTGTTGTTCATTGAAGTTCCTTTCGTCCAATTCAGTTGTTTTGAATCTATTAGAATGCTTTAAAGTTTACTCGTTCTCATTACAGTGAAATTAATTCAATTAGATTGTGTTGTACTCAATTCTAACAAATCAAAGTTCATTGTATCCAACTCAATTCATTTGATTCGATTTGAATGCTTTTAAGGTCATCCCTTGTCGTTCGAATGTAAATGAAATCAAGGGATTGTAGTTGATCGTTGTTGATTAAAGTTCCTTTCATCCGATTCAGTTGTTTTGAATCTTTCGGAATGCGTTAAAGTTTACACGTTCCCGTTACAGTCAAATCAAGTCAATTAAATTGAGTTGTACACAATTCTGGCTAATCAAAGTTCATTCTATAAAATTCAATTCATTTGATACGATTTGAGTGCCTTCAAGGACATCCCATGTCGTTCGAATGTAAACGAAATAATGGGATTGTAGTTAATTGTTGTTCATTGAAGTTCCATTCGTCCAATTCAGTTGTTTTCAATCTATTGGAATGCTTTAAAGTTTACTCGTTCTCATTACAGTGAAATTAATTGAATTAGATTGTGTTGTACTCAATTCTAACAAATCAAAGTTCATTGTATCCAACTCAATTCATTTGATTCGATTTGAATGCTTTTAAGGTCATCCCTTGTCGTTCGAATGTAAATGAAATCAAGGGATTGTAGTTGATCGTTGTTGATTAAAGTTCCTTTCATCCGATTCAGTTGTTTTGAATCTTTCGGAATGCGTTAAAGTTTACACGTTCCCGTTACAGTCAAATCAAGTCAATTAAATTGAGTTGTACACAATTCTGGCTAATCAAAGTTCATTCTATAAAATTCAATTCATTTGATTCCATTTGAATGCCTTTAAGGACATCCCATGTCGTTCGAATGTAAACGAAATAATGGGATTGTAGTTAATTGTTGTTCATTGAAGTTCCTTTCGTCCAATTCAGTTGTTTTGAATCTATTAGAATGCTTTAAAGTTTACTCGTTCTCATTACAGTGAAATTAATTCAATTAGATTGTGTTGTACTCAATTCTAACAAATCAAAGTTCATTGTATCCAACTCAATTCATTTGATTCGATTTGAATGCTTTTAAGGTCATCCCTTGTCGTTCGAATGTAAATGAAATCAAGGGATTGTAGTTGATCGTTGTTGATTAAAGTTCCTTTCATCCGATTCAGTTGTTTTGAATCTTTCGGAATGCGTTAAAGTTTACACGTTCCCGTTACAGTCAAATCAAGTCAATTAAATTGAGTTGTACACAATTCTGGCTAATCAAAGTTCATTCTATAAAATTCAATTCATTTGATACGATTTGAGTGCCTTCAAGGACATCCCATGTCGTTCGAATGTAAACGAAATAATGGGATTGTAGTTAATTGTTGTTCATTGAAGTTCCATTCGTCCAATTCAGTTGTTTTCAATCTATTGGAATGCTTTAAAGTTTACTCGTTCTCATTACAGTGAAATTAATTGAATTAGATTGTGTTGTACTCAATTCTAACAAATCAAAGTTCATTGTATCCAACTCAATTCATTTGATTCGATTTGAATGCCTTTAAGGTCATCCCTTGTCGTTCGAATGTAAATGAAATCAAGGGATTGTTGTTTATTGTTGTTGATTGAAGTTCCTTTCATCCGATTCAGTTGTTTTGAATCTTTTAAAATGCGTTAAAGTTTACTCGTTCTCCTTACAGTAAAATCAAGTCAATTAGATTGAGTTGTACTCAATTCTAACTAATCAATGTTCATTCTATCCAACTTAATTCATTTGATTCGATTTGAATGCCTTTAAGGTCATCCGTTGTCGTTCGAATGTAAACGAAATAAAGGGATTGTTGTTAATTGTTGTTGATTGAAGTTCCTTTCGTCCAATTCAGTTGATTTGAATCTATTGGAATGCTTTAAAGTTTACACATTCTCATTACAATCAAGTCAATTAGATTGAGTTGTACTCTATTCTAACAAATCAAAGTTCATTGTATCCAACTCAATTCATTCGATTCGATTTGAATGCGTTTAAGGTCATCCTTTGTCGTTCGAATGTAAAGGAAATCAATGGATTATTGTTGATTGTTGTTGATTAAAGTTCCTTTCGTTCAATTCAGTTGTTTTGAATATATTGGAATGCATTAAGGTTTACGCATTCTCATTACAATCAAGTCAATTAGATTGAGTTGTACTCTATTCTAACAAATCAAAGTTCATTGTATCCAACTCAATTCATTCGATTCGATTTGAATGCGTTTAAGGTCATCCTTTGTCGTTCGAATGTAAAGGAAATCAATGGATTGTTGTTGATTGTTGTTGATTAAAGTTCCTTTCATCCAATTCAGTTGTTCTGAATCTATTGGAATGCATTAAGGTTTACGCATTCTCATTACAATCAAGTCAATTAGATTGAGCTGTACTCAATTCTAACAAATCAAAGTTCATTGTATCCAACTCAATTCATTTGATTCGATTTGAATGCGTTTAAGGTCATCCCCTTTCGTTCGAATGTAAATGAAATCAAGGGATTGTTGTTGATTGTTGTTGATTAAAGTTCCTTTCATCCTATTCAGTTGTTTTGAAACTTTTGGAATGCGTTAAAGTTTACTCGTTCCCGTTACAGTCAAATCAAGTCAATTAGATTGAGTTGTACACAATTCTGGCTAATCAAAGTTCATTCTATAAAATTCAATTCATTTGATTCCATTTGAATGCCTTTAAGGACATCCCATGTCGTTCGAATGTAAACGAAATAATGGGATTGTAGTTAATTGTTGTTCATTGAAGTTCCTTTCGTCCAATTCAGTTGTTTTGAATCTATTAGAATGCTTTAAAGTTTACTCGTTCTCATTACAGTGAAATTAATTCAATTAGATTGTGTTGTACTCAATTCTAACAAATCAAAGTTCATTGTATCCAACTCAATTCATTTGATTCGATTTGAATGCTTTTAAGGTCATCCCTTGTCGTTCGAATGTAAATGAAATCAAGGGATTGTAGTTGATCGTTGTTGATTAAAGTTCCTTTCATCCGATTCAGTTGTTTTGAATCTTTCGGAATGCGTTAAAGTTTACACGTTCCCGTTACAGTCAAATCAAGTCAATTAAATTGAGTTGTACACAATTCTGGCTAATCAAAGTTCATTCTATAAAATTCAATTCATTTGATACGATTTGAGTGCCTTCAAGGACATCCCATGTCGTTCGAATGTAAACGAAATAATGGGATTGTAGTTAATTGTTGTTCATTGAAGTTCCATTCGTCCAATTCAGTTGTTTTCAATCTATTGGAATGCTTTAAAGTTTACTCGTTCTCATTACAGTGAAATTAATTGAATTAGATTGTGTTGTACTCAATTCTAACAAATCAAAGTTCATTGTATCCAACTCAATTCATTTGATTCGATTTGAATGCCTTTAAGGTCATCCCTTGTCGTTCGAATGTAAATGAAATCAAGGGATTGTTGTTTATTGTTGTTGATTGAAGTTCCTTTCATCCGATTCAGTTGTTTTGAATCTTTTAAAATGCGTTAAAGTTTACTCGTTCTCCTTACAGTAAAATCAAGTCAATTAGATTGAGTTGTACTCAATTCTAACTAATCAATGTTCATTCTATCCAACTTAATTCATTTGATTCGATTTGAATGCCTTTAAGGTCATCCGTTGTCGTTCGAATGTAAACGAAATAAAGGGATTGTTGTTAATTGTTGTTGATTGAAGTTCCTTTCGTCCAATTCAGTTGATTTGAATCTATTGGAATGCTTTAAAGTTTACACATTCTCATTACAATCAAGTCAATTAGATTGAGTTGTACTCTATTCTAACAAATCAAAGTTCATTGTATCCAACTCAATTCATTCGATTCGATTTGAATGCGTTTAAGGTCATCCTTTGTCGTTCGAATGTAAAGGAAATCAATGGATTATTGTTGATTGTTGTTGATTAAAGTTCCTTTCGTCCAATTCAGTTGTTTTGAATATATTGGAATGCATTAAGGTTTACGCATTCTCATTACAATCAAGTCAATTAGATTGAGCTGTACTCAATTCTAACAAATTAAAGTTCATTGTATCCAACTCAATTCATTTGATTCGATTTGAATGCGTTTAAGGTCATCCCCTTTCGTTCGAATGTAAATGAAATCAAGGGATTGTTGTTGATTGTTGTTGATTAAAGTTCCTTTCATCCTATTCAGTTGTTTTGAAACTTTTGGAATGCGTTAAAGTTTACTCGTTCCCGTTACAGTCAAATCAAGTCAATTAGATTGAGTTGTACACAATTCTGGCTAATCAAAGTTCATTCTATAAAATTCAATTCATTTGATTCCATTTGAATGCCTTTAAGGACATCCCATGTCGTTCGAATGTAAACGAAATAATGGGATTGTAGTTAATTGTTGTTCATTGAAGTTCCTTTCGTCCAATTCAGTTGTTTTGAATCTATTAGAATGCTTTAAAGTTTACTCGTTCTCATTACAGTGAAATTAATTCAATTAGATTGTGTTGTACTCAATTCTAACAAATCAAAGTTCATTGTATCCAACTCAATTCATTTGATTCGATTTGAATGCTTTTAAGGTCATCCCTTGTCGTTCGAATGTAAATGAAATCAAGGGATTGTAGTTGATTGTTGTTGATTAAAGTTCTTTTCATCCGATTCAGTTGTTTTGAATCTTTCGGAATGCGTTAAAGTTTACACGTTCCCGTTACAGTCAAATCAAGTCAATTAAATTGAGTTGTACACAATTCTGGCTAATCAAAGTTCATTCTATAAAATTCAATTCATTTGATACGATTTGAGTGCCTTCAAAGACATCCCATGTCGTTCGAATGTAAACGAAATAATGGGATTGTAGTTAATTGTTGTTCATTGAAGTTCCATTCGTCCAATTCAGTTGTTTTCAATCTATTGGAATGCTTTAAAGTTTACTCGTTCTCATTACAGTGAAATTAATTGAATTAGATTGTGTTGTACTCAATTCTAACAAATCAAAGTTCATTGTATCCAACTCAATTCATTTGATTCGATTTGAATGCCTTTAAGGTCATCCCTTGTCGTTCGAATGTAAATGAAATCAAGGGATTGTTGTTTATTGTTGTTGATTGAAGTTCCTTTCATCCGATTCAGTTGTTTTGAATCTTTTAAAATGCGTTAAAGTTTACTCGTTCTCCTTACAGTAAAATCAAGTCAATTAGATTGAGTTGTACTCAATTCTAACTAATCAATGTTCATTCTATCCAACTTAATTCATTTGATTCGATTTGAATGCCTTTAAGGTCATCCGTTGTCGTTCGAATGTAAACGAAATAAAGGGATTGTTGTTAATTGTTGTTGATTGAAGTTCCTTTCGTCCAATTCAGTTGATTTGAATCTATTGGAATGCTTTAAAGTTTACACATTCTCATTACAATCAAGTCAATTAGATTGAGTTGTACTCTATTCTAACAAATCAAAGTTCATTGTATCCAACTCAATTCATTCGATTCGATTTGAATGCGTTTAAGGTCATCCTTTGTCGTTCGAATATAAAGGAAATCAATGGATTGTTGTTGATTGTTGTTGATTAAAGTTCCTTTCATCCAATTCAGTTGTTTTGAATCTATTGGAATGCATTAAGGTTTACGCATTCTCATTACAATCAAGTCAATTAGATTGAGCTGTACTCAATTCTAACAAATCAAAGTTCATTGTATCCAAATCAATTCATTTGATTCGATTTGAATGCGTTTAAGGTCATCCCCTTTCGTTCGAATGTAAATGAAATCAAGGGATTGTTGTTGATTGTTGTTGATTAAAGTTCCTTTCATCCAATTCAGTTGTTCTGAATCTATTGGAATGCATTAAGGTTTACGCATTCTCATTACAATCAAGTCAATTAGATTGAGCTGTACTCAATTCTAACAAATCAAAGTTCATTGTATCCAACTCAATTCATTTGATTCGATTTGAATGCGTTTAAGGTCATCCCCTTTCGTTCGAATGTAAATGAAATCAAGGGATTGTTGTTGATTGTTGTTGATTAAAGTTCCTTTCATCCAATTCAGTTGTTCTGAATCTATTGGAATGCATTAAGGTTTACGCATTCTCATTACAATCAAGTCAATTAGATTGAGTTGTACTCAATTCTAACAAATCAAAGTTCATTGTATCCAACTCAATTCATTTGATTTGATTTGAATGCGTTTAAGGTCATCCCCTTTCGTTCGAATGTAAATGAAATCAAGGGATTGTTGTTGATTGTTGTTGATTAAAGTTTCCTTTCATCCTATTCAGTTGTTTTGAAACTTTTGGAATGCGTTAAAGTTTACTCGTTCCCGTTACAGTCAAATCAAGTCAATTAGATTGAGTTGTACACAATTCTGGCTAATCAAAGTTCATTCTATAAAATTCAATTCATTTGATTCCATTTGAATGCCTTTAAGGACATCCCATGTCGTTCGAATGTAAACGAAATAATGGGATTGTAGTTAATTGTTGTTCATTGAAGTTCCTTTCGTCCAATTCAGTTGTTTTGAATCTATTAGAATGCTTTAAAGTTTACTCGTTCTCATTACAGTGAAATTAATTCAATTAGATTGTGTTGTACTCAATTCTAACAAATCAAAGTTCATTGTATCCAACTCAATTCATTTGATTCGATTTGAATGCTTTTAAGGTCATCCCTTGTCGTTCGAATGTAAATGAAATCAAGGGATTGTAGTTGATCGTTGTTGATTAAAGTTCCTTTCATCCGATTCAGTTGTTTTGAATCTTTCGGAATGCGTTAAAGTTTACACGTTCCCGTTACAGTCAAATCAAGTCAATTAAATTGAGTTGTACACAATTCTGGCTAATCAAAGTTCATTCTATAAAATTCAATTCATTTGATACGATTTGAGTGCCTTCAAGGACATCCCATGTCGTTCGAATGTAAACGAAATAATGGGATTGTAGTTAATTGTTGTTCATTGAAGTTCCATTCGTCCAATTCAGTTGTTTTCAATCTATTGGAATGCTTTAAAGTTTACTCGTTCTCATTACAGTGAAATTAATTGAATTAGATTGTGTTGTACTCAATTCTAACAAATCAAAGTTCATTGTATCCAACTCAATTCATTTGATTCGATTTGAATGCCTTCAAGGTCATCCCTTGTCGTTCGAATGTAAATGAAATCAAGGGATTGTTGTTAATTGTTGTTGATTGAAGTTCCTTTCATCCGATTCAGTTGTTTTGAATCTTTTAAAATGCGTTAAAGTTTACTCGTTCTCCTTACAGTAAAATCAAGTCAATTAGATTGAGTTGTACTCAATTCTAACTAATCAATGTTCATTCTATCCAACTTAATTCATTTGATTCGATTTGAATGCCTTTAAGGTCATTCGTTGTCGTTCGAATGTAAACGAAATAAACGGATTGTTGTTAATTGTTGTTGATTGAAGTTCCTTTCGTCCAATTCAGTTGATTTGAATCTATTGGAATGCTTTAAAGTTTACACATTCTCATTACAATCAAGTCAATTAGATTGAGTTGTACTCTATTCTAACAAATCAAAGTTCATTGTATCCAACTCAATTCATTCGATTCGATTTGAATGCGTTTAAGGTCATCCTTTGTCGTTCGAATGTAAAGGAAATCAATGGATTGTTGTTGATTGTTGTTGATTAAAGTTCCTTTCCTCCAATTCAGTTGTTTTGAATCTATTGGAATGCATTAAGGTTTACGCATTCTCATTACAATCAAGTCAATTAGATTGAGCTGTACTCAATTCTAACAAATCAAAGTTCATTGTATCCAAATCAATTCATTTGATTCGATTTGAATGCGTTTAAGGTCATCCCCTTTCGTTCGAATGTAAATGAAATCAAGGGATTGTTGTTGATTGTTGTTGATTAAAGTTCCTTTCATCCTATTCATTTGTTTTCAATCTATTGGAATGCTTTAAAGTTTACTCGTTCTCATTACAGTGAAATTAATTGAATTAGATTGTGTTGTACTCAATTCTAACAAATCAAAGTTCATTGTATCCAACTCAATTCATTTGATTCGATTTGAATGCCTTTAAGGTCATCCCTTGTCGTTCGAATGTAAATGAAATCAAGGGATTGTTATTTATTGTTGTTGATTGAAGTTCATTTCATCCGATTCAGTTGTTTTGAATCTTTTAAAATGCGTTAAAGTTTACTCGTTCTCCTTACAGTAAAATCAAGTCAATTAGATTGAGTTGTACTCAATTCTAACTAATCAATGTTCATTCTATCCAACTTAATTCATTTGATTCGATTTGAATGCCTTTAAGGTCATCCGTTGTCGTTCGAATGTAAACGAAATAAAGGGATTGTTGTTAATTGTTGTTGATTGAAGTTCCTTTCGTCCAATTCAGTTGTTTTGAATCTATTGGAATGCTTTAAAGTTTACACATTCTCATTACAATCAAGTCAATTAGATTGAGTTGTACTCTATTCTAACAAATCAAAGTTCATTGTATCCAACTCAATTCATTCGATTCGATTTGAATGCGTTTAAGGTCATCCTTTGTCGTTCGAATGTAAAGGAAATCAATGGATTGTTGTTGATTGTTGTTGATTAAAGTTCCTTTCGTTCAATTCAGTTGTTTTGAATCTATTGGAATGCATTAAGGTTTACGCATTCTCATTACAATCAAGTCAATTAGATTGAGCTGTACTCAATTCTAACAAATCAAAGTTCATTGTATCCAAATCAATTCATTTGATTCGATTTGAATGCGTTTAAGGTCATCCCCTTTCGTTCGAATGTAAATGAAATCAAGGGATTGTTGTTGATTGTTGTTGATTAAAGTTCCTTTCATCCTATTCAGTTGTTTTGAAACTTTTGGAATGCGTTAAAGTTTACTCGTTCCCGTTACAGTCAAATCAAGTCAATTAGATTGAGTTGTACACAATTCTGGCTAATCAAAGTTCATTCTATAAAATTCAATTCATTTGATTCCATTTGAATGCCTTTAAGGACATCCCATGTCGTTCGAATGTAAACGAAATAATGGGATCGTAGTTAATTGTTGTTCATTGAAGTTCCTTTCCTCCAATTCAGTTGTTTTGAATCTATTAGAATGCTTTAAAGTTTACTCGTTCTCATTACAGTGAAATTAATTCAATTAGATTGTGTTGTACTCAATTCTAACAAATCAAAGTTCATTGTATCCAACTCAATTCATTTGATTCGATTTGAATGCTTTTAAGGTCATCCCTTGTCGTTCGAATGTAAATGAAATCAAGGGATTGTAGTTGATTGTTGTTGATTAAAGTTCCTTTCATCCGATTCAGTTGTTTTGAATCTTTTGGAATGCGTTAAAGTTTACACGTTCCCGTTACAGTCAAATCAAGTCAATTAAATTGAGTTGTACACAATTCTGGCTAATCAAAGTTCATTCTATAAAATTCAATTCATTTGATACCATTTGAATGCCTTTAAGGACATCCCATGTCGTTCGAATGTAAACGAAATAATGGGATTGTAGTTAATTGTTGTTCATTGAAGTTCCTTTCGTCCAATTCAGTTGTTTTGAATCTGTTGGAATGCTTTAAAGTTTACGCATTCTCATTACAATCAAGTCAATTAGATTGAGTTGTACTCTATTCTAACAAATCAAAGTTCATTGTATCCAACTCAATTCATTTGATTCGATTTGAACGCCTTTAAGGTCATCCCTTGTCGTTCGAATGTAAATGAAATCAAGGGATTGTTGTTGATTGTTGTTGATTGAAGTTCCTTTCATCCGATTCGGTTGTTTTGAATCTTTTGAAATGCGTTAAAGTTAACTCGTTCTCCTTACAGTAAAATCTAGACAATTAGATTGAGTTGTACTCAATTCTAGCTAATCAAAGTTCATTATATAAAATTCAATTCATTTGATTCGATTTGAATGCCTTTAAGGACATCCCATGTCGTTCGAATGTAAATGAAATAATGGGATTGTAGTTAATTGTTGTTCATTTAAGTTCCTTTCATCCAATTCAGTTGTTTTGAATTTATTGGAATGCTTTAAAGTTTACTCGTTCTCATTACAGTGAAATTAATTCAATTAGATTGTGTTGTACTCAATTCTAACAAATCAAAGTTCATTGTATCCAACTCAATTCATTTGATTCGATTTGAATGCCATTAAGGTCATCCCTTGTCGTTCGAATGTAAATGAAATCAAGGGATTGTTTTCGATTGTTGTTGATTGAAGTTCCTTTCATCCGATTCAGTTGTTTTGAATCTATTTCAATGCGTTAAAGTTTACTCGTTCTCCTTACAGTAAAATCAAGTCAATTCGATTGAGTTGTACTCAATTCTAACTAATCAATGTTCATTCTATCCAATTAATTCATTTGATTCGATTTGAATGCCGTTAAGGTCATCCGTTGTCGTTCGAATGTAAACGAAATAAAGGGATATTTGTAAATTGTTATTGATTGAAGTTTCTTTCGTCCAATTCAGTTGTTTTAAATCTATTGGAATGCTTTAAAGTTTACACATTCTCATTATAATCAAGTCAATTAGATTGAGTTGTACTCTATTCTAACAAATCAAAGTTCATTGTATCCAACTCAATTCATTTGATTCGATTTGAAGGCGTTTAAGGTCATCCTTTGTCGTTCGAATGTAAAGGAAATCAATGGATTGTTGTTGATTGTGTTTGATTGAAGTTCCTTTCGTCCAATTCAGTTATTTTGAATCTATTGGAGTGCTTTAAAGTTTACGCATTCTCATTACAATCAAGTCAATTAGATTGAGCTGTACTCTATTCTAACAAATCAAAGTTTATTGTATCTAACTCAATTCATTTGATTCGATTTGAATACGTTTAAGGTCATCCCCTGTCGTTCGAATGTAAATGAAATCAAGAGATTGTTGTTGATTGTTGTTGATTGAAGTTCCTTTCATCCGATTCAGTTGTTTTTAATATTTTGGATTGCGTTAAAGTTTACTCGTTCCCGTTACAGTCAAATCAAGTCAATTAGATTGAGTTGTACTCAATTCTAACAAATCAAAGTTCATTCTATCCAACTTAATTCATTTGATTCGATTTGAATGCCTTTAAGGTCATCCGTTGTCGTTCGAATGTAAATGAAATTAAGGGATTGTTGTTAATTGTTGTTGATTGAAGTTCCTTTCGTCCAATTCAGTTGTTTTGAATCTATTGGAATGCGTTAAAGTTAACTCGTTCTCCTTACAGTAAAATCTTGACAATTAGATTGAGTTGTACTCAATTCTAACTAATCAATGTTCATTCTATCCAACTTAATTCATTTGATTCGATTTGAATGCCTTTAAGGTCATCCGTTGTCGTTCAAATGTAAACGAAATAAGGGGATTGTTGTTAATTGTTGTTCATTGAAGTTCCTTTCGTCCAATTCAGTTGTTTTGAATCTATTGGAATGCTATAAAGTTTACTCATTCTCATTACAATCAAGTCAATTAGATTGAGTTGTGCTCTATTCTAACAAATCAAAGTTCATTGTATGCAACTCAATTCATTTGATTCGATTTGAATGCGTTTAAGGTCATCCCTTGTCGTTCGAATGTAAATGAAATCAAGGGATTGTTGTTAATTGTTGTTGATTGAAGTTCCTTTCATCCGATTCAGTTGTTTTGAATCTTTTGGAATGAGTTAAAGTTTACTCCTTCCCGTTACTGTCAAATCAAGTCAATTAGATTATTTTGTACTCAATTCTAACAAATCAAAGTTCATCGTATCCAACTCAATTCATTTGATTCGATTTGAACGCCTTTAAGGTCATCCCTTGTCGTTCGAATGTAAATGAAATCAAGGGATTGTTGTTGATTGTTGTTGATTGAAGTTCCTTTCATCCGATTCAGTTGTTTTGAATCTTTTGAAATGCGTTAAAGTTAACTCGTTCTCCTTACAGTAAAATCTAGACAATTAGATTGAGTTGTACTCAATTCTAGCTAATCAAAGTTCATTGTATAAAATTCAATTCATTTGATTCGATTTGAATGCCTTTAAGGACATCCCATGTCGTTCGAATGTAAATGAAATAATGGGATTGTAGTTAATTGTTGTTCATTGAAGTTCCATTCGTCCAACTCAGTTGTTTTCAATCTATTGGAATGCTTTAAAGTTTACTCGTTCTCATTACAGTGAAATTAATTTAATTAGATTGTGTTGTACTCAATTCTAACAAATCAAAGTTCATTGTATCCAACTCAATTCATTTGATTCGATTTGAATGCCTTTAAGGTCATCCCATGTCGTTCGAATGTAAAGGAAATCAATGGATTGTTGTTGATTGAAGTTCCTTTCATCCGATTCAGTTGTTTTGAATCTTTCGGAACGCGTTAAAGTTTACTCGTTCCCGTTACAGTCAAATCAAGTCAATTAGATTGAGTTGTACACAATTCTGGCTAATCAAAGTTCATTCTATAAAATTCAATTCATTTGATACCATTTGAATGCCTTTAAGGACATCCCATGTCGTTCGAATGTAAACGAAATAATGGGATTGTAGTTAATTGTTGTTCATTGAAGTTCCTTTCGTCCAATTCAGTTGTTTTGAATCTGTTGGAATGCTTTAAAGTTTACGCATTCTCATTACAATCAAGTCAATTAGATTGAGTTGTACTCTATTCTAACAAATCAAAGTTCATTGTATCCAACTCAATTCATTTGATTCGATTTGAACGCCTTTAAGGTCATCCCTTGTCGTTCGAATGTAAATGAAATCAAGGGATTGTTGTTGATTGTTGTTGATTGAAGTTCCTTTCATCCGATTCGGTTGTTTTGAATCTTTTGAAATGCGTTAAAGTTAACTCGTTCTCCTTACAGTAAAATCTAGACAATTAGATTGAGTTGTACTCAATTCTAGCTAATCAAAGTTCATTATATAAAATTCAATTCATTTGATTCGATTTGAATGCCTTTAAGGACATCCCATGTCGTTCGAATGTAAATGAAATAATGGGATTGTAGTTAATTGTTGTTCATTTAAGTTCCTTTCATCCAATTCAGTTGTTTTGAATTTATTGGAATGCTTTAAAGTTTACTCGTTCTCATTACAGTGAAATTAATTCAATTAGATTGTGTTGTACTCAATTCTAACAAATCAAAGTTCATTGTATCCAACTCAATTCATTTGATTCGATTTGAATGCCATTAAGGTCATCCCTTGTCGTTCGAATGTAAATGAAATCAAGGGATTGTTTTCGATTGTTGTTGATTGAAGTTCCTTTCATCCGATTCAGTTGTTTTGAATCTATTTCAATGCGTTAAAGTTTACTCGTTCTCCTTACAGTAAAATCAAGTCAATTCGATTGAGTTGTACTCAATTCTAACTAATCAATGTTCATTCTATCCAATTAATTCATTTGATTCGATTTGAATGCCGTTAAGGTCATCCGTTGTCGTTCGAATGTAAACGAAATAAAGGGATATTTGTAAATTGTTATTGATTGAAGTTTCTTTCGTCCAATTCAGTTGTTTTAAATCTATTGGAATGCTTTAAAGTTTACACATTCTCATTATAATCAAGTCAATTAGATTGAGTTGTACTCTATTCTAACAAATCAAAGTTCATTGTATCCAACTCAATTCATTTGATTCGATTTGAAGGCGTTTAAGGTCATCCTTTGTCGTTCGAATGTAAAGGAAATCAATGGATTGTTGTTGATTGTGTTTGATTGAAGTTCCTTTCGTCCAATTCAGTTATTTTGAATCTATTGGAGTGCTTTAAAGTTTACGCATTCTCATTACAATCAAGTCAATTAGATTGAGCTGTACTCTATTCTAACAAATCAAAGTTTATTGTATCTAACTCAATTCATTTGATTCGATTTGAATACGTTTAAGGTCATCCCCTGTCGTTCGAATGTAAATGAAATCAAGAGATTGTTGTTGATTGTTGTTGATTGAAGTTCCTTTCATCCGATTCAGTTGTTTTTAATATTTTGGATTGCGTTAAAGTTTACTCGTTCCCGTTACAGTCAAATCAAGTCAATTAGATTGAGTTGTACTCAATTCTAACAAATCAAAGTTCATTCTATCCAACTTAATTCATTTGATTCGATTTGAATGCCTTTAAGGTCATCCGTTGTCGTTCGAATGTAAATGAAATTAAGGGATTGTTGTTAATTGTTGTTGATTGAAGTTCCTTTCGTCCAATTCAGTTGTTTTGAATCTATTGGAATGCGTTAAAGTTAACTCGTTCTCCTTACAGTAAAATCTTGACAATTAGATTGAGTTGTACTCAATTCTAACTAATCAATGTTCATTCTATCCAACTTAATTCATTTGATTCGATTTGAATGCCTTTAAGGTCATCCGTTGTCGTTCAAATGTAAACGAAATAAGGGGATTGTTGTTAATTGTTGTTCATTGAAGTTCCTTTCGTCCAATTCAGTTGTTTTGAATCTATTGGAATGCTATAAAGTTTACTCATTCTCATTACAATCAAGTCAATTAGATTGAGTTGTGCTCTATTCTAACAAATCAAAGTTCATTGTATGCAACTCAATTCATTTGATTCGATTTGAATGCGTTTAAGGTCATCCCTTGTCGTTCGAATGTAAATGAAATCAAGGGATTGTTGTTAATTGTTGTTGATTGAAGTTCCTTTCATCCGATTCAGTTGTTTTGAATCTTTTGGAATGAGTTAAAGTTTACTCCTTCCCGTTACTGTCAAATCAAGTCAATTAGATTATTTTGTACTCAATTCTAACAAATCAAAGTTCATCGTATCCAACTCAATTCATTTGATTCGATTTGAACGCCTTTAAGGTCATCCCTTGTCGTTCGAATGTAAATGAAATCAAGGGATTGTTGTTGATTGTTGTTGATTGAAGTTCCTTTCATCCGATTCAGTTGTTTTGAATCTTTTGAAATGCGTTAAAGTTAACTCGTTCTCCTTACAGTAAAATCTAGACAATTAGATTGAGTTGTACTCAATTCTAGCTAATCAAAGTTCATTGTATAAAATTCAATTCATTTGATTCGATTTGAATGCCTTTAAGGACATCCCATGTCGTTCGAATGTAAATGAAATAATGGGATTGTAGTTAATTGTTGTTCATTGAAGTTCCATTCGTCCAACTCAGTTGTTTTCAATCTATTGGAATGCTTTAAAGTTTACTCGTTCTCATTACAGTGAAATTAATTTAATTAGATTGTGTTGTACTCAATTCTAACAAATCAAAGTTCATTGTATCCAACTCAATTCATTTGATTCGATTTGAATGCCTTTAAGGTCATCCCATGTCGTTCGAATGTAAAGGAAATCAATGGATTGTTGTTGATTGAAGTTCCTTTCATCCGATTCAGTTGTTTTGAATCTTTCGGAACGCGTTAAAGTTTACTCGTTCCCGTTACAGTCAAATCAAGTCAATTAGATTGAGTTGTACACAATTCTGGCTAATCAAAGTTCATTCTATAAAATTCAATTCATTTGATTCGATTTGAATGCCTTTAAGGACATCCCATGTCGTTCGAATGTAATTGAAATAATGGGATTGTAGTTAATTGTTGTTCATTGAAGTTCCTTTCGTCCAATTCTGTTGTTTTGAATCAGTTGGAATGCCTTAAAGTTTACGCATTCTCATTACAATCAAGTCAATTAGATTGAGCTGTACTCTATTCTAACAAATCAAAGTTCATTGTATCCAACTCAATTCATTTGATTCGATTTGAACGCGTATAAGGTCATCCCTTGTCGTTCGAATGTAAATGAAATCAAGGGATTGTTGTTGATTGTTGTTGATTGAAGTTCCTTTCATCCGATTCAGTTTTTTTGAATCTTTTGGAATGCGTTAAAGTTTACTCGTTCCCGTTACAATCAAATCAAGTCAATTAGATTGAGTTGTACTCAATTCTGGCTAATCAAAGTTCATTCAATAAAATTCAATTCATTTGATTCGATTTGAATGCCTTTAAGGACATCCCATGTCGTTCGAATGTAAATGAAATAATGGGATTGTAGTTAATTCTTGTTCATTGAAGTTCCTTTCGTCCAATTCAGTTGTTTTGAATCTGTTGGAATGCTTTCAAGTTTACGCATTCTAATTACAACCAAGTCAATTAGATTGAGCTGTACTCTATTCTAACAAATCAAAGTTTATTGTATCCAACTCAATTCATTTGATTCGATTTGAATGCGTTTAAGGTCATCCCCTGTCGTTCGAATGTAAATGAAATCAAGGGATTGTTGTTGATTGTTGTTGATTAAAAGTTCCTTTCATCCGATTCAGTTGTTTTGAATGTTTTGGATTGCGTTAAAGTTTACTCGTTCCCGTTACAGTCAAATCAAGTCAATTAGATTGAGTTGTACTCAATTCTAACAAATCAAAGTTCATTCTATCCAACTTAATTCATTTGATTCGATTTGAATGCCTTTAAGGTCATCCGTTGTCGTTCGAATGTAAATGAAATCAAGGGATTGTTCTTAATTGTTGTTGATTGAAGTTCCTTTCGTCCAATTCAGTTGTTTTGAATCTATTGGAATGCGTTAAAGTTAACTCGTTCTCCTTACAGTAAAATCTAGACAATTAGATTGAGTTGTACTCAATTCTAACTAATCAATGTTCATTCTATCCAACTTAATTCATTTGATTCGATTTGAATGCCTTTAAGGTCATCCGTTGTCGTTCAAATGTAAACGAAATAAGGGGATTGTTGTTAATTGTTGTTCATTGAAGTTCCTTTCGTCCAATTCAGTTGTTTTGAATCTATTGGAATGCTATAAAGTTTACTCATTCTCATTACAATCAAGTCAATTAGATTGAGTTGTGCTCTATTCTAACAAATCAAAGTTCATTGTATGCAACTCAATTTATTTGACTCGATTTGAATGCGTTTAAGGTCATCCCTTGTCGTTCGAATGTAAATGAAATCAAGGGATTGTTGTTAATTGTTGTTGATTGAAGTTCCTTTCATCCGATTCAGTTGTTTTGAATCTTTTGGAATGCGTTAAAGTTTACTCCTTCCCGTTACAGTCAAATCAAGTCAATTAGATTGTGTTGTACTCAATTCTAACAAATCAAAGTTCATTGTATCCAACTCAATTCATTTGATTCGATTTGAATGCTTTTAAGGTCATCCCTTGTCGTTCGAATGTAAATGAAATCAAGGGATTGTAGTTGATTGTTGTTGATTAAAGTTCTTTTCATCCGATTCAGTTGTTTTGAATCTTTCGGAATGCGTTAAAGTTTACACGTTCCCGTTACAGTCAAATCAAGTCAATTAAATTGAGTTGTACACAATTCTGGCTAATCAAAGTTCATTCTATAAAATTCAATTCATTTGATACGATTTGAGTGCCTTCAAAGACATCCCATGTCGTTCGAATGTAAACGAAATAATGGGATTGTAGTTAATTGTTGTTCATTGAAGTTCCATTCGTCCAATTCAGTTGTTTTCAATCTATTGGAATGCTTTAAAGTTTACTCGTTCTCATTACAGTGAAATTAATTGAATTAGATTGTGTTGTACTCAATTCTAACAAATCAAAGTTCATTGTATCCAACTCAATTCATTTGATTCGATTTGAATGCCTTTAAGGTCATCCCTTGTCGTTCGAATGTAAATGAAATCAAGGGATTGTTGTTTATTGTTGTTGATTGAAGTTCCTTTCATCCGATTCAGTTGTTTTGAATCTTTTAAAATGCGTTAAAGTTTACTCGTTCTCCTTACAGTCAAATCAAGTCAATTAGATTGAGTTGTACTCAATTCTGGCTAATCAAAGGTCATTCTATAAAATTCAATTCATTTGATTCGATTTGAATGCCTTTAAGGACATCCCATGTCGTTCGAATGTAAATGAAATAATGGGATTGTAGTTAATTGTTGTTCATTGAAGTTCCTTTCGTCCAATTCAGTTGTTTTGAATCTTTTGGAATGTTTTAAAGGTTACGCATTCTCATTACAATCAAGTCAATTAGATTGAGCTGTACTCTATTCTAACAAATCAAAGTTGATTGTATCCAACTCAATTCATTTGATTCGATTTTAATGCGATTAAGGTCATCCCTTGTTGTTCGAATGTAAATGAAATCAAAGGATTATTGTTGATTGTTGTTGATTGAAGTTTCTTTCATCCGATTCAGTTGTTTTGAATCTTTTGGAATGCGTTAAAGTTTACTCGTTCCCGTTACAGTGAAATCAAGTCAATTAGATTGAGTTGTACTCAATTCTAACAAATCAAAGTTCATTCTATCCAACTTAACTCATTTGATTCGATTTGAATGCCTTTAAGGTCATCCCTTGTCGTTCGAATGTAAATGAAATCAAGGGATTGTTGTTAATTGTTGTTGATTGAAGTTCCTTTCGTCCAATTCAGTTGTTTTGAATCTATTGAAATGCGTTAAAGTTAACTCGTTCTCCTTACAATAAAATCTAGTCAATTAGATTGAGTTGTACTCAATTCTAGCTAATCAAAGTTAATTCTGTAAAACTCAATTCATTTGATTCGATTTGAATGCCTTTAAGGACATCCCATGTCATTCGAATGTAAATGAAATAATGGGATTGTAGTTAATTGTTGTTCATTGAAGTTCCATTCGTCCAACTCAGTTGTTTTCAATCTATTGGAATGCTTTAAAGTTTACTCGTTCTCATTACAGTGAAATTAATTTAATTAGATTGTGTTGTACTCAATTCTAACAAATCAAAGTTCATTGTATCCAACTCAATTCATTTGATTCGATTTGAATGCCTTTAAGGTCATCCCTTGTCGTTCGAATGTAAATGAAATCAAGGGATTGTTGTTGATTGTTGTTGATTGAAGTTCCTTTCATCCGATTCAGTTGTTTTGAATCTTTTGGAATGCGTTAAAGTTTACTCGTTCTCCTTACAGTAAAATCAAGTCAGTTAGATTGAGTTGTACTCAATTCTAACTAATCAATGTTCGTTCTATCCAACTTAATTCATTTGATTCGAGTTGTACTCATCCGTTGTCGTTCGAATGTAAATGAAATAATGGGATTGTAGTTAAATGTTGTTCATTGAAGTTCCTTTCGTCCAATTCAGTTGTTTTGAATCTCTTGGAATGCTTTAAAGTTTACACATTCTCATAACAATCAAGTCAATTAGATTGAGCTGTTCTCTATTCTAACAAATAAAAGTTCCCTGTATCCAACTCAACTCATTTGATTCGATTTGAATGCGTTTAAGGTCATCCCTTGTCGTTCGAATGTAAATGAAATCAAGGGATTGTTGTTGATTGTTGTTGATGGAAGTTTCTTTCATTCGATTCAGTTGTTTTGAATCTTTTGGAATGCGTTAAAGTTTACTCGTTCCCGTTACAGTCAAATTAAGTCAATTCGATTGAGTTGTACTCTATTCTAACAAATCAAAGTTCATTGTATCCGACTTAATTCATTTTATTCGATTTGAATGCCTTTAATGTCATCCGTTGTAGTTCGAATGTAAATGATATCAAGGGATTGTTGTTAATTGTTGTTGATTGAAGTTCCTTTCGTCCGATTCAGTTGTTTTGAATCTATTGGATTGCGTTAAAATTAACTCGTTCTCCTTACAGTAAAATCAAGTCAATTAGATTGAGTTGTACTCAATTCTAGATAATTAAAGTTCATTCTATAAAATTCAATTCATTTGTTTCGATTTGAATGCATTTAAGGACATCCCATGTCGTTCGAATGTAAATGAAATAATGGGATTGTAGTTAATTGTTGTTCATTGAAGTTCCATTCGTCCAATTCAGTTGTTTTGAATCTATTGGAATGCTTTAAAGTTTACTCGTTCTCATTACAGTGAAATTAATTCAATTAGATTGTGTTGTACTCAATTCTAACAAATCAAAGTTCACTGTATCCCACTCAATTCATTTGATTCGATTTGAATGCCTTTAAGGTCATCCCTTGTCGTTCGAATGTAAATAAAATCAAGGGATTGTTGTTGATTGTTGTTGATTGAAGTTACTTTCATCCGATTCAGTTGTTTTGAATCTTTTGAAATGCGTTAAAGTTTACTCATTCTCATTACGATCAAGTCAATTAGATTGAGTTCTACTCTATTCTAACAAATCAAAGTTCATTTTATCTAACTCAATTCATTTGATTCGATTTGAATGCCTTGTCGTTCGAATGTAAAGGAAATCAATGGATTATTGTTGATTGTTGTTGATTGAAGTTCCTTTCGTCCAATTCGGTTGTTTTGACTCATTCTCATTACAATCAAGTCAATTAGATTGAGTTGTACTCTATTCTAACAAATCAAAGTTCATTGTATCCAACTCAATTCATTTGATTCGATTTGAACGCGTATAAGGTCATCCCTTGTCGTTCGAATGTAAATGAAATCAAGGGATTGTTGTTGATTGTTGTTGATTGAAGTTCCTTTCATCCGATTCAGTTTTTTTGAATCTTTTGGAATGCGTTAAAGTTTACTCGTTCCCGTTACAATCAAATCAAGTCAATTAGATTGAGTTGTACTCAATTCTGGCTAATCAAAGTTCATTCAATAAAATTCAATTCATTTGATTCGATTTGAATGCCTTTAAGGACATCCCATGTCGTTCGAATGTAAATGAAATAATGGGATTGTAGTTAATTGTTGTTCATTGAAGTTCCTTTCGTCCAATTCAGTTGTTTTGAATCTGTTGGAATGCTTTCAAGTTTACGCATTCTAATTACAACCAAGTCAATTAGATTGAGCTGTACTCTATTCTAACAAATCAAAGTTTATTGTATCCAACTCAATTCATTTGATTCGATTTGAATGCGTTTAAGGTCATCCCCTGTCGTTCGAATGTAAATGAAATCAAGGGATTGTTGTTGATTGTTGTTGATTAAAAGTTCCTTTCATCCGATTCAGTTGTTTTGAATGTTTTGGATTGCGTTAAAGTTTACTCGTTCCCGTTACAGTCAAATCAAGTCAATTAGATTGAGTTGTACTCAATTCTAACAAATCAAAGTTCATTCTATCCAACTTAATTCATTTGATTCGATTTGAATGCCTTTAAGGTCATCCGTTGTCGTTCGAATGTAAATGAAATCAAGGGATTGTTCTTAATTGTTGTTGATTGAAGTTCCTTTCGTCCAATTCAGTTGTTTTGAATCTATTGGAATGCGTTAAAGTTAACTCGTTCTCCTTACAGTAAAATCTAGACAATTAGATTGAGTTGTACTCAATTCTAACTAATCAATGTTCATTCTATCCAACTTAATTCATTTGATTCGATTTGAATGCCTTTAAGGTCATCCGTTGTCGTTCAAATGTAAACGAAATAAGGGGATTGTTGTTAATTGTTGTTCATTGAAGTTCCTTTCGTCCAATTCAGTTGTTTTGAATCTATTGGAATGCTATAAAGTTTACTCATTCTCATTACAATCAAGTCAATTAGATTGAGTTGTGCTCTATTCTAACAAATCAAAGTTCATTGTATGCAACTCAATTTATTTGACTCGATTTGAATGCGTTTAAGGTCATCCCTTGTCGTTCGAATGTAAATGAAATCAAGGGATTGTTGTTAATTGTTGTTGATTGAAGTTCCTTTCATCCGATTCAGTTGTTTTGAATCTTTTGGAATGCGTTAAAGTTTACTCCTTCCCGTTACAGTCAAATCAAGTCAATTAGATTGTGTTGTACTCAATTCTAACAAATCAAAGTTCGTTGTATCAAACTCAATTCATTTGATTCGATTTGAACGCCTTTAAGGTCATCCCTTGTCGTTCGAATGTAAATGAAATCAAGGGATTGTTGTTGATTGTTGTTGATTGAAGTTCCTTTCATCCGATTCAGTTGTTTTGAATCTTTTGAAATGCGTTAAAGTTAACTCGTTCTCCTTACAGTAAAATCTAGACAATTAGATTGAGTTGTACTCAATTCTAGCTAATCAAAGTTCATTCTATAAAATTCAATTCATTTGATTCGATTTGAATGCCTTTAAGGGCATCCCATGTCGTTCGAATGTAAATGAAATAATGGGATTGTAGTTAATTGTTGTTCATTGAAGTTCCATTCGTCCAATTCAGTTGTTTTCAATCTATTAGAATGGTTTAAAGTTTACTTGTTCTCATTACAGTGAAATTAATTCAATTAGATTGTGTTGTACTCAATTCTAACAAATCAAAGTTCATTGTATCCAACTCAATTCATTTGATTCGATTTGAATACCTTTAAGGTCATCCCTTGTCGTTCGAATGTAAAGGAAATCAATGGATTGTTGTTGATTGTTGTTGATTGAAGTTCCTTTCCTCCGATTCAGTTGTTTTGAATCTTTTGGAATGCGTTAAAGTTTACTCATTCCCGTTACAGTCAAATCAAGTCAATTAGATTGAGTTGTACTCAATTCTGGCTAATCAAAGGTCATTCTATAAAATTCAATTCATTTGATTCGATTTGAATGCCTTTAAGGACATCCCATGTCGTTCAAATGTAAATGAAATAATGGGATTGTAGTTAATTGTTGTTCATTGAAGTTCCTTTCGTCCAATTCAGTTGTTTTGAATCTTTTGGAATGTTTTAAAGGTTACGCATTCTCATTACAATCAAGTCAATTAGATTGAGCTGTACTCTATTCTAACAAATCAAAGTTGATTGTATCCAACTCAATTCATTTGATTCGATTTTAATGCGATTAAGGTCATCCCTTGTTGTTCGAATGTAAATGAAATCAAAGGATTATTGTTGATTGTTGTTGATTGAAGTTTCTTTCATCCGATTCAGTTGTTTTGAATCTTTTGGAATGCGTTAAAGTTTACTCGTTCCCGTTACAGTGAAATCAAGTCAATTAGATTGAGTTGTACTCAATTCTAACAAATCAAAGTTCATTCTATCCAACTTAACTCATTTGATTCGATTTGAATGCCTTTAAGGTCATCCCTTGTCGTTCGAATGTAAATGAAATCAAGGGATTGTTGTTAATTGTTGTTGATTGAAGTTCCTTTCGTCCAATTCAGTTGTTTTGAATCTATTGAAATGCGTTAAAGTTAACTCGTTCTCCTTACAATAAAATCTAGTCAATTAGATTGAGTTGTACTCAATTCTAGCTAATCAAAGTTAATTCTGTAAAACTCAATTCATTTGATTCGATTTGAATGCCTTTAAGGACATCCCATGTCATTCGAATGTAAATGAAATAATGGGATTGTAGTTAATTGTTGTTCATTGAAGTTCCATTCGTCCAACTCAGTTGTTTTCAATCTATTGGAATGCTTTAAAGTTTACTCGTTCTCATTACAGTGAAATTAATTTAATTAGATTGTGTTGTACTCAATTCTAACAAATCAAAGTTCATTGTATCCAACTCAATTCATTTGATTCGATTTGAATGCCTTTAAGGTCATCCCTTGTCGTTCGAATGTAAATGAAATCAAGGGATTGTTGTTGATTGTTGTTGATTGAAGTTCCTTTCATCCGATTCAGTTGTTTTGAATCTTTTGGAATGCGTTAAAGTTTACTCGTTCTCCTTACAGTAAAATCAAGTCAGTTAGATTGAGTTGTACTCAATTCTAACTAATCAATGTTCGTTCTATCCAACTTAATTCATTTGATTCGAGTTGTACTCATCCGTTGTCGTTCGAATGTAAATGAAATAATGGGATTGTAGTTAAATGTTGTTCATTGAAGTTCCTTTCGTCCAATTCAGTTGTTTTGAATCTCTTGGAATGCTTTAAAGTTTACACATTCTCATAACAATCAAGTCAATTAGATTGAGCTGTTCTCTATTCTAACAAATAAAAGTTCCCTGTATCCAACTCAACTCATTTGATTCGATTTGAATGCGTTTAAGGTCATCCCTTGTCGTTCGAATGTAAATGAAATCAAGGGATTGTTGTTGATTGTTGTTGATGGAAGTTTCTTTCATTCGATTCAGTTGTTTTGAATCTTTTGGAATGCGTTAAAGTTTACTCGTTCCCGTTACAGTCAAATTAAGTCAATTCGATTGAGTTGTACTCTATTCTAACAAATCAAAGTTCATTGTATCCGACTTAATTCATTTTATTCGATTTGAATGCCTTTAATGTCATCCGTTGTAGTTCGAATGTAAATGATATCAAGGGATTGTTGTTAATTGTTGTTGATTGAAGTTCCTTTCGTCCGATTCAGTTGTTTTGAATCTATTGGATTGCGTTAAAATTAACTCGTTCTCCTTACAGTAAAATCAAGTCAATTAGATTGAGTTGTACTCAATTCTAGATAATTAAAGTTCATTCTATAAAATTCAATTCATTTGTTTCGATTTGAATGCATTTAAGGACATCCCATGTCGTTCGAATGTAAATGAAATAATGGGATTGTAGTTAATTGTTGTTCATTGAAGTTCCATTCGTCCAATTCAGTTGTTTTGAATCTATTGGAATGCTTTAAAGTTTACTCGTTCTCATTACAGTGAAATTAATTCAATTAGATTGTGTTGTACTCAATTCTAACAAATCAAAGTTCACTGTATCCCACTCAATTCATTTGATTCGATTTGAATGCCTTTAAGGTCATCCCTTGTCGTTCGAATGTAAATAAAATCAAGGGATTGTTGTTGATTGTTGTTGATTGAAGTTACTTTCATCCGATTCAGTTGTTTTGAATCTTTTGAAATGCGTTAAAGTTTACTCATTCTAATTACGATCAAGTCAATTAGATTGAGTTGTACTCTATTCTAACAAATCAAAGTTCATTTTATCTAACTCAATTCATTTGATTCGATTTGAATGCCTTGTCGTTCGAATGTAAAGGAAATCAATGGATTGTTGCTGATTGTTGTTGATTGAAGTTCCTTTCGTCCAATTCGGTTGTTTTGACTCATTCTCATTACAATCAAGTCAATTAGATTGAGTTGTACTCTATTCTAACAAATCAAAGTTCATTGTATCCAACTCAATTCATTTGATTCGATTTGAATGCGTTTAAGGTTATCCCTTGTCGTTCGAATGTAAATGAAATCAAGGAATTGTTGCTGATTGTTGTTGATTGAAGTTCCTTTCATCCGATTCATTTGTTTTGAATCTTTTGGAATGCGTTAAAGTTTACTCGTTCCCGTTACAGTCAAATCAAGTCAATTAGATTGAGTTGTACTCTTTTCTAACAAATCAAAGTTCATTCTATCCAACTCAATTCATTTGATTCGATTTGAATGCCTTTAAGGTCATCCCTTGTCGTTCGAATGTAAATGAAATCAAGGGATTGTTGTTGATTGTTGTTGATTGAAGTTCCTTTCGTCCAATTCAGTTGTTTTGAATCTTTGGAAATGCGTTAAAGTTTACTCGTTCTCCTTACAGTAAAATCAAGTCCATTAGATTGAGTTGTACTCAATTCTAACTAATCAATGTTCATTCTATCCAACTTAATTCATTTGATTCGATTTGAATGCCTTTAAGGTCATCCGTTGTCGTTCGAATGTAATTGAAATCAAGGGATTGTTGTTAATTGTTGTTGATTGAAGTTCCTTTCGTCCAATTCAGTTGTTTTGAATCTATTGGAATGCATTAAAGTTAACTCGTTCTCCTTACAGTAAAATCTAGACAATTAGATTGAGTTGTACTCTTTTCTAACAAATCAAAGTTCATTCTATGCTACTTAATTCAATTGATTCGATTTGAATGCCTTTAAGGTCATCCGTTGTCGTGCGAATGTAAATGAAATCAAGGGATTGTTGTTAATTGTTGTTGATTGAAGGTCCTTTCGTCCAATTCAGTTGTTTTGAAACTATTGGAATGCGTTAAAGTCAACTCGTTCTCCTTACAGTAAAATCTAGTTAATGAGATTGAGTTGTACTCAATTCTAGCTAATCAAAGTTCATTCTATAAAACTCAATTCATTTGATTCGATTTGAATGCCTTTAAGGATATTCCATGTCGTTCGAATGTAAATGAAATAATGGGATTGTAGTTAATTGTTGTTCATTGAAGTTCCTTTCGTCCAATTCAGTTGTTTTGAATCTATTGGAATGCCTTAAAGTTTACTCGTTCTCATTACAGTGAAATTAATTCAATCAGATTATGTTGTACTCAATTCTAACAAATCAAAGTTCATTGTATCAATCTCAATTCATTTGATTCAATTTGAATGCGTTTAAGGTCATCCCTTGTCGTTCGAATGTAAATGAAATCAAGGGATTGTTTTCGGTTGTTGTTGATTGAAGTTCCTTTCATCCGATTCAGTTGTTTTGAATCTTTTGGAATGCGTTAAAGTTTACTCAGTCCCGTTACAGTCAAATAAAGCCAATTAGATTGAGTTGTACTCTATTCTAACAAATCAAAGTTCATTCTATCCAACTTAATTCATTTCATTCGATTTGAATGCCTTTAAGGTCATCCGTTGTCGTTCGAATGTAAATGAAATCAAGGGATTGTTGTTAATTGTTGTTCATTGAAGTTCCTTTCATCCAATTCAGTTGTTTTGAATCTATTGGAATGCGTGAAAGTTAACTCGTTCTCCTTACAGTAAAATCTAGTCAATTAGATTGAGTTGTACTCAATTCTAGCTAATCAAAGTTCATTCTATAAAACTCAATTCATTTGATTCTATTTGAATGCCTTTAAGGACATCCCATGTCGTTCGAATGTAAATGAAATCAAGGGATTGTTGTTGATTGTTGTTGATTAAAGTTCCTTTCATCCGATTCAGTTGTTTTGAATATTTTGGATTGCGTTAAAGTTTACTCGTTCCTGTTACAGTCAAATCAAGTCAATTAGATTGAGTTGTACTCAATTCTAACAAATCAAAGTTCATTCTATCCAACTTAATTCATTTGATTCGATTTGAATGCCTTTAAGGTCATCCGTTGTCGTTCGAATGTAAATGAAATCAAGGGATTGTTGTTAATTGTTGTTGATTGAAGTTCCTTTCGTCCAATTCAGTCAAGGGATTGTTGTTAATTGTTGTTGATTGAAGTTCCTTTCGTCCAATTCAGTTGTTTTGAATCTATTGGAATGCGTTAAAGTTAACTCGTTCTCCTTACAGTAAAATCTAGACAATTAGATTGAGTTGTACTCAATTCTAACTAATCAATGTTCATTCTATCCAACTTAATTCATTTGATTCGATTTGAATGCCTTTAAGGTCATCCGTTGTCGTTCAAATGTAAACGAAATAAGGGGATTGTTGTTAATTGTTGTTCATTGAAGTTCCTTTCGTCCAATTCAGTTGTTTTGAATCTATTGGAATGCTATAAAGTTTACTCATTCTCATTACAATCAAGTCAATTAGATTGAGTTGTGCTCTATTCTAACAAATCAAAGTTCATTGTATGCAACTCAATTTATTTGACTCGATTTGAATGCGTTTAAGGTCATCCCTTATCGTTCGAATGTAAATGAAATCAAGGGATTGTTGTTAATTGTTGTTGATTGAAGTTCCTTTCATCCGATTCAGTTGTTTTGAATCTTTTGGAATGCGTTAAAGTTTACTCCTTCCCGTTACAGTCAAATCAAGTCAATTAGATTGTGTTGTACTCAATTCTAACAAATCAAAGTTCGTTGTATCAAACTCAATTCATTTGATTCGATTTGAACGCCTTTAAGGTCATCCCTTGTCGTTCGAATGTAAATGAAATCAAGGGATTGTTGTTGATTGTTGTTGATTGAAGTTCCTTTCATCCGATTCAGTTGTTTTGAATCTTTTGGAATGCGTTAAAGTTTACTCGTTCTCCTTACAGTAAAATCAAGTCAGTTAGATTGAGTTGTACTCAATTCTAACTAATCAATGTTCATTCTATCCAACTTAATTCATTTGATTCGAGTTGTACTCATCCGTTGTCGTTCGAATGTAAATGAAATAATGGGATTGTAGTTAAATGTTGTTCATTGAAGTTCCTTTCGTCCAATTCAGTTGTTTTGAATCTCTTGGAATGCTTTAAAGTTTACACATTCTCATAACAATCAAGTCAATTAGATTGAGCTGTTCTCTATTCTAACAAATAAAAGTTCCCTGTATCCAACTCAACTCATTTGATTCGATTTGAATGCGTTTAAGGTCATCCCTTGTCGTTCGAATGTAAATGAAATCAAGGGATTGTTGTTGATTGTTGTTGATGGAAGTTTCTTTCATCCGATTCAGTTGTTTTGAATCTTTTGGAATGCGTTAAAGTTTACTCGTTCCCGTTACAGTCAAATTAAGTCAATTCGATTGAGTTGTACTCTATTCTAACAAATCAAAGTTCATTGTATCCGACTTAATTCATTTTATTCGATTTGAATGCCTTTAATGTCATCCGTTGTAGTTCGAATGTAAATGATATCAAGGGATTGTTGTTAATTGTTGTTGATTGAAGTTCCTTTCGTCCGATTCAGTTGTTTTGAATCTATTGGATTGCGTTAAAATTAACTCGTTCTCCTTACAGTAAAATCAAGTCAATTAGATTGAGTTGTACTCAATTCTAGATAATTAAAGTTCATTCTATAAAATTCAATTCATTTGTTTCGATTTGAATGCATTTAAGGACATCCCATGTCGTTCGAATGTAAATGAAATAATGGGATTGTAGTTAATTGTTGTTCATTGAAGTTCCATTCGTCCAATTCAGTTGTTTTGAATCTATTGGAATGCTTTAAAGTTTACTCGTTCTCATTACAGTGAAATTAATTCAATTAGATTGTGTTGTACTCAATTCTAACAAATCAAAGTTCACTGTATCCCACTCAATTCATTTGATTCGATTTGAATGCCTTTAAGGTCATCCCTTGTCGTTCGAATGTAAATAAAATCAAGGGATTGTTGTTGATTGTTGTTGATTGAAGTTCCTTTCATCCGATTCAGTTGTTTTGAATCTTTTGAAATGAGTTAAAGTTAACTCGTTCTCCTTACAGTAAAATCTAGACAATTAGATTGAGTTGTACTCAATTCTAGCTAATCAAAGTTCATTATATAAAATTCAATTCATTTGATTCGATTTGAATGCCTTTAAGGACATCCCATGTCGTTCGAATGTAAATGAAATAATGGGATTGTAGTTAATTGTTGTTCATTTAAGTTCCTTTCATCCAATTCAGTTGTTTTGAATTTATTGGAATGCTTTAAAGTTTACTCGTTCTCATTACAGTGAAATTAATTCAATTAGATTGTGTTGTACTCAATTCTAACAAATCAAAGTTCATTGTATCCAACTCAATTCATTTGATTCGATTTGAATGCCATTAAGGTCATCCCTTGTCGTTCGAATGTAAATGAATTCAAGGGATTGTTTTCGATTGTTGTTGATTGAAGTTCCTTTCATCCGATTCAGTTGTTTTGAATCTATTTCAATGCGTTAAAGTTTACTCGTTCTCCTTACAGTAAAATCAAGTCAATTCGATTGAGTTGTACTCAATTCTAACTAATCAATGTTCATTCTATCCAATTAATTCATTTGATTCGATTTGAATGCCGTTAAGGTCATCCGTTGTCGTTCGAATGTAAACGAAATAAAGGGATATTTGTAAATTGTTATTGATTGAAGTTTCTTTCGTCCAATTCAGTTGTTTTAAATCTATTGGAATGCTTTAAAGTTTACACATTCTCATTATAATCAAGTCAATTAGATTGAGTTGTACTCTATTCTAACAAATCAAAGTTCATTGTATCCAACTCAATTCATTTGATTCGATTTGAAGGCGTTTAAGGTCATCCTTTGTCGTTCGAATGTAAAGGAAATCAATGGATTGTTGTTGATTGTGTTTGATTGAAGTTCCTTTCGTCCAATTCAGTTATTTTGAATCTATTGGAGTGCTTTAAAGTTTACGCATTCTCATTACAATCAAGTCAATTAGATTGAGCTGTACTCTATTCTAACAAATCAAAGTTTATTGTATCTAACTCAATTCATTTGATTCGATTTGAATACGTTTAAGGTCATCCCCTGTCGTTCGAATGTAAATGAAATCAAGAGATTGTTGTTGATTGTTGTTGATTGAAGTTCCTTTCATCCGATTCAGTTGTTTTTAATATTTTGGATTGCGTTAAAGTTTACTCGTTCCCGTTACAGTCAAATCAAGTCAATTAGATTGAGTTGTACTCAATTCTAACAAATCAAAGTTCATTCTATCCAACTTAATTCATTTGATTCGATTTGAATGCCTTTAAGGTCATCCGTTGTCGTTCGAATGTAAATGAAATTAAGGGATTGTTGTTAATTGTTGTTGATTGAAGTTCCTTTCGTCCAATTCAGTTGTTTTGAATCTATTGGAATGCGTTAAAGTTAACTCGTTCTCCTTACAGTAAAATCTTGACAATTAGATTGAGTTGTACTCAATTCTAACTAATCAATGTTCATTCTATCCAACTTAATTCATTTGATTCGATTTGAATGCCTTTAAGGTCATCCGTTGTCGTTCAAATGTAAACGAAATAAGGGGATTGTTGTTAATTGTTGTTCATTGAAGTTCCTTTCGTCCAATTCAGTTGTTTTGAATCTATTGGAATGCTATAAAGTTTACTCATTCTCATTACAATCAAGTCAATTAGATTGAGTTGTGCTCTATTCTAACAAATCAAAGTTCATTGTATGCAACTCAATTCATTTGATTCGATTTGAATGCGTTTAAGGTCATCCCTTGTCGTTCGAATGTAAATGAAATCAAGGGATTGTTGTTAATTGTTGTTGATTGAAGTTCCTTTCATCCGATTCAGTTGTTTTGAATCTTTTGGAATGAGTTAAAGTTTACTCCTTCCCGTTACTGTCAAATCAAGTCAATTAGATTATTTTGTACTCAATTCTAACAAATCAAAGTTCATCGTATCCAACTCAATTCATTTGATTCGATTTGAACGCCTTTAAGGTCATCCCTTGTCGTTCGAATGTAAATGAAATCAAGGGATTGTTGTTGATTGTTGTTGATTGAAGTTCCTTTCATCCGATTCAGTTGTTTTGAATCTTTTGAAATGCGTTAAAGTTAACTCGTTCTCCTTACAGTAAAATCTAGACAATTAGATTGAGTTGTACTCAATTCTAGCTAATCAAAGTTCATTGTATAAAATTCAATTCATTTGATTCAATTTGAATGCCTTTAAGGACATCCCATGTCGTTCGAATATAAATGAAATAATGGGATTGGAGTTAATTGTTGTTCATTGAAGTTCCTTTCGTCCAATTCAGTTGTTTTCAATCTATTAGAATGCTTTAAAGTTTACTCGTTCTCATTACAGTGAAATTAATTCAATTAGATTGTGTTGTACTAAATTCTAACAAATCAAAGTTCATTGTATCCAACTCAATTCATTTGATTCGATTTGAATGCCTTTAAGGTCATCCCATGTCGTTCGAATGTAAAGGAAATCAATGGAGTGTTGTTGATTGAAGTTCCTTTCATCCGATTCAGTTGTTTTGAATCTTTCGGAATGCGTTAAAGTTTACTCGTTCCCGTTACAGTCAAATCAAGTCAATTAGATTGAGTTGTACACAATTCTGGCTAATCAAAGGTCATTCTATAAAATTCAATTCATTTGATTCGATTTGAATGCCTTTAAGGACATCCCATGTCGTTCGAATGTAAATGAAATAATGGGATTGTAGTTAATTCTTGTTCATTGAAGTTCCTTTCGTCCAATTCAGTTGTTTTGAATCTGTTGGAATGCTTTCAAGTTTACGCATTCTAATTACAACCAAGTCAATTAGATTGAGCTGTACTCTATTCTAACAAATCAAAGTTTATTGTATCCAACTCAATTCATTTGATTCGATTTGAATGCGTTTAAGGTCATCCCCTGTCGTTCGAATGTAAATGAAATCGAGGGATTGTTGTTGATTGTTGTTGATTAAAAGTTCCTTTCATCCGATTCAGTTGTTTTGAATATTTTGGATTGCGTTAAAGTTTACTCGTTCCCGTTACAGTCAAATCAAGTCAATTAGATTGAGTTGTACTCAATTCTAACAAATCAAAGTTCATTCTATCCAACTTAATTCATTTGATTCGATTTGAATGCCTTTAAGGTCATCCGTTGTCGTTCGAATGTAAATGAAATCAAGGGATTGTTGTTAATTGTTGTTGATTGAAGTTCCTTTCGTCCAATTCAGTTGTTTTGAATCTATTGGAATGCGTTAAAGTTAACTCGTTCTCCTTACAGTAAAATCTAGACAATTAGATTGAGTTGTACTCAATTCTAACTAATCAATGTTCATTCTATCCAACTTAATTCATTTGATTCGATTTGAATGCCTTTAAGGTCATCCGTTGTCGTTCAAATGTAAACGAAATAAGGGGATTGTTGTTAATTGTTGTTCATTGAAGTTCCTTTCGTCCAATTCAGTTGTTTTGAATCTATTGGAATGCTATAAAGTTTACTCATTCTCATTACAATCAAGTCAATTAGATTGAGTTGTGCTCTATTCTAACAAATCAAAGTTCATTGTATGCAACTCAATTTATTTGACTCGATTTGAATGCGTTTAAGGTCATCCCTTGTCGTTCGAATGTAAATGAAATCAAGGGATTGTTGTTAATTGTTGTTGATTGAAGTTCCTTTCATCCGATTCAGTTGTTTTGAATCTTTTGGAATGCGTTAAAGTTTACTCCTTCCCGTTACAGTCAAATCAAGTCAATTAGATTGTGTTGTACTCAATTCTAACAAATCAAAGTTCGTTGTATCAAACTCAATTCATTTGATTCGATTTGAACGCCTTTAAGGTCATCCCTTGTCGTTCGAATGTAAATGAAATCAAGGGATTGTTGTTGATTGTTGTTGATTGAAGTTCCTTTCATCCGATTCAGTTGTTTTGAATCTTTTGAAATGCGTTAAAGTTAACTCGTTCTCCTTACAGTAAAATCTAGACAATTAGATTGAGTTGTACTCAATTCTAGCTAATCAAAGTTCATTCTATAAAATTCAATTCATTTGATTCGATTTGAATGCCTTTAAGGGCATCCCATGTCGTTCGAATGTAAATGAAATAATGGGATTGTAGTTAATTGTTGTTCATTGAAGTTCCATTCGTCCAATTCAGTTGTTTTCAATCTATTAGAATGGTTTAAAGTTTACTTGTTCTCATTACAGTGAAATTAATTCAATTAGATTGTGTTGTACTCAATTCTAACAAATCAAAGTTCATTGTATCCAACTCAATTCATTTGATTCGATTTGAATACCTTTAAGGTCATCCCTTGTCGTTCGAATGTAAAGGAAATCAATGGATTGTTGTTGATTGTTGTTGATTGAAGTTCCTTTCCTCCGATTCAGTTGTTTTGAATCTTTCGGAATGCGTTAAAGTTTACTCGTTCCCGTTACAGTCAAATCAAGTCAATTAGATTGAGTTGTACACAATTCTGGCTAATCAAAGGTCATTCTATAAAATTCAATTCATTTGATTCGATTTGAATGCCTTTAAGGACATCCCATGTCGTTCGAATGTAAATGAAATAATGGGATTGTAGTTAATTGTTGTTCATTGAAGTTCCTTTCGTCCAATTCAGTTGTTTTGAATCTTTTGGAATGTTTTAAAGGTTACGCATTCTCATTACAATCAAGTCAATTAGATTGAGCTGTACTCTATTCTAACAAATCAAAGTTGATTGTATCCAACTCAATTCATTTGATTCGATTTTAATGCGTTTAAGGTTATCCCTTGTTGTTCGAATGTAAATGAAATCAAAGGATTATTGTTGATTGTTGTTGATTGAAGTTTCTTTCATCCGATTCAGTTGTTTTGAATCTTTTGGAATGCGTTAAAGTTTACTCGTTCCCGTTACAGTGAAATCAAGTCAATTAGATTGAGTTGTACTCAATTCTAACAAATCAAAGTTCATTCTATCCAACTTAACTCATTTGATTCGATTTGAATTCCTTTAAGGTCATCCCTTGTCGTTCGAATGTAAATGAAATCAAGGGATTGTTGTTAATTGTTGTTGATTGAAGTTCCTTTCGTCCAATTCAGTTGTTTTGAATCTATTGGAATGCGTTAAAGTTAACTCGTTCTCCTTACAATAAAATCTAGTCAATTAGATTGAGTTGTACTCAATTCTAGCTAATCAAAGTTAATTCTGTAAAACTCAATTCATTTGATTCGATTTGAATGCCTTTAAGGACATCCCATGTCATTCGAATGTAAATGAAATAATGGGATTGTAGTTAATTGTTGTTCATTGAAGTTCCATTCGTCCAACTCAGTTGTTTTCAATCTATTGGAATGCTTTAAAGTTTACTCGTTCTCATTACAGTGAAATTAATTCAATTAGATTGTGTTGTACTCAATTCTAACAAATCAAAGTTCATTGTATCCAACTCAATTCATTTGATTCGATTTGAATGCCTTTAAGGTCATCCCTTGTCGTTCGAATGTAAATGAAATCAAGGGATTGTTGTTGATTGTTGTTGATTGAAGTTCCTTTCATCCGATTCAGTTGTTTTGAATCTTTTGGAATGCGTTAAAGTTTACTCGTTCTCCTTACAGTAAAATCAAGTCAGTTAGATTGAGTTGTACTCAATTCTAACTAATCAATGTTCATTCTATCCAACTTAATTCATTTGATTCGAGTTGTACTCATCCGTTGTCGTTCGAATGTAAATGAAATAATGGGATTGTAGTTAAATGTTTTTCATTGAAGTTCCTTTCGTCCAATTCAGTTGTTTTGAATCTCTTGGAATGCTTTAAAGTTTACACATTCTCATAACAATCAAGTCAATTAGATTGAGCTGTTCTCTATTCTAACAAATAAAAGTTCCCTGTATCCAACTCAACTCATTTGATTCGATTTGAATGCGTTTAAGGTCATCCCTTGTCGTTCGAATGTAAATGAAATCAAGGGATTGTTGTTGATTGTTGTTGATGGAAGTTTCTTTCATCCGATTCAGTTGTTTTGAATCTTTTGGAATGCGTTAAAGTTTACTCGTTCCCGTTACAGTCAAATTAAGTCAATTCGATTGAGTTGTACTCTATTCTAACAAATCAAAGTTCATTGTATCCGACTTAATTCATTTTATTCGATTTGAATGCCTTTAATGTCATCCGTTGTAGTTCGAATGTAAATGATATCAAGGGATTGTTGTTAATTGTAGTTGATTGAAGTTCCTTTCGTCCGATTCAGTTGTTTTGAATCTATTGGATTGCGTTAAAATTAACTCGTTCTCCTTACAGTAAAATCAAGTCAATTAGATTGAGTTGTACTCAATTCTAGATAATTAAAGTTCATTCTATAAAATTCAATTCATTTGTTTCGATTTGAATGCATTTAAGGACATCCCATGTCGTTCGAATGTAAATGAAATAATGGGATTGTAGTTAATTGTTGTTCATTGAAGTTCCATTCGTCCAATTCAGTTGTTTTGAATCTATTGGAATGCTTTAAAGTTTACTCGTTCTCATTACAGTGAAATTAATTCAATTAGATTGTGTTGTACTCAATTCTAACAAATCAAAGTTCACTGTATCCCACTCAATTCATTTGATTCAATTTGAATGCCTTTAAGGTCATCCCTTGTCGTTCGAATGTAAATAAAATCAAGGGATTGTTGTTGATTGTTGTTGATTGAAGTTACTTTCATCCGATTCAGTTGTTTTGAATCTTTTGAAATGCGTTAAAGTTTACTCATTCTCATTACGATCAAGTCAATTAGATTGAGTTGTACTCTATTCTAACAAATCAAAGTTCATTTTATCTAACTCAATTCATTTGATTCGATTTGAATGCCTTGTCGTTCGAATGTAAAGGAAATCAATGGATTGTTGTTGATTGTTGTTGATTGAAGTTCCTTTCGTCCAATTCGGTTGTTTTGACTCATTCTCATTACAATCAAGTCAATTAGATTGAGTTGTACTCTATTCTAACAAATCAAAGTTCATTGTATCCAACTCAATTCATTTGATTCGATTTGAATGCGTTTAAGGTTATCCCTTGTCGTTCGAATGTAAATGAAATCAAGGAATTGTTGCTGATTGTTGTTGATTGAAGTTCCTTTCATCCGATTCATTTGTTTTGAATCTTTTGGAATGCGTTAAAGTTTACTCGTTCCCGTTACAGTCAAATCAAGTCAATTAGATTGAGTTGTACTCTTTTCTAACAAATCAAAGTTCATTCTATCCAACTCAATTCATTTGATTCGATTTGAATGCCTTTAAGGTCATCCCTTGTCGTTCGAATGTAAATGAAATCAAGGGATTGTTGTTGATTGTTGTTGATTGAAGTTCCTTTCGTCCAATTCAGTTGTTTTGAATCTTTGGAAATGCGTTAAAGTTTACTCGTTCTCCTTACAGTAAAATCAAGTCCATTAGATTGAGTTGTACTCAATTCTAACTAATCAATGTTCATTCTATCCAACTTAATTCATTTGATTCGATTTGAATGCCTTTAAGGTCATCCGTTGTCGTTCGAATGTAATTGAAATCAAGGGATTGTTGTTAATTGTTGTTGATTGAAGTTCCTTTCGTCCAATTCAGTTGTTTTGAATCTATTGGAATGCATTAAAGTTAACTCGTTCTCCTTACAGTAAAATCTAGACAATTAGATTGAGTTGTACTCTTTTCTAACAAATCAAAGTTCATTCTATGCTACTTAATTCAATTGATTCGATTTGAATGCCTTTAAGGTCATCCGTTGTCGTGCGAATGTAAATGAAATCAAGGGATTGTTGTTAATTGTTGTTGATTGAAGGTCCTTTCGTCCAATTCAGTTGTTTTGAAACTATTGGAATGCGTTAAAGTCAACTCGTTCTCCTTACAGTAAAATCTAGTTAATGAGATTGAGTTGTACTCAATTCTAGCTAATCAAAGTTCATTCTATAAAACTCAATTCATTTGATTCGATTTGAATGCCTTTAAGGATATTCCATGTCGTTCGAATGTAAATGAAATAATGGGATTGTAGTTAATTGTTGTTCATTGAAGTTCCTTTCGTCCAATTCAGTTGTTTTGAATCTATTGGAATGCCTTAAAGTTTACTCGTTCTCATTACAGTGAAATTAATTCAATTAGATTGTGTTGTACTCAATTCTAACAAATCAAAGTTCATTGTATCAATCTCAATTCATTTGATTCAATTTGAATGCGTTTAAGGTCATCCCTTGTCGTTCGAATGTAAATGAAATCAAGGGATTGTTTTCGGTTGTTGTTGATTGAAGTTCCTTTCATCCGATTCAGTTGTTTTGAATCTTTTGGAATGCGTTAAAGTTTACTCGTTCCCGTTACAGTCAAATAAAGCCAATTAGATTGAGTTGTACTCTATTCTAACAAATCAAAGTTCATTCTATCCAACTTAATTCATTTCATTCGATTTGAATGCCTTTAAGGTCATCCGTTGTCGTTCGAATGTAAATGAAATCAAGGGATTGTTGTTAATTGTTGTTCATTGAAGTTCCTTTCGTCCAATTCAGTTGTTTTGAATCTATTGGAATGCGTGAAAGTTAACTCGTTCTCCTTACAGTAAAATCTAGTCAATTAGATTGAGTTGTACTCAATTCTAGCTAATCAAAGTTCATTCTATAAAACTCAATTCATTTGATTCTATTTGAATGCCTTTAAGGACATCCCATGTCGTTCGAATGTAAATGAAATCAAGGGATTGTTGTTGATTGTTGTTGATTAAAGTTCCTTTCATCCGATTCAGTTGTTTTGAATATTTTGGATTGCGTTAAAGTTTACTCGTTCCTGTTACAGTCAAATCAAGTCAATTAGATTGAGTTGTACTCAATTCTAACAAATCAAAGTTCATTCTATCCAACTTAATTCATTTGATTCGATTTGAATGCCTTTAAGGTCATCCGTTGTCGTTCGAATGTAAATGAAATCAAGGGATTGTTGTTAATTGTTGTTGATTGAAGTTCCTTTCGTCCAATTCAGTCAAGGGATTGTTGTTAATTGTTGTTGATTGAAGTTCCTTTCGTCCAATTCAGTTGTTTTGAATCTATTGGAATGCGTTAAAGTTAACTCGTTCTCCTTACAGTAAAATCTAGACAATTAGATTGAGTTGTACTCAATTCTAACTAATCAATGTTCATTCTATCCAACTTAATTCATTTGATTCGATTTGAATGCCTTTAAGGTCATCCGTTGTCGTTCAAATGTAAACGAAATAAGGGGATTGTTGTTAATTGTTGTTCATTGAAGTTCCTTTCGTCCAATTCAGTTGTTTTGAATCTATTGGAATGCTATAAAGTTTACTCATTCTCATTACAATCAAGTCAATTAGATTGAGTTGTGCTCTATTCTAACAAATCAAAGTTCATTGTATGCAACTCAATTTATTTGACTCGATTTGAATGCGTTTAAGGTCATCCCTTGTCGTTCGAATGTAAATGAAATCAAGGGATTGTTGTTAATTGTTGTTGATTGAAGTTCCTTTCATCCGATTCAGTTGTTTTGAATCTTTTGGAATGCGTTAAAGTTTACTCGGTCCCGTTACAGTCAAATAAAGCCAATTAGATTGAGTTGTACTCTATTCTAACAAATCAAAGTTCATTCTATCCCACTTAATTCATTTCATTCGATTTGAATGCCTTTAAGGTCATCCGTTGTCGTTCGAATGTAAATAAAATCAAGGGATTGTTGTTAATTGTTGTTCATTGAAGTTCCTTTCGTCCAATTCAGTTGTTTTGAATCTATTGGAATGCGTGAAAGTTAACTCGTTCTCCTTACAGTAAAATCTAGTCAATTAGATTGAGTTGTACTCAATTCTAGCTAATCAAAGTTCATTCTATAAAACTCAATTCATTTGATTCGATTTGAATGCCTTTAAGGACATCCCATGTCGTTCGAATGTAATCGAAATAAAGGGATTGTTGTTAATTGTTGTTGATTGAAGGTCCTTTCGTCCAATTCAGTTGTTTTGAAACTATTGGAATGCGTTAAAGTCAACTCGTTCTCCTTACAGTAAAATCTAGTTAATGAGATTGAGTTGTACTCAATTCTAGCTAATCAAAGTTCATTCTATAAAACTCAATTCATTTGATTCGATTTGAATGCCTTTAAGGACATCCCATGTCTTTCGAATGTAAATGAAATCAAGGGATTGTTGTTAATTGTTGTTGATTGAAGTTCCTTTCATCCGATTCAGTTGTTTTGAATCTTTTGGAATGCGTTAAAGTTTACTCCTTCCCGTTACAGTCAAATCAAGTCAATTAGATTGTGTTGTACTCAATTCTAACAAATCAAAGTTCGTTGTATCAAACTCAATTCATTTGATTCGATTTGAACGCCTTTAAGGTCATCCCTTGTCGTTCGAATGTAAATGAAATCAAGGGATTGTTGTTGATTGTTGTTGATTGAAGTTCCTTTCATCCGATTCAGTTGTTTTGAATCTTTTGGAATGCGTTAAAGTTTACTCGTTCTCCTTACAGTAAAATCAAGTCAGTTAGATTGAGTTGTACTCAATTCTAACTAATCAATGTTCATTCTATCCAACTTAATTCATTTGATTCGAGTTGTACTCATCCGTTGTCGTTCGAATGTAAATGAAATAATGGGATTGTAGTTAAATGTTGTTCATTGAAGTTCCTTTCGTCCAATTCAGTTGTTTTGAATCTCTTGGAATGCTTTAAAGTTTACACATTCTCATAACAATCAAGTCAATTAGATTGAGCTGTTCTCTATTCTAACAAATAAAAGTTCCCTGTATCCAACTCAACTCATTTGATTCGATTTGAATGCGTTTAAGGTCATCCCTTGTCGTTCGAATGTAAATGAAATCAAGGGATTGTTGTTGATTGTTGTTGATGGAAGTTTCTTTCATCCGATTCAGTTGTTTTGAATCTTTTGGAATGCGTTAAAGTTTACTCGTTCCCGTTACAGTCAAATTAAGTCAATTCGATTGAGTTGTACTCTATTCTAACAAATCAAAGTTCATTGTATCCGACTTAATTCATTTTATTCGATTTGAATGCCTTTAATGTCATCCGTTGTAGTTCGAATGTAAATGATATCAAGGGATTGTTGTTAATTGTTGTTGATTGAAGTTCCTTTCGTCCGATTCAGTTGTTTTGAATCTATTGGATTGCGTTAAAATTAACTCGTTCTCCTTACAGTAAAATCAAGTCAATTAGATTGAGTTGTACTCAATTCTAGATAATTAAAGTTCATTCTATAAAATTCAATTCATTTGTTTCGATTTGAATGCATTTAAGGACATCCCATGTCGTTCGAATGTAAATGAAATAATGGGATTGTAGTTAATTGTTGTTCATTGAAGTTCCATTCGTCCAATTCAGTTGTTTTGAATCTATTGGAATGCTTTAAAGTTTACTCGTTCTCATTACAGTGAAATTAATTCAATTAGATTGTGTTGTACTCAATTCTAACAAATCAAAGTTCACTGTATCCCACTCAATTCATTTGATTCGATTTGAATGCCTTTAAGGTCATCCCTTGTCGTTCGAATGTAAATAAAATCAAGGGATTGTTGTTGATTGTTGTTGATTGAAGTTACTTTCATCCGATTCAGTTGTTTTGAATCTTTTGAAATGCGTTAAAGTTTACTCATTCTCATTACGATCAAGTCAATTAGATTGAGTTGTACTCTATTCTAACAAATCAAAGTTCATTTTATCTAACTCAATTCATTTGATTCGATTTGAATGCCTTGTCGTTCGAATGTAAAGGAAATCAATGGATTGTTGTTGATTGTTGTTGATTGAAGTTCCTTTCGTCCAATTCGGTTGTTTTGACTCATTCTCATTACAATCAAGTCAATTAGATTGAGTTGTACTCTATTCTAACAAATCAAAGTTCATTGTATCCAACTCAATTCATTTGATTCGATTTGAATGCGTTTAAGGTTATCCCTTGTCGTTCGAATGTAAATGAAATCAAGGAATTGTTGCTGATTGTTGTTGATTGAAGTTCCTTTCATCCGATTCATTTGTTTTGAATCTTTTGGAATGCGTTAAAGTTTACTCGTTCCCGTTACAGTCAAATCAAGTCAATTAGATTGAGTTGTACTCTTTTCTAACAAATCAAAGTTCATTCTATCCAACTCAATTCATTTGATTCGATTTGAATGCCTTTAAGGTCATCCCTTGTCGTTCGAATGTAAATGAAATCAAGGGATTGTTGTTGATTGTTGTTGATTGAAGTTCCTTTCGTCCAATTCAGTTGTTTTGAATCTTTGGAAATGCGTTAAAGTTTACTCGTTCTCCTTACAGTAAAATCAAGTCCATTAGATTGAGTTGTACTCAATTCTAACTAATCAATGTTCATTCTATCCAACTTAATTCATTTGATTCGATTTGAATGCCTTTAAGGTCATCCGTTGTCGTTCGAATGTAATTGAAATCAAGGGATTGTTGTTAATTGTTGTTGATTGAAGTTCCTTTCGTCCAATTCAGTTGTTTTGAATCTATTGGAATGCATTAAAGTTAACTCGTTCTCCTTACAGTAAAATCTAGACAATTAGATTGAGTTGTACTCTTTTCTAACAAATCAAAGTTCATTCTATGCTACTTAATTCAATTGATTCGATTTGAATGCCTTTAAGGTCATCCGTTGTCGTGCGAATGTAAATGAAATCAAGGGATTGTTGTTAATTGTTGTTGATTGAAGGTCCTTTCGTCCAATTCAGTTGTTTTGAAACTATTGGAATGCGTTAAAGTCAACTCGTTCTCCTTACAGTAAAATCTAGTTAATGAGATTGAGTTGTACTCAATTCTAGCTAATCAAAGTTCATTCTATAAAACTCAATTCATTTGATTCGATTTGAATGCCTTTAAGGATATTCCATGTCGTTCGAATGTAAATGAAATAATGGGATTGTAGTTAATTGTTGTTCATTGAAGTTCCTTTCGTCCAATTCAGTTGTTTTGAATCTATTGGAATGCCTTAAAGTTTACTCGTTCTCATTACAGTGAAATTAATTCAATTAGATTGTGTTGTACTCAATTCTAACAAATCAAAGTTCATTGTATCAATCTCAATTCATTTGATTCAATTTGAATGCGTTTAAGGTCATCCCTTGTCGTTCGAATGTAAATGAAATCAAGGGATTGTTTTCGGTTGTTGTTGATTGAAGTTCCTTTCATCCGATTCAGTTGTTTTGAATCTTTTGGAATGCGTTAAAGTTTACTCGTTCCCGTTACAGTCAAATAAAGCCAATTAGATTGAGTTGTACTCTATTCTAACAAATCAAAGTTCATTCTATCCAACTTAATTCATTTCATTCGATTTGAATGCCTTTAAGGTCATCCGTTGTCGTTCGAATGTAAATGAAATCAAGGGATTGTTGTTAATTGTTGTTCATTGAAGTTCCTTTCGTCCAATTCAGTTGTTTTGAATCTATTGGAATGCGTGAAAGTTAACTCGTTCTCCTTACAGTAAAATCTAGTCAATTAGATTGAGTTGTACTCAATTCTAGCTAATCAAAGTTCATTCTATAAAACTCAATTCATTTGATTCTATTTGAATGCCTTTAAGGACATCCCATGTCGTTCGAATGTAAATGAAATCAAGGGATTGTTGTTGATTGTTGTTGATTAAAGTTCCTTTCATCCGATTCAGTTGTTTTGAATATTTTGGATTGCGTTAAAGTTTACTCGTTCCTGTTACAGTCAAATCAAGTCAATTAGATTGAGTTGTACTCAATTCTAACAAATCAAAGTTCATTCTATCCAACTTAATTCATTTGATTCGATTTGAATACCTTTAAGGTCATCCGTTGTCGTTCGAATGTAAATGAAATCAAGGGATTGTTGTTAATTGTTGTTGATTGAAGTTCCTTTCGTCCAATTCAGTCAAGGGATTGTTGTTAATTGTTGTTGATTGAAGTTCCTTTCGTCCAATTCAGTTGTTTTGAATCTATTGGAATGCGTTAAAGTTAACTCGTTCTCCTTACAGTAAAATCTAGACAATTAGATTGAGTTGTACTCAATTCTAACTAATCAATGTTCATTCTATCCAACTTAATTCATTTGATTCGATTTGAATGCCTTTAAGGTCATCCGTTGTCGTTCAAATGTAAACGAAATAAGGGGATTGTTGTTAATTGTTGTTCATTGAAGTTCCTTTCGTCCAATTCAGTTGTTTTGAATCTATTGGAATGCTATAAAGTTTACTCATTCTCATTACAATCAAGTCAATTAGATTGAGTTGTGCTCTATTCTAACAAATCAAAGTTCATTGTATGCAACTCAATTTATTTGACTCGATTTGAATGCGTTTAAGGTCATCCCTTGTCGTTCGAATGTAAATGAAATCAAGGGATTGTTGTTAATTGTTGTTGATTGAAGTTCCTTTCATCCGATTCAGTTGTTTTGAATCTTTTGGAATGCGTTAAAGTTTACTCGGTCCCGTTACAGTCAAATAAAGCCAATTAGATTGAGTTGTACTCTATTCTAACAAATCAAAGTTCATTCTATCCCACTTAATTCATTTCATTCGATTTGAATGCCTTTAAGGTCATCCGTTGTCGTTCGAATGTAAATAAAATCAAGGGATTGTTGTTAATTGTTGTTCATTGAAGTTCCTTTCGTCCAATTCAGTTGTTTTGAATCTATTGGAATGCGTGAAAGTTAACTCGTTCTCCTTACAGTAAAATCTAGTCAATTAGATTGAGTTGTACTCAATTCTAGCTAATCAAAGTTCATTCTATAAAACTCAATTCATTTGATTCGATTTGAATGCCTTTAAGGACATCCCATGTCGTTCGAATGTAATCGAAATAAAGGGATTGTTGTTAATTGTTGTTGATTGAAGGTCCTTTCGTCCAATTCAGTTGTTTTGAAACTATTGGAATGCGTTAAAGTCAACTCGTTCTCCTTACAGTAAAATCTAGTTAATGAGATTGAGTTGTACTCAATTCTAGCTAATCAAAGTTCATTCTATAAAACTCAATTCATTTGATTCGATTTGAATGCCTTTAAGGATATTCCATGTCGTTCGAATGTAAATGAAATAATGGGATTGTAGTTAATTGTTGTTCATTGAAGTTCCTTTCGTCCAATTCAGTTGTTTTGAATCTATTGGAATGCCTTAAAGTTTACTCGTTCTCATTACAGTGAAATTAATTCAATTAGATTGTGTTGTACTCAATTCTAACAAATCAAAGTTCATTGTATCAATCTCAATTCATTTGATTCAATTTGAATGCGTTTAAGGTCATCCCTTGTCGTTCGAATGTAAATGAAATCAAGGGATTGTTTTCGGTTGTTGTTGATTGAAGTTCCTTTCATCCGATTCAGTTGTTTTGAATCTTTTGGAATGCGTTAAAGTTTACTCGTTCCCGTTACAGTCAAATAAAGCCAATTAGATTGAGTTGTACTCTATTCTAACAAATCAAAGTTCATTCTATCCCACTTAATTCATTTCATTCGATTTGAATGCCTTTAAGGTCATCCGTTGTCGTTCGAATGTAAATAAAATCAAGGGATTGTTGTTAATTGTTGTTCATTGAAGTTCCTTTCGTCCAATTCAGTTGTTTTGAATCTATTGGAATGCGTGAAAGTTAACTCGTTCTCCTTACAGTAAAATCTAGTCAATTAGATTGAGTTGTACTCAATTCTAGCTAATCAAAGTTCATTCTATAAAACTCAATTCATTTGATTCGATTTGAATGCCTTTAAGGACATCCCATGTCGTTCGAATGTAATCGAAATAAAGGGATTGTTGTTAATTGTTGTTGATTGAAGGTCCTTTCGTCCAATTCAGTTGTTTTGAAACTATTGGAATGCGTTAAAGTCAACTCGTTCTCCTTACAGTAAAATCTAGTTAATGAGATTGAGTTGTACTCAATTCTAGCTAATCAAAGTTCATTCTATAAAACTCAATTCATTTGATTCGATTTGAATGCCTTTAAGGATATTCCATGTCGTTCGAAAGTAAATGAAATAATGGGATTGTAGTTAATTGTTGTTCATTGAAGTTCCTTTCGTCCAATTCAGTTGTTTTGAATCTATTGGAATGCCTTAAAGTTTACTCGTTCTCATCACAGTGAAATTAATTCAATTAGATTGTGTTGTACTCAATTCTAACAAATCAAAGTTCATTGTATCAATCTCAATTCATTTGATTCAATTTGAATGCGTTTAAGGTCATCCCTTGTCGTTCGAATGTAAATGAAATCAAGGGATTGTTTTCGGTTGTTGTTGATTGAAGTTCCTTTCATCCGATTCAGTTGTTTTGAATCTTTTGGAATGCGTTAAAGTTTACTCGTTCTCCTTACAGTAAAATCAAGTCAGTTAGATTGAGTTGTACTCAATTCTAACTAATCAATGTTCATTCTATCCAACTTAATTCATTTGATTCGAGTTGTACTCATCCGTTGTCGTTCGAATGTAAATGAAATAATGGGATTGTAGTTAAATGTTGTTCATTGAAGTTCCTTTCGTCCAATTCAGTTGTTTTGAATCTCTTGGAATGCTTTAAAGTTTACACATTCTCATAACAATCAAGTCAATTAGATTGAGCTGTTCTCTATTCTAACAAATAAAAGTTCCCTGTATCCAACTCAACTCATTTGATTCGATTTGAATGCGTTTAAGGTCATCCCTTGTCGTTCGAATGTAAATGAAATCAAGGGATTGTTGTTGATTGTTGTTGATGGAAGTTTCTTTCATCCGATTCAGTTGTTTTGAATCTTTTGGAATGCGTTAAAGTTTACTCGTTCCCGTTACAGTCAAATTAAGTCAATTCGATTGAGTTGTACTCTATTCTAACAAATCAAAGTTCATTGTATCCGACTTAATTCATTTTATTCGATTTGAATGCCTTTAATGTCATCCGTTGTAGTTCGAATGTAAATGATATCAAGGGATTGTTGTTAATTGTTGTTGATTGAAGTTCCTTTCGTCCGATTCAGTTGTTTTGAATCTATTGGATTGCGTTAAAATTAACTCGTTCTCCTTACAGTAAAATCAAGTCAATTAGATTGAGTTGTACTCAATTCTAGATAATTAAAGTTCATTCTATAAAATTCAATTCATTTGTTTCGATTTGAATGCATTTAAGGACATCCCATGTCGTTCGAATGTAAATGAAATAATGGGATTGTAGTTAATTGTTGTTCATTGAAGTTCCATTCGTCCAATTCAGTTGTTTTGAATCTATTGGAATGCTTTAAAGTTTACTCGTTCTCATTACAGTGAAATTAATTCAATTAGATTGTGTTGTACTCAATTCTAACAAATCAAAGTTCACTGTATCCCACTCAATTCATTTGATTCGATTTGAATGCCTTTAAGGTCATCCCTTGTCGTTCGAATGTAAATAAAATCAAGGGATTGTTGTTGATTGTTGTTGATTGAAGTTACTTTCATCCGATTCAGTTGTTTTGAATCTTTTGAAATGCGTTAAAGTTTACTCATTCTCATTACGATCAAGTCAATTAGATTGAGTTGTACTCTATTCTAACAAATCAAAGTTCATTTTATCTAACTCAATTCATTTGATTCGATTTGAATGCCTTGTCGTTCGAATGTAAAGGAAATCAATGGATTGTTGTTGATTGTTGTTGATTGAAGTTCCTTTCGTCCAATTCGGTTGTTTTGACTCATTCTCATTACAATCAAGTCAATTAGATTGAGTTGTACTCTATTCTAACAAATCAAAGTTCATTGTATCCAACTCAATTCATTTGATTCGATTTGAATGCGTTTAAGGTTATCCCTTGTCGTTCGAATGTAAATGAAATCAAGGAATTGTTGCTGATTGTTGTTGATTGAAGTTCCTTTCATCCGATTCATTTGTTTTGAATCTTTTGGAATGCGTTAAAGTTTACTCGTTCCCGTTACAGTCAAATCAAGTCAATTAGATTGAGTTGTACTCTTTTCTAACAAATCAAAGTTCATTCTATCCAACTCAATTCATTTGATTCGATTTGAATGCCTTTAAGGTCATCCCTTGTCGTTCGAATGTAAATGAAATCAAGGGATTGTTGTTGATTGTTGTTGATTGAAGTTCCTTTCGTCCAATTCAGTTGTTTTGAATCTTTGGAAATGCGTTAAAGTTTACTCGTTCTCCTTACAGTAAAATCAAGTCCATTAGATTGAGTTGTACTCAATTCTAACTAATCAATGTTCATTCTATCCAACTTAATTCATTTGATTCGATTTGAATGCCTTTAAGGTCATCCGTTGTCGTTCGAATGTAATTGAAATCAAGGGATTGTTGTTAATTGTTGTTGATTGAAGTTCCTTTCGTCCAATTCAGTTGTTTTGAATCTATTGGAATGCATTAAAGTTAACTCGTTCTCCTTACAGTAAAATCTAGACAATTAGATTGAGTTGTACTCTTTTCTAACAAATCAAAGTTCATTCTATGCTACTTAATTCAATTGATTCGATTTGAATGCCTTTAAGGTCATCCGTTGTCGTGCGAATGTAAATGAAATCAAGGGATTGTTGTTAATTGTTGTTGATTGAAGGTCCTTTCGTCCAATTCAGTTGTTTTGAAACTATTGGAATGCGTTAAAGTCAACTCGTTCTCCTTACAGTAAAATCTAGTTAATGAGATTGAGTTGTACTCAATTCTAGCTAATCAAAGTTCATTCTATAAAACTCAATTCATTTGATTCGATTTGAATGCCTTTAAGGATATTCCATGTCGTTCGAATGTAAATGAAATAATGGGATTGTAGTTAATTGTTGTTCATTGAAGTTCCTTTCGTCCAATTCAGTTGTTTTGAATCTATTGGAATGCCTTAAAGTTTACTCGTTCTCATTACAGTGAAATTAATTCAATTAGATTGTGTTGTACTCAATTCTAACAAATCAAAGTTCATTGTATCAATCTCAATTCATTTGATTCAATTTGAATGCGTTTAAGGTCATCCCTTGTCGTTCGAATGTAAATGAAATCAAGGGATTGTTTTCGGTTGTTGTTGATTGAAGTTCCTTTCATCCGATTCAGTTGTTTTGAATCTTTTGGAATGCGTTAAAGTTTACTCGTTCCCGTTACAGTCAAATAAAGCCAATTAGATTGAGTTGTACTCTATTCTAACAAATCAAAGTTCATTCTATCCAACTTAATTCATTTCATTCGATTTGAATGCCTTTAAGGTCATCCGTTGTCGTTCGAATGTAAATGAAATCAAGGGATTGTTGTTAATTGTTGTTCATTGAAGTTCCTTTCGTCCAATTCAGTTGTTTTGAATCTATTGGAATGCGTGAAAGTTAACTCGTTCTCCTTACAGTAAAATCTAGTCAATTAGATTGAGTTGTACTCAATTCTAGCTAATCAAAGTTCATTCTATAAAACTCAATTCATTTGATTCTATTTGAATGCCTTTAAGGACATCCCATGTCGTTCGAATGTAAATGAAATCAAGGGATTGTTGTTGATTGTTGTTGATTAAAGTTCCTTTCATCCGATTCAGTTGTTTTGAATATTTTGGATTGCGTTAAAGTTTACTCGTTCCTGTTACAGTCAAATCAAGTCAATTAGATTGAGTTGTACTCAATTCTAACAAATCAAAGTTCATTCTATCCAACTTAATTCATTTGATTCGATTTGAATGCCTTTAAGGTCATCCGTTGTCGTTCGAATGTAAATGAAATCAAGGGATTGTTGTTAATTGTTGTTGATTGAAGTTCCTTTCGTCCAATTCAGTCAAGGGATTGTTGTTAATTGTTGTTGATTGAAGTTCCTTTCGTCCAATTCAGTTGTTTTGAATCTATTGGAATGCGTTAAAGTTAACTCGTTCTCCTTACAGTAAAATCTAGACAATTAGATTGAGTTGTACTCAATTCTAACTAATCAATGTTCATTCTATCCAACTTAATTCATTTGATTCGATTTGAATGCCTTTAAGGTCATCCGTTGTCGTTCAAATGTAAACGAAATAAGGGGATTGTTGTTAATTGTTGTTCATTGAAGTTCCTTTCGTCCAATTCAGTTGTTTTGAATCTATTGGAATGCTATAAAGTTTACTCATTCTCATTACAATCAAGTCAATTAGATTGAGTTGTGCTCTATTCTAACAAATCAAAGTTCATTGTATGCAACTCAATTTATTTGACTCGATTTGAATGCGTTTAAGGTCATCCCTTGTCGTTCGAATGTAAATGAAATCAAGGGATTGTTGTTAATTGTTGTTGATTGAAGTTCCTTTCATCCGATTCAGTTGTTTTGAATCTTTTGGAATGCGTTAAAGTTTACTCGGTCCCGTTACAGTCAAATAAAGCCAATTAGATTGAGTTGTACTCTATTCTAACAAATCAAAGTTCATTCTATCCCACTTAATTCATTTCATTCGATTTGAATGCCTTTAAGGTCATCCGTTGTCGTTCGAATGTAAATAAAATCAAGGGATTGTTGTTAATTGTTGTTCATTGAAGTTCCTTTCGTCCAATTCAGTTGTTTTGAATCTATTGGAATGCGTGAAAGTTAACTCGTTCTCCTTACAGTAAAATCTAGTCAATTAGATTGAGTTGTACTCAATTCTAGCTAATCAAAGTTCATTCTATAAAACTCAATTCATTTGATTCGATTTGAATGCCTTTAAGGACATCCCATGTCGTTCGAATGTAATCGAAATAAAGGGATTGTTGTTAATTGTTGTTGATTGAAGGTCCTTTCGTCCAATTCAGTTGTTTTGAAACTATTGGAATGCGTTAAAGTCAACTCGTTCTCCTTACAGTAAAATCTAGTTAATGAGATTGAGTTGTACTCAATTCTAGCTAATCAAAGTTCATTCTATAAAACTCAATTCATTTGATTCGATTTGAATGCCTTTAAGGATATTCCATGTCGTTCGAATGTAAATGAAATAATGGGATTGTAGTTAATTGTTGTTCATTGAAGTTCCTTTCGTCCAATTCAGTTGTTTTGAATCTATTGGAATGCCTTAAAGTTTACTCGTTCTCATTACAGTGAAATTAATTCAATTAGATTGTGTTGTACTCAATTCTAACAAATCAAAGTTCATTGTATCAATCTCAATTCATTTGATTCAATTTGAATGCGTTTAAGGTCATCCCTTGTCGTTCGAATGTAAATGAAATCAAGGGATTGTTTTCGGTTGTTGTTGATTGAAGTTCCTTTCATCCGATTCAGTTGTTTTGAATCTTTTGGAATGCGTTAAAGTTTACTCGTTCCCGTTACAGTCAAATAAAGCCAATTAGATTGAGTTGTACTCTATTCTAACAAATCAAAGTTCATTCTATCCCACTTAATTCATTTCATTCGATTTGAATGCCTTTAAGGTCATCCGTTGTCGTTCGAATGTAAATAAAATCAAGGGATTGTTGTTAATTGTTGTACATTGAAGTTCCTTTCGTCCAATTCAGTTGTTTTGAATCTATTGGAATGCGTGAAAGTTAACTCGTTCTCCTTACAGTAAAATCTAGTCAATTAGATTGAGTTGTACTCAATTCTAGCTAATCAAAGTTCATTCTATAAAACTCAATTCATTTGATTCGATTTGAATGCCTTTAAGGACATCCCATGTCGTTCGAATGTAATCGAAATAAAGGGATTGTTGTTAATTGTTGTTGATTGAAGGTCCTTTCGTCCAATTCAGTTGTTTTGAAACTATTGGAATGCGTTAAAGTCAACTCGTTCTCCTTACAGTAAAATCTAGTTAATGAGATTGAGTTGTACTCAATTCTAGCTAATCAAAGTTCATTCTATAAAACTCAATTCATTTGATTCGATTTGAATGCCTTTAAGGATATTCCATGTCGTTCGAAAGTAAATGAAATAATGGGATTGTAGTTAATTGTTGTTCATTGAAGTTCCTTTCGTCCAATTCAGTTGTTTTGAATCTATTGGAATGCCTTAAAGTTTACTCGTTCTCATCACAGTGAAATTAATTCAATTAGATTGTGTTGTACTCAATTCTAACAAATCAAAGTTCATTGTATCAATCTCAATTCATTTGATTCAATTTGAATGCGTTTAAGGTCATCCCTTGTCGTTCGAATGTAAATGAAATCAAGGGATTGTTTTCGGTTGTTGTTGATTGAAGTTCCTTTCATCCGATTCAGTTGTTTTGAATCTTTTGGAATGCGTTAAAGTTTACTCGTTCTCCTTACAGTAAAATCAAGTCAGTTAGATTGAGTTGTACTCAATTCTAACTAATCAATGTTCATTCTATCCAACTTAATTCATTTGATTCGAGTTGTACTCATCCGTTGTCGTTCGAATGTAAATGAAATAATGGGATTGTAGTTAAATGTTGTTCATTGAAGTTCCTTTCGTCCAATTCAGTTGTTTTGAATCTCTTGGAATGCTTTAAAGTTTACACATTCTCATAACAATCAAGTCAATTAGATTGAGCTGTTCTCTATTCTAACAAATAAAAGTTCCCTGTATCCAACTCAACTCATTTGATTCGATTTGAATGCGTTTAAGGTCATCCCTTGTCGTTCGAATGTAAATGAAATCAAGGGATTGTTGTTGATTGTTGTTGATGGAAGTTTCTTTCATCCGATTCAGTTGTTTTGAATCTTTTGGAATGCGTTAAAGTTTACTCGTTCCCGTTACAGTCAAATTAAGTCAATTCGATTGAGTTGTACTCTATTCTAACAAATCAAAGTTCATTGTATCCGACTTAATTCATTTTATTCGATTTGAATGCCTTTAATGTCATCCGTTGTAGTTCGAATGTAAATGATATCAAGGGATTGTTGTTAATTGTTGTTGATTGAAGTTCCTTTCGTCCGATTCAGTTGTTTTGAATCTATTGGATTGCGTTAAAATTAACTCGTTCTCCTTACAGTAAAATCAAGTCAATTAGATTGAGTTGTACTCAATTCTAGATAATTAAAGTTCATTCTATAAAATTCAATTCATTTGTTTCGATTTGAATGCATTTAAGGACATCCCATGTCGTTCGAATGTAAATGAAATAATGGGATTGTAGTTAATTGTTGTTCATTGAAGTTCCATTCGTCCAATTCAGTTGTTTTGAATCTATTGGAATGCTTTAAAGTTTACTCGTTCTCATTACAGTGAAATTAATTCAATTAGATTGTGTTGTACTCAATTCTAACAAATCAAAGTTCACTGTATCCCACTCAATTCATTTGATTCGATTTGAATGCCTTTAAGGTCATCCCTTGTCGTTCGAATGTAAATAAAATCAAGGGATTGTTGTTGATTGTTGTTGATTGAAGTTACTTTCATCCGATTCAGTTGTTTTGAATCTTTTGAAATGCGTTAAAGTTTACTCATTCTCATTACGATCAAGTCAATTAGATTGAGTTGTACTCTATTCTAACAAATCAAAGTTCATTTTATCTAACTCAATTCATTTGATTCGATTTGAATGCCTTGTCGTTCGAATGTAAAGGAAATCAATGGATTGTTGTTGATTGTTGTTGATTGAAGTTCCTTTCGTCCAATTCGGTTGTTTTGACTCATTCTCATTACAATCAAGTCAATTAGATTGAGTTGTACTCTATTCTAACAAATCAAAGTTCATTGTATCCAACTCAATTCATTTGATTCGATTTGAATGCGTTTAAGGTTATCCCTTGTCGTTCGAATGTAAATGAAATCAAGGAATTGTTGCTGATTGTTGTTGATTGAAGTTCCTTTCATCCGATTCATTTGTTTTGAATCTTTTGGAATGCGTTAAAGTTTACTCGTTCCCGTTACAGTCAAATCAAGTCAATTAGATTGAGTTGTACTCTTTTCTAACAAATCAAAGTTCATTCTATCCAACTCAATTCATTTGATTCGATTTGAATGCCTTTAAGGTCATCCCTTGTCGTTCGAATGTAAATGAAATCAAGGGATTGTTGTTGATTGTTGTTGATTGAAGTTCCTTTCGTCCAATTCAGTTGTTTTGAATCTTTGGAAATGCGTTAAAGTTTACTCGTTCTCCTTACAGTAAAATCAAGTCCATTAGATTGAGTTGTACTCAATTCTAACTAATCAATGTTCATTCTATCCAACTTAATTCATTTGATTCGATTTGAATGCCTTTAAGGTCATCCGTTGTCGTTCGAATGTAATTGAAATCAAGGGATTGTTGTTAATTGTTGTTGATTGAAGTTCCTTTCGTCCAATTCAGTTGTTTTGAATCTATTGGAATGCATTAAAGTTAACTCGTTCTCCTTACAGTAAAATCTAGACAATTAGATTGAGTTGTACTCTTTTCTAACAAATCAAAGTTCATTCTATGCTACTTAATTCAATTGATTCGATTTGAATGCCTTTAAGGTCATCCGTTGTCGTGCGAATGTAAATGAAATCAAGGGATTGTTGTTAATTGTTGTTGATTGAAGGTCCTTTCGTCCAATTCAGTTGTTTTGAAACTATTGGAATGCGTTAAAGTCAACTCGTTCTCCTTACAGTAAAATCTAGTTAATGAGATTGAGTTGTACTCAATTCTAGCTAATCAAAGTTCATTCTATAAAACTCAATTCATTTGATTCGATTTGAATGCCTTTAAGGATATTCCATGTCGTTCGAATGTAAATGAAATAATGGGATTGTAGTTAATTGTTGTTCATTGAAGTTCCTTTCGTCCAATTCAGTTGTTTTGAATCTATTGGAATGCCTTAAAGTTTACTCGTTCTCATTACAGTGAAATTAATTCAATTAGATTGTGTTGTACTCAATTCTAACAAATCAAAGTTCATTGTATCAATCTCAATTCATTTGATTCAATTTGAATGCGTTTAAGGTCATCCCTTGTCGTTCGAATGTAAATGAAATCAAGGGATTGTTTTCGGTTGTTGTTGATTGAAGTTCCTTTCATCCGATTCAGTTGTTTTGAATCTTTTGGAATGCGTTAAAGTTTACTCGGTCCCGTTACAGTCAAATAAAGCCAATTAGATTGAGTTGTACTCTATTCTAACAAATCAAAGTTCATTCTATCCCACTTAATTCATTTCATTCGATTTGAATGCCTTTAAGGTCATCCGTTGTCGTTCGAATGTAAATAAAATCAAGGGATTGTTGTTAATTGTTGTTCATTGAAGTTCCTTTCGTCCAATTCAGTTGTTTTGAATCTATTGGAATGCGTGAAAGTTAACTCGTTCTCCTTACAGTAAAATCTAGTCAATTAGATTGAGTTGTACTCAATTCTAGCTAATCAAAGTTCATTCTATAAAACTCAATTCATTTGATTCGATTTGAATGCCTTTAAGGACATCCCATGTCGTTCGAATGTAATCGAAATAAAGGGATTGTTGTTAATTGTTGTTGATTGAAGGTCCTTTCGTCCAATTCAGTTGTTTTGAAACTATTGGAATGCGTTAAAGTCAACTCGTTCTCCTTACAGTAAAATCTAGTTAATGAGATTGAGTTGTACTCAATTCTAGCTAATCAAAGTTCATTCTATAAAACTCAATTCATTTGATTCGATTTGAATGCCTTTAAGGATATTCCATGTCGTTCGAATGTAAATGAAATAATGGGATTGTAGTTAATTGTTGTTCATTGAAGTTCCTTTCGTCCAATTCAGTTGTTTTGAATCTATTGGAATGCCTTAAAGTTTACTCGTTCTCATCACAGTGAAATTAATTCAATTAGATTGTGTTGTACTCAATTCTAACAAATCAAAGTTCATTGTATCAATCTCAATTCATTTGATTCAATTTGAATGCGTTTAAGGTCATCCCTTGTCGTTCGAATGTAAATGAAATCAAGGGATTGTTTTCGGTTGTTGTTGATTGAAGTTCCTTTCATCCGATTCAGTTGTTTTGAATCTTTTGGAATGCGTTAAAGTTTACTCGTTCCCGTTACAGTCAAATAAAGCCAATTAGATTGAGTTGTACTCTATTCTAACAAATCAAAGTTCATTCTATCCAACTTAATTCATTTCATTCGATTTGAATGCCTTTAAGGTCATCCGTTGTCGTTCGAATGTAAATGAAATCAAGGGATTGTTGTTAATTGTTGTTCATTGAAGTTCCTTTCGTCCAATTCAGTTGTTTTGAATCTATTGGAATGCGTGAAAGTTAACTCGTTCTCCTTACAGTAAAATCTAGTCAATTAGATTGAGTTGTACTCAATTCTAGCTAATCAAAGTTCATTCTATAAAACTCAATTCATTTGATTCTATTTGAATGCCTTTAAGGACATCCCATGTCGTTCGAATGTAAATGAAATCAAGGGATTGTTCTTGATTGTTGTTGATTAAAGTTCCTTTCATCCGATTCAGTTGTTTTGAATATTTTGGATTGCGTTAAAGTTTACTCGTTCCTGTTACAGTCAAATCAAGTCAATTAGATTGAGTTGTACTCAATTCTAACAAATCAAAGTTCATTCTATCCAACTTAATTCATTTGATTCGATTTGAATGCCTTTAAGGTCATCCGTTGTCGTTCGAATGTAAATGAAATCAAGGGATTGTAGTTAATTGTTGTTGATTGAAGTTCCTTTCGTCCAATTCAGTCAAGGGATTGTTGTTAATTGTTGTTGATTGAAGTTCCTTTCGTCCAATTCAGTTGTTTTGAATCTATTGGAATGCGTTAAAGTTAACTCGTTCTCCTTACAGTAAAATCTAGACAATTAGATTGAGTTGTACTCAATTCTAACTAATCAATGTTCATTCTATCCAACTTAATTCATTTGATTCGATTTGAATGCCTTTAAGGTCATCCGTTGTCGTTCAAATGTAAACGAAATAAGGGGATTGTTGTTAATTGTTGTTCATTGAAGTTCCTTTCGTCTAATTCAGTTGTTTTGAATCTATTGGAATGCTATAAATTTTACTCATTCTCATTACAATCAAGTCAATTAGATTGAGTTGTGCTCTATTCTAACAAATCAAAGTTCATTGTAAGCAACTCAATTTATTTGACTCGATTTGAATGCGTTTAAGGTCATCCCTTGTCGTTCGAATGTAAATGAAATCAAGGGATTGTTGTTAATTGTTGTTGATTGAAGTTCCTTTCATCCGATTCAGTTGTTTTGAATCTTTTGGAATGCGTTAAAGTTTACTCCTTCCCGTTACAGTCAAATCAAGTCAATTAGATTGTGTTGTACTCAATTCTAACAAATCAAAGTTCGTTGTATCAAACTCAATTCATTTGATTCGATTTGAACGCCTTTAAGGTCATCCCTTGTCGTTCGAATGTAAATGAAATCAAGGGATTGTTGTTGATTGTTGTTGATTGAAGTTCCTTTCATCCGATTCAGTTGTTTTGAATCTTTTGAAATGCGTTAAAGTTAACTCGTTCTCCTTACAGTAAAATCTAGACAATTAGATTGAGTTGTACTCAATTCTAGCTAATCAAAGTTCATTCTATAAAATTCAATTCATTTGATTCGATTTGAATGCCTTTAAGGGCATCCCATGTCGTTCGAATGTAAATGAAATAATGGGATTGTAGTTAATTGTTGTTCATTGAAGTTCCATTCGTCCAATTCAGTTGTTTTCAATCTATTAGAATGGTTTAAAGTTTACTTGTTCTCATTACAGTGAAATTAATTCAATTAGATTGTGTTGTACTCAATTCTAACAAATCAAAGTTCATTGTATCCAACTCAATTCATTTGATTCGATTTGAATACCTTTAAGGTCATCCCTTGTCGTTCGAATGTAAAGGAAATCAATGGATTGTTGTTGATTGTTGTTGATTGAAGTTTCTTTCCTCCGATTCAGTTGTTTTGAATCTATTGAAATGCATTAAAGTTTACTCGTTCTCCTTACAGTAAAATCAAGTCAATTAGATTGTGTTGTACTCAATTCTAACTAATCAAAGTTCATTCTATCCAACTTAATTCATTTGATTCGATTTGAATGCCTTTAAGGTCATCCGTTGTCGTTCGAATGTAAATGAAATAATGGGATTGTAGGTAATTGTTGTTCATTGAAGTTCCATTCGTCCAATTCAGTTGTTTTCAATCTATTAGAATGCTTTAAAGTTTACTCGTTCTCATTACAGTGAAATTAATTCAATTAGATTGTGTTTTATTCAATTCTAACAAATCAAAGTTCATTGTATCCCACTCAATTCATTTGATTCGATTTGAATGCCTTTAAGGTCATCCCTTGTCGTTCGAATGTAAATAAAATCAAGGGATTGTGTTCGATTGTTGTTGATTGAAGTTCCATTCATCCGATTCAGTTGTTTTGAATCTATTGAAATGCTTTAAAGTTTACTCGTTCTCCTTACAGTAAAATCAAGTCAATTAGATTGTGTTGTACTCAATTCTAGCTAATCAAAGTTCATTCTATAAAACTCAATTCATTTGATTCGATTTGTATGCCTTTAAGGACATCTCATGTCGTTCGAATGTAAATGAAATAATGGGATTGTAGTTAATTGTAGTTAATTGTTGTTCATTGAAGTTCCTTTCGTCCAATTCAGTTGTTTTCAATCTATTGGAATGCATTAAAGTTTACTCGTTCTCATTACAGTGAAATTAATTCAATTAGATTGTGTTGTACTCAATTCTAACAAATCAAAGTTCACTGTATCCCACTCAATTCATTTGATTCGATTTGAATGCCTTTAAGGTCATCCCTTGTCGTTCGAATGTAAATAAAATCAAGGGATTGTGTTCGATTGTTGTTGATTGAAGTTCCATTCATCCGATTCAGTTGTTTTGAATCTATTGAAATGCATTAAAGTTTACTCGTTCTCCTTACAGTAAAATCAAGTCAATTAGATTGTGTTGTACTCAATTCTAACTAATCAAAGTTCATTCTATCCAACTTAATTCATTTGATTCGATTTGAATTCCTTTAAGGACATCCCATGTCGTTCGAATGTAAATGAAATAATGGGATTGTAGGTAATTGTTGTTCATTGAAGTTCCATTCGTCCAATTCAGTTGTTTTCAATCTATTGGAATGCTTTAAAGTTTACTCGTTCTCATTACAGTGAAATTAATTCAATTAGATTGTGTTTTATTCAATTCTAACAAATCAAAGTTCATTGTATCCCACTCAATTCATTTGATTCGATTTGAATGCCTTTAAGGTCATCCCTTGTCGTTCGAATGTAAATAAAATCAAGGGATTGTGTTCGATTGTTGTTGATTGAAGTTCCATTCATCCGATTCAGTTGTTTTGAATCTATTGAAATGCTTTAAAGTTTACTCGTTCTCCTTACAGTAAAATCAAGTCAATTAGATTGTGTTGTACTCAATTCTAGCTAATCAAAGTTCATTCTATAAAACTCAATTCATTTGATTCGATTTGTATGCCTTTAAGGACATCTCATGTCGTTCGAATGTAAATGAAATAATGGGATTGTAGTTAATTGTAGTTAATTGTTGTTCATTGAAGTTCCTTTCGTCCAATTCAGTTGTTTTCAATCTATTGGAATGCATTAAAGTTTACTCGTTCTCATTACAGTGAAATTAATTCAATTAGATTGTGTTGTACTCAATTCTAACAAATCAAAGTTCACTGTATCCCACTCAATTCATTTGATTCGATTTGAATGCCTTTAAGGTCATCCCTTGTCGTTCGAATGTAAATAAAATCAAGGGATTGTGTTCGATTGTTGTTGATTGAAGTTCCATTCATCCGATTCAGTTGTTTTGAATCTATTGAAATGCATTAAAGTTTACTCGTTCTCCTTACAGTAAAATCAAGTCAATTAGATTGTGTTGTACTCAATTCTAACTAATCAAAGTTCATTCTATCCAACTTAATTCATTTGATTCGATTTGAATTCCTTTAAGGACATCCCATGTCGTTCGAATGTAAATGAAATAATGGGATTGTAGTTAATTGTTGTTCATTGAAGTTCCTTTCGTCCAATTCAGATGTTTTAAATCTATTGGAATGCTTTAAAGTTTACTCATTCTCATTACAGTGAAAATTCAATTAGATTGTGTTGTACTCAATTCTAACAAATCAAAGTTCATTGTATCCAACTCAATTCATTTGATTCGATTTGAATGCCTTTAAGGTCATCCCTTGTCGTCCGAATGTAAATGAAATCAAGGGATTGTTGTTGATTGTTGTTGATTGAAGTTCCTTTCATCCGATTCAGTTGTTTTGAATCTATTGGATTGCGTTAAAGTTAACTCGTTCTCCTTACAGTAAAATCTAGTCAATTAGATTGAGTTGTACTCAATTCTAGATAATCAAAGTTCATTCTATAAAATTCAATTCATTTGTTTCGATTTGAATGCCTTTAAGGACATCCCATGTCGTTCGAATGTAAATGAAATAATGGGATTATAGGTAATTGTTGTTCATTGAAGTTCCATTCGTCCAATTCAGTTGTTTTCAATCTATTGGAATGCTTTAAAGTTTACTCGTTCTCATTACAGTGAAATTAATTCAATTAGATTGTGTTGTATTCAATTCTAACAAATCAAAGTTCATTGTATCCAACTCAATTCATTTGATTTGATTTGAATGCCTTTAAGGTCATCCCTTGTCGTTCGAATGTAAATGAAATCAAGGGATTGTGTTCGATTGTTGTTGATTGAAGTTCCTTTCATCCGATTCAGTTGTTTTGAATCTTTTGAAATGCGTTAAAGTTTACTCGTTCTCCTTCCAGTAAAATCAAGTCAATTAGATTGAGTTGTACTCAATTCTAACTAATCAATGTTCATTCTATCCAACTTAATTCATTTGATTCGATTTGAATGCCTTTAAGGTCATCCATTGTCGTTCGAATGTAATCGAAACAAAGGGATTTGTTAATTATTGTTGATTGAAATTCCTTTCGACCGATTCAGTTGTTTTGAATCTATTGGAATGCTTTGAAGCTTACTCATTCTCATAACAATCAAGTCAATTAGATTGAGTTGTACTCTATTCTAACAAATCAAAGTTCATTGTATCCAACTCAATTCATTTGATTCGATTTGAATGCGTTTAAGGTCATCCCTTGTCGTTCGAATGTAAAGGAAATCAATGGATTGTTGTTGATTGTTGTTGATTGAAGTTCCTTTCGTCCAATTCAGTTGTTTTGAATCTTTTAAAATGCGTTAAAGTTTACTCGTTCTCCTTACAGTAAAATCAAGTCCATTAGATTTAGTTGTACTCAATTCTAACTAATCAATGTTCATTCTATCCATCTTAATTCATTTGATTCGATTTGAATGCCTTTAAGGTCATCCGTTGTCGTTCGAATGTAATCGAAATAAATGGATTGTTGTTAATTGTTGTTGATTGAAGTTCCTTTCGACCGATTCAGTTGTTTTGAATCTATTGGAATGCTTTAAAGTTTATTCCTTCTCATTACAATCAAGTCAATTAGATTGAGTTGTACTCTGTTCTCACAAATCAAAGTTCATTGTATCCAACTCAATTCATTTGATTCGATTTGAATGCCTTTAAGGTCATCCCTTGTCGTTCGAATGTAAATGAAATCAAGGGATTGTGTTCGATTGTTGTTGATTAAAGTTCCTTTCATCCGATTCAGTTGTTTTGAATCTTTTGAAATGCGTTAAAGTTTACTCGTTCTCCTTACAGTAAAATCAAGTCAATTAGATTGTGTTGTACTCAATTCTAACTAATCAAAGTTCATTCTATCCAACTTAATTCATTTGATTCGATTTGAATTCCTTTAAGGACATCCCATGTCGTTCGAATGTAAATGAAATAATGGGATTGTAGTTAATTGTTGTTCATTGAAGTTCCTTTCGTCCAATTCAGATGTTTTAAATCTATTGGAATGCTTTAAAGTTTACTCATTCTCATTACAGTGAAAATTCAATTAGATTGTGTTGTACTCAATTCTAACAAATTAAAGTTCATTGTATCCAACTCAATTCATTTGATTCGATTTGAATGTGTTAAAGGTCATCCCTTGTCGTCCGAATGTAAATGAAATCAAGGGATTGTTGTTGATTGTTGTTGATTGAAGTTCCTTTCATCCGATTCAGTTGTTTTGAATCTATTGGATTGCATTAAAGTTAACTCGTTCTCCTTACAGTAAAATCTAGTCAATTAGATTGAGTTGTACTCAATTCTAGATAATCAAAGTTCATTCTATAAAATTCAATTCATTTGTTTCGATTTGAATGCCTTTAAGGACATCCCATGTCGTTCGAATGTAAATGAAATAATGGGATTGTAGGTAATTGTTGTTCATTGAAGTTCCATTCGTCCAATTCAGTTGTTTTCAATCTATTGGAATGCTTTAAAGTTTACTCGTTCTCATTACAGTGAAATTAATTCAATTAGATTGTGTTGTATTCAATTCTAACAAATCAAAGTTCATTGTATCCAACTCAATTCATTTGATTTGATTTGAATGCCTTTAAGGTCATCCCTTGTCGTTCGAATGTAAATGAAATCAAGGGATTGTGTTCGATTGTTGTTGATTGAAGTTCCTTTCATCCGATTCAGTTGTTTTGAATCTTTTGAAATGCGTTAAAGTTTACTCGTTCTCCTTTCAGTAAAATCAAGTCAATTAGATTGAGTTGTACTCAATTCTAACTAATCAATGTTCATTCTATCCAACTTAATTCATTTGATTCGATTTGAATGCCTTTAAGGTCATCCATTGTCGTTCGAATGTAATCGAAATAAAGGGATTTGTTAATTATTGTTGATTGAAGTTCCTTTCGACCGATTCAGTTGTTTTGAATCTATTGGAATGCTTTGAAGCTTACTCATTCTCATTACAATCAAGTCAATTAGATTGAGTTGTACTCTATTCTAACAAATCAAAGTTTATTATATCCAACTCAATTCATTTGATTCGATTTGAATGCGTTTAAGGTCATCCCTTGTCGTTCGAATGTAAATGAAATCAAGAGATTGTTGTTGATTGTTGTTGATTGAAGTTCCTTTCAACCGATTCAGTTGTTTTGAATCTTTTGAAATGCGTTAAAGTTTACTCGTTCCCTTTACAGTCAAATCAAGTCGATTAGATTGAGTTGTACTCTATTCTAACAAATCAAAGTTCATTCTATCCAACTTAATTCATTTGATTCGATTTGAATGCCTTTAAGGTCATCCGTTGTCGTTCGAATGTAAATGAAATCAAGGGATTGTTGTTAATTATTGTTGATTGAAGTTCCTTTCGTCCAATTCAGTTGTTTTAAATCTATTGGAATGCGTTAAAGTTAACTCGTTCTCCTTACAGTAAAATATAGTCAATTAGATTGAGTTGTACTCAATTCTAGCTAATCAAAGTTCATTCTATAAACTCAATTCATTTGATTCGATTTGAATGCCTTTAAGGACATCCCATGTCGTTCGAATGTAAATGAAATAATGGGATTGTAGTTAATTGTTGTTCATTGAAGTTCCTTTCGTCCAATTCAGTTGTTTTCAATCAATTGGAATGCTTTAAAGTTTACTCGTTCTCATTACAGTGAAATTAATTCAATTAGATTGTGTTGTACTCAATTCTAACAAATCAAAGTTCACTGTATCCCACTCAATTCATTTGATTCGATTTGAATGCCTTTAAGGTCATCCCTTGTCGTTCGAATGTAAATAAAATCAAGGGATTGTGTTCGATTGTTGTTGATTGAAGTTCCTTTCATCCGATTCAGTTGTTTTGAATCTATTGAAATGCATTAAAGTTTACTCGTTCTCCTTACAGTAAAATCAAGTCAATTAGATTGTGTTGTACTCAATTCTAACTAATCAAAGTTCATTCTATCCAACTTAATTCATTTGATTCGATTTGAATGCCTTTAAGGTCATCCGTTGTCGTTCGAATGTGAATGAAATAATGGGATTGTAGGTAATTGTTGTTCATTGAAGTTCCATTCGTCCAATTCAGTTGTTTTCAATCTATTGGAATGCTTTAAAGTTTACTCGTTCTCATTACAGTGAAATTAATTCAATTAGATTGTGTTGTATTCAATTCTAACAAATCAAAGTTCATTGTATCCAACTCAATTCATTTGATTCGATTTGAATGCCTTTAAGGTCATCCCTTGTCGTTCGAATGTAAATGAAATCAAGGGATTGTGTTCGATTGTTGTTGATTGAGGTTCCTTTCATCCGATTCAGTTGTTTTGAATCTTTTGAAATGCGTTAAAGTTTACTCGTTCTCCTTACAGTAAAATCAAGTCAATTAGATTGTGTTGTACTCAATTCTAACTAATCAAAGTTCATTCTATCCAACTTAATTCATTTGATTCGATTTGAATTCCTTTAAGGACATCCCATGTCGTTCGAATGTAAATGAAATAATGGATTGTAGTTAATTGTTGTTCATTGAAGTTCCTTTCGTCCAATTCAGTTGTTTTAAATCTATTGGAATGCTTTAAAGTTTACTCGTTCTCATTACAGTGAAATTAATTCAATTAGATTGTGTTGTATTCAATTCTAACAAATCAAAGTTCATTGTATCCAACTCAATTCATTTGATTCGATTTGAATGCCTTTAAGGTCATCCGTTGTCGTTCGAATGTAAATGAAATCAAGGGATTGTTGTTAATTCTTGTTGATTGAAGTTCCTTTCGTCCAATTCAGTTGTTTTCAATCTATTGGAATGCGTTAAAGTTAACTCGTTCTCCTTACAGTAAAATATAGTCAATTAGATTGAGTTGTACTCAATTCTAGCTAATCAAAGTTCATTCTATAAAACTCAATTCATTTGATTCGATTTGAATGACTTTAAGGACATCCCATGTCGTTCGAATATAAATGAAATAATGGGATTGTAGTTAATTGTTGTTCATTAAAGTTCCTTTCGTCCAATTCAGTTGTTTTAAATCTATTGGAATGCTTTAAAGTTTACTCGTTCTCATTACAGTGAAATTAATTCAATTAGATTGTGTTGTACTCAATTTTAACAAATCAAAGTTCATTGTATCCAACTCAATTCATTTGATTCGATTTGAATGCGTTTAAGGTCATCCCTTGTCGTTCGAATGTAAAGGAAATCAATGGATTGTTGTTGATTGTTGTTGATTGAAGTTCCTTTCGTCCAATTCAGTTGTTTTGAATCTATTGGAGTGCTTTGAAGCTTACTCATTCTCATTACAATCAAGTCAATTAGATTGAGTTGTACTCTATTCTAACAAATCAAAGTTTATTGTATCCAACTCAATTCATTTGATTCGATTTGAATGCCTTTAAGGTCATCCATTGTCGTTCGAATGTAAATGAAATCAAGGGATTGATGTTGATTGTTGTTGATTGAAGTTCCTTTCATCCGATTCAGTTGTTTTGAATCTTTTGGAATGCGTTAAAGTTTACTCGTTCCCGTTACAGTCAAATCAAGTCAATTAGATTGAGTTGTACTATATTCTAGCTAATCAAAGTTCATTGTCTCCAACTCAATTCATTTGATTCGATTTGAATGCCTTTAAGGTCATCCGTTGTCGTTCGAATGTAAATGAAATCAAGGGATTGTTGTTAATTCTTGTTGATTGAAGTTCCTTTCGTCCAATTCAGTTGTTTTAAATCTATTGGAATGCGTTAAAGTTAACTCGTTCTCCTTACAGTAAAATCTAGTCAGTTAGATTGAGTTGTACTCAATTCTAGCTAATCAAAGTTCGTTCTATAAAACTCAATTCATTTGATTCGATTTGAATGCCTTTAAGGACATCCCATGTCGTTCGAATGTAATCGAAATAAAGGGATTGTTGTTAATTGTTGTTGATTGAAGTTCCTTTCGTCCGATTCAGTTGTTTTGAATCTATTGGAATGCTTTAAAGTTTATTCCTTCTCATTACAATCAAGTAAATTAGATTGAGTTGTACTCTATTCTAACAAATCAAAGTTCATTGTATCCAACTCAATTCATTTTATTCGATTTGAATGAGTTGAAGGTCATCCCTTGTCGTTGGAATGGAAAGGAAATCAATGGATTGTTGTTGATTGTTGTTGATTGAAGTTCCTTTCGTCCAATTCAGTTGTTTTGAATCTATTGGAGTGCTTTGAAGCTTACTCATTCTCATTACAGTCAAGTCAATTAGATTGAGTTGTACTCTATTCTAACAAATCAAAGTTTATTGTATCCAACTCAATTCATTTGATTCGATTTGAATGCGTTTAAGGTCATCCCTTGTCGTTCGAATGTAAATGAAATCAAGAGATTGTTGTTGATTGTTGTTGATTGACGTTCCTTTCAACCGGTTCAGTTGTTTTGAATCTTTTGAAATGCGTTAAAGTTTACTCGTTCCCTTTACAGTCAAATCAAGTCGATTAGATTGAGTTGTACTCTATTCTAACAAATCAAAGTTCATTCTATCCAACTTAATTCATTTGATTCGATTTGAATGCCTTTAAGGTCATCCGTTGTCGTTCGAATGTAAATGAAATCAAGGGATTGTTGTTAATTATTGTTGATTGAAGTTCCTTTCATCCGATTCAGTTGTTTTGAATCTATTGAAATGCGTTAAAGTTTACTCGTTCTCCTTACAGTAAAATCAAGTCAATTAGATTGTGTTGTACTCAATTCTAACTAATCAAAGTTCATTCTATCCTACTTAATTCATTTGATTCGATTTGAATTCCTTTAAGGAAATCCCATGTCGTTCGAATGTAAATGAAATAATGGGATTGTAGTTAATTGTTGTTCATTGAAGTTCCATTCGACCAATTCAGTTGTTTTGAATCTATTGGAATGCTTTAAAGTTTACTCGTTCTCATTACAGTGAAATTAATTCAATTAGATTGTGTTGTACTCAATTCTAACAAATCAAAGTTCATTGTGTCCAACTCAATTCATTTGATTCGATTTGAATGCCTTTAAGGTCATCCGTTGTCGTCCGAATGTAAATGAAATCAAGGGATTGTTGTGATTGTTGTTGATTGAAGTTCCTTTCATCCGATTCAGTTGTTTTGAATGTATTGGATTGCGTTAAAGTTAACTCGTTCTCCTTACAGTAAAATCTAGTCAACTAGATTGAGTTGTACTCAATTCTAGATAATCAAAGTTCATTCTATAAAATTCAATTCATTTGTTTCGATTTGAATGCCTTTAAGGACATCCCATGTCATTCGAATGTAAATGAAATAATGGGATTGTAGTTAATTGTTGTTCATTGAAGTTCCATTCGTCCAATTCAGTTGTTTTCAATCTATTGGAATGCTTTAAAGTTTACTTGTTCTCGTTATAGTGAAAATTCAATTAGATTGTGTTGTACTCAATTCTAACAAATCAAAGTTCATTCTATCCAACTCAATTCATTTGATTCGATTTGAATGCCTTTAAGGTCATCCGTTGTCATTCGAATGTAAATGAAATCAAGGGATTGTTGTTAATTATTGTTGATTGAAGTTCCTTTCATCCAATTCAGTTGTTTTAAATCTATTGGAATGCGTTAAAGTTAACTCGTTCTCCTTACAGTAAAATCTAGTCAGTTAGATTGAGTTGTACTCAATTCTAGCTAATCAAAGTTCATTCTATAAAACTCAATTCATTCGATTCGATTTGAATGCCTTTAAGGACATCCCATGTCGTTCGAATGTAAATGAAATAATGGGATTGTAGTTAATTGTTGTTCATTGAAGTTCCTTTCGTCCAATTCAGTTGTTTTAAATCTATTGGAATGCTTTAAAGATTACTCGTTCTCATTACAGTGAAAATTCAATTAGATTGTGTTTTACTGAATTCTAACAAATCAAAGTTCATTGTATCCAACTCAATTCATTTGATTCGATTTGAATGCCTTTAAGGTCATCCCTTGTCGTTCGAATGTAAATGAAATCAAGGGATTGTTGTTGATTGTTGTTGATTGAAGTTCCTTTCATCCGATTCAGTTGTTCTGAATCTTTTGAAATGCGTTAAAGTTTACTCGTTCTCCTTACAGTAAAATCAAGTCCATTAGATTGAGTTGTACTCAATTCTAACTAATCAATGTTCATTCTATCCAACTTAATTCATTTGATTCGATTTGAATGCCTTTAAGGTCATCCGTTGTCGTTCGAATGTAATCGAAATAAAGGGATTGTTGTTAATTGTTGTTGATTGAAGTTCCTTTCGTCCGATTCAGTTGTTTTGAATCTATTAGAATGCTTTAAAGTTTATTCCTTCTCATTACAATCAAGTCAATTAGATTGAGTTGTACTCTATTCTAACAAATCAAAGTTCATTGTATCCAACTCAATTCATTTGATTCGATTTGAATGCGTTGAAGGTCATCCCTTGTCGTTTGAATGGAAAGGAAATCAACGGATTGTTGTTGATTGTTGTTGATTGAAGTTCCTTTCGTCCAATTCAGTTGTTTTGAATCTATTGGAGTGCTTTGAAGCTTACTCATTCTCATTACAATCAAGTCAATTAGATTAAGTTGTACTCTATTCTAACAAATCAAAGTTTATTGTATCCAACTCAATTCACTTGATTCGATTTGAATGCGTTTAAGGTCATCCCTTGTCGTTCGAATGTAAATGAAATCAAGGGATTGTTGTTGATTGTTGTTGATTGAAGTTCCTTTCAACCGATTCAGTTGTTTTGAATCTTTTGGAATGCGTTAAAGTTTACTCGTTCCCGTTACAGTCAAATCAAGTCAATTAGATTGAGTTGTACTCTATTCTAACAAATCAAAGTTCATTCTATCCAACTTAATTCATTTGATTCGATTTGAATGCCTTTAAGGTCATCCGTTGTTGTTCGAATGTAAATGAAATCAAGGGATTGTTGTTAATTATTGTTGATTGAAGTTCCTTTCGTCCAATTCAGTTGTTTTAAATCTATTGGAATGCGTTAAAGTTAACTCGTTCTCCTTACAGTAAAATCTAGTCAGTTAGATTTAGTTGTACTCAATTCTAGCTAATCAAAGTTCATTCTATAAAACTCAATTCATTTGATTCGATTTGAATGCCTTTAAGGACATCCCATGTCGTTCGAATGTAATCGAAATAAAGGGATTGTTGTTAATTGTTGTTGATTGAAGTTCCTTTCGTCCGATTCAGTTGTTTTGAATCTATTGGAATGCTTTAAAGTTTATTCCTTCTCATTACAATCAAGTCAATTAGATTGAGTTGTACTCTGTTCTCACAAATCAAATTTCTTTGTATCCAACTCAATTCATTTGATTCGATTTGAATGCGTTTAAGGTCATCCCTTGTCGTTCGAATGTAAAGGAAATCTATGGATTGTTGTTGATTGAAGTTCCTTTCGTCCAATTCAGTTGTTTTGAATCTATTGGAGTGCTTTGAAGCTTACTCATTCTCATTACAATCAAGTCAATTAGATTGAGTTGTACTCTATTCTAACAAATCAAAGTTTATTGTATCCAACTCAATTCATTTGATTCGATTTGAATGCGTTTAAGGTCATCCCTTGACGTTCGAATGTAAATGAAATCAAGGGATTGTTGTTGATTGTTGTTGATTGAAGTTCCTTTCAACCGATTCAGTTGTTTTGAATCTTTTGGAATGCGTTAAAGTTTACTCGTTCCCGTTACAGTCAAATCAAGTCAATTAGATTGAGTTGTACTCTATTCTAACAAATCAAAGTTCATTCTATCCAACTTAATTCATTTGATTCGATTTGAATGCCTTTAAGGTCATCCGTTGTTGTTCGAATGTAAAGCAAATCAATGGATTGTTGTTGATTGTTGTTGATTGAAGTTCCTTTCGTCCAATTCAGTTGTTTTAAATCTATTGGAATGCGTTAAAGTTAACTCGTTCTCCTTACAGTAAAATCTAGTCAGTTAGATTTAGTTGTACTCAATTCTAGCTAATCAAAGTTCATTCTATAAAACTCAATTCATTTGATTCGATTTGAATGCCTTTAAGGACATCCCATGTCGTTCGAATGTAATCGAAATAAAGGGATTGTTGTTAATTGTTGTTGATTGAAGTTCCTTTCGTCCGATTCAGTTGTTTTGAATCTATTGGAATGCTTTAAAGTTTATTCCTTCTCATTACAATCAAGTCAATTAGATTGATTTGTACTCTATTCTAACAAATCAAAGTTCATTGTATCCAACTCAATTCATTTGATTCGATTTGAATGTGTTGAAGGTCATCCCTTGTCGTTTGAATGGAAAGGAAATCAATGGATTGTTGTTGATTGTTGTTGATTGAAGTTCCTTTCGTCCAATTCAGTTGTTTTGAATCTATTGGAGTGCGTGAAAATTAACTCGTTCTCCTTACAGTAAAATCTAGTCAATTAGATTGAGTTGTACTCAATTCTAGCTAATCAAAGTTCATTCTACAAAACTCAATTCATTTGATTCGATTTGAATGCCTTTAAGGACATCCCATGTCGTTCGAATGTAAATGAAATAATGGGATTGTAGTTAATTGTAGTTAATTATTGTTCATTGAAGTTCCTTTCGTCCAATTCAGTTGTTTTCAATCTATTGGAATGCTTTAAAGTTTACTCGTTCTCATTACAGTGAAATTAATTCAATTAGATTGTGTTGTACTCAATTCTAACAAATCAAAGTTCATTGTAGCCAACTCAATTCATTTGATTCGAATTGAATGCCTTTAAGGTCATCCCTTGTCGTTCGAATGTAAATGAAATCAAGTGATTGTTTTCGATTGTTGTTGATTGAAGTTCCTTTCATCCGATTCAGTTATTTTGAATCTTTTAAAATGCGTTAAAGTTTACTCGTTCTCCTTACAGTAAAATCAAGTCCATTAGATTGAGTTGTACTCAATTCTAACTAATCAATGTTCATTCTATCCATCTTAATTCATTTGATTCGATTTGAATGCCTTTAAGGTCATCCGTTGTCGTTCGAATGTAATCGAAATAAATGGATTGTTGTTAATTGTTGTTGATTGAAGTTCCTTTCGACCGATTCAGTTGTTTTGAATCTATTGGAATGCTTTAAAGTTTATTCCTTCTCATTACAATCAAGTCAATTAGATTGAGTTGTACTCTGTTCTCACAAATCAAATTTCTTTGTATCCAACTCAATTCATTTGATTCGATTTGAATGCGTTTAAGGTCATCCCTTGTCGTTCGAATGTAAAGGAAATCAATGGATTGTTGTTGATTGAAGTTCCTTTCGTCCAATTCAGTTGTTTTGAATCTATTGGAGTGCTTTGAAGCTTACTTATTCTCATTACAATCAAGTCAATTAGATTGAGTTGTACTCTATTCTAACAAATCAAAGTTTATTGTATCCAACTCAATTCATTTGATTCGATTTGAATGCGTTTAAGGTCATCCCTTGACGTTCGAATGTAAATGAAATCAAGGGATTGTTGTTGATTGTTGTTGATTGAAGTTCCTTTCAACCGATTCAGTTGTTTTGAATCTTTTGGAATGCGTTAAAGTTTACTCGTTCCCGTTACAGTCAAATCAAGTCAATTAGATTGAGTTGTACTCTATTCTGACAAATCAAAGTTCATTCTATCCAACTTAATTCATTTGATTCGATTTGAATGCCTTTAAGGACATCCCATGTCGTTCGAATGTAAATGAAATAATGGGATTGTAGTTAATTGTTGTTCATTGAAGTTCCTTTCGTCCAATTCAGTTGTTTTCAATCTATTAGAATGCTTTAAAGTTTACTCGTTCTCATTACAGTGACATTAATTCAATTAGATTGTGTTGTACTCAATTCTAACAAATCAAAGTTCATTGTATCCAACTCAATTCATTTGATTCGATTTTAATGCGTTTAAGGTCATCCCTTGTCGTTCGAATGTAAATGAAATCAAGGGATTGTTTTCGATTGTTGTTGATTGAAGTTCCTTTCATCCGATTCAGTTGTTTTGAATCTATTGAAATGCGTTAAAGTTTACTCGTTCTCCTTATAGCAAAATCAAGTCAATTAGATTGTGTTGTACTCAATTCTATCTAATCAAAGTTCATTCTATCCAACTTAATTCATTTGATTCGATTTGAATGCCTTTAAGGACATCCCATGTCGTTCGAATGTAAATGAAATAATGGGATTGTAGTTAATTGTTGTTCATTGAAGTTCCATTCGTCCAATTCAGTTGTTTTGAATCTATTGGAATGCTTTAAAGTTTACTCGTTCTCATTACAGTGAAATTAATTCAATTAGATTGTGTTGTACTCAATTCTAACAAATCAAAGTTCGTTGTATCCAACTCAATTCATTTGATTCGATTTGAATGCCTTTAAGGTCATCCATTGTCGTCCGAATGTAAATGAAATCAAGGGATTGTTGTTGATTGTTGTTGATTGAAGTTCCTTTCATCCGATTCAGTTGTTTTGAATGTATTGGATTGCGTTAAAGTTAACTCGTTCTCCTTACAGTAAAATCTAGTCAATTAGATTGAGTTGTACTCAATTCTAGATAATCAAAGTTCATTCTATAAAAGTCAATTCATTTGTTTCGATTTGAATGCCTTTAAGGACATCCCATGTCATTCGAATGTAAATGAAATCAAGGGATTGTTTTCGATTGTTGTTGATTGAAGTTCCTTTCCTCCTATTCAGTTGTTTTGAATCTATTGAAATGCGTTAAAGTTTACTCGTTCTCCTTACAGTAAAATAAAGTCAATTAGATTGTGTTGTACTCAATTCTAACTAATCAAAGTTCATTCTATCCAACTTAATTCATTTGATTCGATTTGAATGCCTTTAAGGTCATCCGTTGTCGTTCGAATGTAAATGAAATAATGGGATTGCAGGTAATTGTTGTTCATTGAAGTTCCATTCGTCCAATTCAATTGTTTTCAATCTATTTGAATGCTTTAAAGTTTACTCGTTCTGATTACAGTTAAATTAATTCAATTAGATTGTGTTGTACTCAATTCTAACAAATAAAAGTTCATTGTATCCAACTCAATTCATTTGATTCGATTTGAATGTGTTTAAGGTCATCCCTTGTCGTCCGAATGTAAATGAAATCAAGGGATTGTTGTTGATTGTTGTTGATTGAAGTTCCTTTCATCCGATTCAGTTGTTTTGAATCTATTGGATTGCGTTAAAGTTAACTCGTTCTCCTTACAGTAAAATCTAGTCAATTAGATTGAGTTGTACTCAATTCTAGATAACCAAAGTTCATTCTATAAAACTCAATTCATTTGATTCGATTTGAATGCCTTTAAGGACATCCCATGTCGTTCGAATGTAAATGAAATAATGGGATTGTAGTTAATTGTTGTTCATTGAAGTTCCTTTCGTCCAATTCAGTTGTTTTCAATCTATTCGAATGCTTTAAAGTTTACTCGCTCTCATTACAGTGAAATTAATTCAATTAGATTGTGTTGTACTCAATTCTAACAAATCAAAGTTCATTGTATCCAACTCAATTCATTTGATTCGATTTTAATGCGTTTAAGGTCATCCCTTGTCGTTCGAATGTAAATGAAATCAAGGGATTGTTTTCGATTGTTGTTGATTGAAGTTCCTTTCATCCGATTCAGTTGTTTTGAATCTATTGAAATGCGTTAAAGTTTACTCGTTCTCCTTACAGTAAAATCAAGTCCATTAGATTGAGTTGTACTCAATTCTAACTAATCAATGTTCATTCTATCCAACTTAATTCATTTGATTCGATTTGAATGCCTTTAAGGTCATCCGTTGTCGTTCGAATGTAATCGAAATAAAGGGATTGTTGTTAATTGTTGTTGATTGAAGTTCCTTTCGTCCGATTCAGTTGTTTTGAATCTATTAGAATGCTTTAAAGTTTATTCCTTCTCATTACAATCAAGTCAATTAGATTGAGTTGTACTCTATTCTAACAAATCAAAGTTCATTGTATCCAACTCAATTCATTTGATTCGATTTGAATGCGTTTAAGGTCATCCCTTGTCGTTCGAATGTAAATGAAATCAAGTGATTGTTTTCGATTGTTGTTGATTGAAGTTCCTTTCCTCCGATTCAGTTGTTTTGAATCTTTTGGAATGCGTTAAAGTTTACTCGTTCCCGTTACAGTCAAATCAAGTCAATTAGATTGAGTTGTACTCTATTCTGACAAATCAAAGTTCATTCTATCCAACTTAATTCATTTGATTCGATTTGAATGCCTTTAAGGTAATCCGTTGTCGTTCGAATGTAATCGAAATAAATGGATTGTTGTTAATTGTTGTTGATTGAAGTTCCTTTCGACCGATTCAGTTGTTTTGAATCTATTGGAATGGTTTAAAGTTTATTCCTTCTCATTACAATCAAGTCAATTAGATTGAGTTGTACTCTCTTCTCACAAATCAAATTTCTTTGTATCCAACTCAATTCATTTGATTCGATTTGAATGCGTTTAAGGTCATCCCTTGTCGTTCGAATGTAAAGGAAATCAATGGATTGTTGTTGATTGAAGTTCCTTTCGTCCAATTCAGTTGTTTTGAATCTATTGTAGTGCTTTGAAGCTTACTCATTCTCATTACAATCAAGTCAATTAGATTGAGTTGTACTCTATTCTAACAAATCAAAGTTTATTGTATCCAACTCAATTCATTTGATTCGATTTGAATGCGTTTAAGGTCATCCCTTGACGTTCGAATGTAAATGAAATCAAGGGATTGTTGTTGATTGTTGTTGATTGAAGTTCCTTTCAACCGATTCAGTTGTTTTGAATCTTTTGGAATGCGTTAAAGTTTACTCGTTCCCGTTACAGTCAAATCAAGTCAATTAGATTGAGTTGTACTCTATTCTGACAAATCAAAGTTCATTCTATCCAACTTAATTCATTTGATTCGATTTGAATGCCTTTAAGGTCATCCGTTGTTGTTCGAATGTAAAGGAAATCAATGGATTGTTGTTGATTGTTGTTGATTGAAGTTCCTTTCGTCCAATTCAGTTGTTTTGAATCTATTGGAGTGCGTTAAAGCTAACTCGTTCTCCTTACAGTAAAATATAGTCAATTAGATTGAGTTGTACTCAATTCTAGCTAATCAAAGTTCATTCTATAAAACTCAATTTATTTGATTCGATTTGAATGCCTTTAAGGACATCCCATGTCGTTCGAATGTAAATGAAATAATGGGATTGTAGTTAATTGTTGTTCATTGAAGTTCCTTTCGTCCAATTCAGTTGTTTTCAATCTATTGGAATGCTTTAAAGTTTACTCGTTCTCATTACAGTGAAATTAATTCAATTAGATTGTGTTGTACTCAATTCTAACAAATCAAAGTTCATTGTATTCAACTCAATTCATTTGATTCAATTTGAATGCGTTTAAGGTCATCCCTTGTCGTTCGAATGTAAATGAAATCAAGGGATTGTTTTCGATTCTTGTTGATTGAAGTTCCTTTCATCCGATTCAGTTGTTTTGAATCTATTGAAATGCGTTAAAGTTTACTCGTTCTCCTTACAGTAAAATCAAGTCAATTAGATTGTGTTGTACTCAATTCTAACTTATCAAAGTTCATTCTATCCAACTTAATTCATTTGATTCGATTTGAATGCCTTTAAGGACATCCCATGTCGTTCGAATGTAAATGAAATAATGGGATTGTAGTTAATTGTTGTTCATTGAAGTTCCATTCGTCCAATTCAATTGTTTTCAATCTATTTGAATGCTTTAAAGTTTACTCGTTCTGATTACAGTGAAATTAATTCAATTAGATTGTGTTGTACTCAATTCTAACAAATAAAAGTTCATTGTATCCAACTCAATTCATTTGATTCGATTTGAATGTGTTTAAGGTGATCCCTTGTCGTCCGAATGTAAATGAAATCAAGGGATTGTTGTTGATTGTTGTTGATTGAAGTTCCTTTCATCCGATTCAGTTGTTTTGAATGTATTGGATTGCGTTAAAGTTAACTCGTTCTCCTTACAGTAAAATCTAGTCAATTAGATTGAGTTGTACTCAATTCTAGATAATCAAAGTTCATTCTATAAAAGTCAATTCATTTGTTTCGATTTGAATGCCTTTAAGGACATCCCATGTCATTCGAATGTAAATGAAATCAAGGGATTGTTTTCGATTGTTGTTGATTGAAGTTCCTTTCCTCCGATTCAGTTGTTTTGAATCTATTGAAATGCGTTAAAGTTTACTCGTTCTCCTTACAGTAAAATAAAGTCAATTAGATTGTGTTGTACTCAATTCTAACTAATCAAAGTTCATTCTATCCAACTTAATTCATTTGATTCGATTTGAATGCCTTTAAGGTCATCCGTTGTCGTTCGAATGTAAATGAAATAATGGGATTGCAGGTAATTGTTGTTCATTGAAGTTCCATTCGTTCAATTCAATTGTTTTCAATCTATTTGAATGCTTTAAAGTTTACTCGTTCTGATTACAGTGAAATTAATTCAATTAGATTGTGTTGTACTCAATTCTAACAAATAAAAGTTCATTGTATCCAACTCAATTCATTTGATTCGATTTGAATGTGTTTAAGGTGATCCCTTGTCGTCCGAATGTAAATGAAATCAAGGGATTGTTGTTGATTGTTGTTGATTGAAGTTCCTTTCATCCGATTCAGTTGTTTTGAATCTATTGGATTGCGTTAAAGTTAACTCGTTCTCCTTACAGAAAAATCTAGTCAATTAGATTGAGTTGTACTCAATTCTAGATAATCAAAGTTCATTCTATAAAATTCAATTCATTTGTTTCGATTTGAATGCCTTTAAGGACATCCCATGTCATTCGAATGTAAATGAAATAATGGGATTGTAGTTAATTGTTGTTCATTGAAGTTCCATTCGTTCAATTCAGTTGTTTTCAATCTATTGGAATGCTTTAAAGTTTACTCGTTCTCATTACAGTGAAAATTCAATTAGATTGTGTTGTACTCAATTCTAACAAATCAAAGTTCATTGTAGCCAACTCAATTCATTTGATTCGAATTGAATGCCTTTAAGGTCATCCCTTGTCGTTCGAATGTAAATGAAATCAAGTGATTGTTTTCGATTGTTGTTGATTGAAGTTCCTTTCATCCGATTCAGTTGTTTTGAATCTTTTAAAATGCGTTAAAGTTTACTCGTTCTCCTTACAGTAAAATCAAGTCCATTAGATTGAGTTGTACTCAATTCTAACTAATCAATGTTTATTCTATCCATCTTAATTCATTTGATTCGATTTGAATGCCTTTAAGGTCATCCGTTGTCGTTCGAATGTAATCGAAATAAAGAGATTGTTGTTAATTGTTGTTGATTGAAGTTCCTTTCGTCCGATTCAGTTGTTTTGAATCTTCTGGAATGCTTTAAAGTTTTTTCCTTCTCATTACAATCAAGTCAATTAGATTGAGTTGTACTCTATTCTAACAAATCAAAGTTCATTGTATCCAACTCAATTCATTTGATTCGATTTGAATGCGTTGAAGGTCATCCCTTGTCGTTTGAATGGAAAGGAAATCAATGGATCGTTGTTGATTGTTGTTGATTGAAGTTCCTTTCGTCCAATTCAGTTGTTTTGAATCTATTGGAGTGCTTTGAAGCTTACTCATTCTCATTACAATCAAGTCAATTAGATTGAGTTGTACTCTATTCTAACAAATCAAAGTTTATTGTATCCAACTCAATTCATTTGATTCGATTTGAATGCCTTTAAGGTCATCCATTGTCGTTCGAATGTAAATGAAATCAAGGGATTGATGTTGATTATTGTTGATTGAAGTTCCTTTCATCCGATTCAGTTGTTTTGAATCTTTTGGAATGCGTTAAAGTTTACTCGTTCCCGTTACAGTCAAATCAAGTCAATTAGATTGAGTTGTACTATATTCTAGCTAATCAAAGTTCATTGTCTCCAACTCAATTCATTTGATTCGATTTGAATGCGTTTAAGGTCATCCCTTGTCGTTTGAATGGAAAGGAAATCAATGGATCGTTGTTGATTGTTGTTGATTGAAGTTCCTTTCGTCCAATTCAGTTGTTTTGAATCTATTGGAGTGCTTTGAAGCTTACTCATTCTCATTACAATCAAGTCAATTAGATTGAGTTGTACTCTATTCTAACAAATCAAAGTTTATTGTATCCAACTCAATTCATTTGATTTGATTTGAATGCCTTTAAGGTCATCCATTGTCGTTCGAATGTAAATGAAATCAAGGGATTGATGTTGATTGTTGTTGATTGAAGTTCCTTTCATCCGATTCAGTTGTTTTGAATCTTTTGGAATGCGTTAAAGTTTACTCGTTCCCGTTACAGTCAAATCAAGTCAATTAGATTGAGTTGTACTATATTCTAGCTAATCAAAGTTCATTGTCTCCAACTCAATTCATTTGATTCGATTTGAATGCGTTGAAGGTCATCCCTTGTCGTTTGAATGGAAAGGAAATCAATGGATTGTTGTTGATTGTTGTTGATTGAAGTTCCTTTCGTCCAATTCAGTTGTTTTGAATCTATTGGAGTGCTTTGAAGCTTACTCATTCTCATTATAATCAAGTCAATTAGATTGAGTTGTACTCTATTCTAACAAATCAAAGTTTATTGTATCCAACTCAATTCATTTGATTCGATTTGAATGCGTTTAAGGTCATCCCTTGTCGTTCGAATGTAAATGAAATCAAGGGATTGTTGTTGATTGAAGTTCCTTTCAACCGATTCAGTTGTTTTGAATCTTTTGGAATGCGTTAAAGTTTACTCCTTCCCGTTACAGTTAAATCAAGTCAATTAGATTGAGTTGTACTCTATTCTAACAAATCAAAGTTCATTCTATCCAAATTAATTCATTTGATTCGATTTGAATGCCTTTAAGGTCATCCGTTGTCGTTCGAATGTAAATGAAATCAAGGGATTGTTGTTAATTATTGTTGATTGAAGTTCCTTTCGTCCAATTCAGTTGTTTTAAATCTATTGGAATGCGTTAAAGTTAACTCCTTCTCCTTACAGTAAAATATAGTCAATTAGATTGAGTTGTACTCAATTCTAGCTAATCAAAGTTCATTCTATATAACTCAATTCATTTGATTCGATTTGAATGCCTTTAAGGACATCCCATGTCGTTCGAATGTAAATGAAATAATGGGATTGTAGTTAATTGTTGTTCATTGAAGTTCCTTTCGTCCAATTCAGTTGTTTTAAATCTATTAGAATGCTTTAAAGTTTACTCGTTCTCATTACAGTGAAAATTCAATTAGATTGTGTTGTACTCAATTCTAACAAATCAAAGTTCATTGTATCCAACTCAATTCATTTGATTCAATTTGAATGCGTTTAAGGTCATCCCTTGTCGTTCAAATGTAAATGAAATCAAGGGATTGTTTTCGATTGTTGTTGGTTGAAGTTCCTTTCATCCGATTCAGTTGTTTTGAATCTATTGAAATGCGTTAAAGTTTACTCGTTCTCCTTATAGTAAAATCAAGTCAATTAGATTGTGTTGTACTCAATTCTATCTAATCAAAGTTCATTCTATCAAACTTAATTCATTTGATTCGATTTGAATGCCTTTAAGGACATCCCATGTCGTTCGAATGTAAATGAAATAATGGGATTGTAGTTAATTGTTGTTCATTGAAGTTCCATTCGTCCAATTCAGTTGTTTTGAATCTATTGGAATGCTTTAAAGTTTACTCGTTCTCATTACAGTGAAATTAATTCAATTAGATTGTGTTGTACTCAATTCTAACAAATCAAAGTTCGTTGTATCCAACTCAATTCATTTGATTCGATTTGAATGCCTTTAAGGTAATCCATTGTCGTCCGAATGTAAATGAAATCAAGGGATTGTTGTTGATTGTTGTTGATTGAAGTTCCTTTCATCCGATTCAGTTGTTTTGAATGTATTGGATTGCGTTAAAGTTAACTCGTTCTCCTTACAGTAAAATCTAGTCAATTAGATTGAGTTGTACTCAATTCTAGATAATCAAAGTTCATTCTATAAAAGTCAATTCATTTGTTTCGATTTGAATGCCTTTAAGGACATCCCATGTCATTCGAATGTAAATGAAATCAAGGGATTGTTTTCGATTGTTGTTGATTGAAGTTCCTTTCCTCCGATTCAGTTGTTTTGAATCTATTGAAATGCGTTAAAGTTTACTCGTTCTCCTTACAGTAAAATAAAGTCAATTAGATTGTGTTGTACTCAATTCTAACTAATCAAAGTTCATTCTATCCAACTTAATTCATTTGATTCGATTTGAATGCCTTTAAGGTCATCCGTTGTCGTTCGAATGTAAATGAAATAATGGGATTGCAGGTAATTGTTGTTCATTGAAGTTCCATTCGTCCAATTCAATTGTTTTCAATCTATTTGAATGCTTTAAAGTTTACTCGTTCTGATTACAGTGAAATTAATTCAATTAGATTGTGTTGTACTCAATTCTAACAAATAAAAGTTCATTGTATCCAACTCAATTCATTTGATTCGATTTGAATGTGTTTAAGGTGATCCCTTGTCGTCCGAATGTAAATGAAATCAAGGGATTGTTGTTGATTGTTGTTGATTGAAGTTCCTTTCATCCGATTCAGTTGTTTTGAATCTATTGGATTGCGTTAAAGTTAACTCGTTCTCCTTACAGTAAAATCTAGTCAATTAGATTGAGTTGTACTCAATTCTAGATAACCAAAGTTCATTCTATAAAATTCAATTTCATTTGTTTCGATTTGAATGCCTTTAAGGACATCCCATGTCATTCAAATGTAAATGAAATAATGGGAATGTAGTTAATTGTTGTTCGTTGAAGTTCCATTCGTCAAATTCAGTTGATTTCAATTTATTGGAATGCTTTAAAGTTTACTCGTTCTCATTACAGTGAAAATTCAATTAGATTGTGTTGTACTCAATTCTAACAAATCAAAGTTCATTGTATCCAACTCAATTCATTTGATTCGATTTGAATGCCTTTAAGGTCATCCCTTGTCGTTCGAATGTAAATGAAATCAAGGGATTGTTGTTGATTGTTGTTGATTGAAGTTCCTTTCATCCGATTCAGTTGTTCTGAATCTTTTGAAATACGTTAAAGTTTACTCGTTCTCCTTACAGTAAAATCAAGTCCATTAGATTGAGTTGTACTCAATTCTAACTAATCAATGTTCATTCTATCCAACTTAATTCATTTGATTCGATTTGAATGCCTTTAAGGTCATCCGTTGTCGTTCGAATGTAATCGAAATAAAGGGATTGTTGTTAATTGTTGTTGATTGAAGTTCCTTTCGTCCGATTCAGTTGTTTTGAATCTATTAGAATGCTTTAAAGTTTATTCCTTCTCATTACAATCAAGTCAATTAGATTGAGTTGTACTCTATTCTAACAAATCAAAGTTCATTGTATCCAACTCAATTCATTTGATTCGATTTGAATGCGTTGAAGGTCATCCCTTGTCGTTTGAATGGAAAGGAAATCAATGGATCGTTGTTGATTGTTGTTGATTGAAGTTCCTTTCGTCCAATTCAGTTGTTTTGAATCTATTGGAGTGCTTTGAAGCTTACTCATTCTCATTACAATCAAGTCAATTAGATTGAGTTGTACTCTATTCTAACAAATCAAAGTTTATTGTATCCAACTCAATTCATTTGATTCGATTTGAATGCCTTTAAGGTCATCCGTTGTCGTTCTAATGTAAAGGAAATCAATGGATTGTTGTTGATTGTTGTTGATTGAAGTTCCTTTCGTCCAATTCAGTTGTTTTGAATCTATTGGAGTGCTTTGAAGCTTACTCATTCTCATTACAATCAAGTCAATTAGATTGAGTTGTACTCTATTCTAACAAATCAAAGTTTATTGTATCCAACTCAATTCATTTGATTCGATTTGAATGCGTTTAAGGTCATCCCTTGTCGTTCGAATGTAAACGAAATCAAGGGATTGTTGTTGATTGAAGTTCCTTTCAACCGATTCAGTTGTTTTGAATCTTTTGGAATGCGTTAAAGTTTACTCCTTCCCGTTACAGTTAAATCAAGTCAATTAGATTGAGTTGTACTCTATTCTAACAAATCAAAGTTCATTCTATCCAAATTAATTCATTTGATTCGATTTGAATGCCTTTAAGGTCATCCGTTGTCGTTCGAATGTAAATGAAATCAAGGGATTGTTGTTAATTATTGTTGATTGAAGTTCCTTTCGTCCAATTCAGTTGTTTTAAATCTATTGGAATGCGTTAAAGTTAACTCCTTCTCCTTACAGTAAAATATAGTCAATTAGATTGAGTTGTACTCAATTCTAGCTAATCAAAGTTCATTCTATATAACTCAATTCATTTGATTCGATTTGAATGCCTTTAAGGACATCCCATGTCGTTCGAATGTAAATGAAATAATGGGATTGTAGTTAATTGTTGTTCATTGAAGTTCCTTTCGTCCAATTCAGTTGTTTTAAATCTATTAGAATGCTTTAAAGTTTACTCGTTCTCATTACAGTGAAAATTCAATTAGATTGTGTTGTACTCAATTCTAACAAATCAAAGTTCATTGTATCCAACTCAATTCATTTGATTCGATTTGAATGCCTTTAAGGTCATCCCTTGTCGTTCGAATGTAAATGAAATAAAGGGATTGTTGTTAATTGTTGTTGATTGAAGTTCCTTTCGTCCGATTCAGTTGTTTTGAATCTATTGGAATACTTTAAAGTTTACTCGTTCTCATTACAGTGAAAATTCAATTAGATTGTGTTGTACTCAATTCTAACAAATCAAAGTTCATTGTATCCAACTCAATTCATTTGATTCGATTTGAATGCGTTTAAGGTCATCCCTTGTCGTTCAAATGTAAATGAAATCAAGGGATTGTTTTCGATTGTTGTTGATTGAAGTTCCTTTCATCCGATTCAGTTGTTTTGAATCTATTGAAATGCGTTAAAGTTTACTCGTTCTCCTTATAGTAAAATCTAGTCAATTAGATTGTGTTGTACTCAATTCTATCTAATCAAAGTTCATTCTATCCAACTTAATTCATTTGATTCGATTTGAATGCCTTTAAGGACATCCCATGTCGTTCGAATGTAAATGAAATAATGGGATTGTAGTTAATTATTGTTCCTTGAAGTTCCATTCGTCCAATTCAGTTGTTTTGAATCTATTGGAATGCTTTAAAGTTTACTCGTTCTCATTACAGTGAAATTAATTCAATTAGATTGTGTTGTACTCAATTCTAACAAATCAAAGTTCATTGTATCCAACTCAATTCATTTGATTCGATTTGAATGCCTTTAAGGTCATCCCTTGTCGTTCGAATGTAAATGAAATCAAGGGATTGTTGTTGATTGTTGTTGATTGAAGTTCCTTTCATCCGATTCAGTTGTTCTGAATCTTTTGAAATACGTTAAAGTTTACTCGTTCTCCTTACAGTAAAATCAAGTCCATTAGATTGAGTTGTACTCAATTCTAACTAATCAATGTTCATTCTATCCAACTTAATTCATTTGATTCGATTTGAATGCCTTTAAGGTCATCCGTTGTCGTTCGAATGTAATCGAAATAAAGGGATTGTTGTTAATTGTTGTTGATTGAAGTTCCTTTCGTCCGATTCAGTTGTTTTGAATCTATTAGAATGCTTTAAAGTTTATTCCTTCTCATTACAATCAAGTCAATTAGATTGAGTTGTACTCTATTCTAACAAATCAAAGTTCATTGTATCCAACTCAATTCATTTGATTCGATTTGAATGCGTTGAAGGTCATCCCTTGTCGTTTGAATGGAAAGGAAATCAATGGATCGTTGTTGATTGTTGTTGATTGAAGTTCCTTTCGTCCAATTCAGTTGTTTTGAATCTATTGGAGTGCTTTGAAGCTTACTCATTCTCATTACAATCAAGTCAATTAGATTGAGTTGTACTCTATTCTAACAAATCAAAGTTTATTGTATCCAACTCAATTCATTTGATTCGATTTGAATGCCTTTAAGGTCATCCGTTGTCGTTCTAATGTAAAGGAAATCAATGGATTGTTGTTGATTGTTGTTGATTGAAGTTCCTTTCGTCCAATTCAGTTGTTTTGAATCTATTGGAGTGCTTTGAAGCTTACTCATTCTCATTACAATCAAGTCAATTAGATTGAGTTGTACTCTATTCTAACAAATCAAAGTTTATTGTATCCAACTCAATTCATTTGATTCGATTTGAATGCGTTTAAGGTCATCCCTTGTCGTTCGAATGTAAATGAAATCAAGGGATTGTTGTTGATTGTTGTTGATTGAAGTTCCTTTCAACCGATTCAGTTGTTTTGAATCTTTTGGAATGCGTTAAAGTTTACTCCTTCCCGTTACAGTCAAATCAAGTCAATTAGATTGAGTTGTACTCTATTCTAACAAATCAAAGTTTATTGTATCCAACTCAATTCATTTGATTCGATTTGAATGCGTTTAAGGTCATCCCTTGTCGTTCGAATGTAAATGAAATCAAGGGATTGTTGTTGATTGTTGTTGATTGAAGTTCCTTTCAACCGATTCAGTTGTTTTGAATCTTTTGGACTGCGTTAAAGTTTACTCCTTCCCGTTACAGTCAAATCAAGTCAATTAGATTGAGTTGTACTCTATTCTAACAAATCAAAGTTCATTCTATCCAACTTAATTCATTTGATTCGATTTGAATGCCTTTAAGGTCATCCGTTGTCGTTCGAATGTAAATGAAATCAAGGGATTGTTGTTAATTATTGTTGATTGAAGTTCCTTTCGTCCAATTCAGTTGTTTTAAATCTATTGGAATGCGTTAAAGTTAACTCCTTCTCCTTACAGTAAAATATAGTCAATTAGATTGAGTTGTACTCAATTCTAGCTAATCAAAGTTCATTCTATATAACTCAATTCATTTGATTCGATTTGAATGCCTTTAAGGACATCCCATGTCGTTCGAATGTAAATGAAATAATGGGATTGTAGTTAATTGTTGTTCATTGAAGTTCCTTTCGTCCAATTCAGTTGTTTTAAATCTATTAGAATGCTTTAAAGTTTACTCGTTCTCATTACAGTGAAAATTCAATTAGATTGTGTTGTACTCAATTCTAACAAATCAAAGTTCATTGTATCCAACTCAATTCATTTGATTCGATTTGAATGCCTTTAAGGTCATCCCTTGTCGTTCGAATGTAAATGAAATAAAGGGATTGTTGTTAATTGTTGTTGATTGAAGTTCCTTTCGTCCGATTCAGTTGTTTTGAATCTATTGGAATACTTTAAAGTTTACTCGTTCTCATTACAGTGAAAATTCAATTAGATTGTGTTGTACTCAATTCTAACAAATCAAAGTTCATTGTATCCAACTCAATTCATTTGATTCGATTTGAATGCGTTTAAGGTCATCCCTTGTCGTTCAAATGTAAATGAAATCAAGGGATTGTTTTCGATTGTTGTTGATTGAAGTTCCTTTCATCCGATTCAGTTGTTTTGAATCTATTGAAATGCGTTAAAGTTTACTCGTTCTCCTTATAGTAAAATCTAGTCAATTAGATTGTGTTGTACTCAATTCTATCTAATCAAAGTTCATTCTATCCAACTTAATTCATTTGATTCGATTTGAATGCCTTTAAGGACATCCCATGTCGTTCGAATGTAAATGAAATAATGGGATTGTAGTTAATTATTGTTCCTTGAAGTTCCATTCGTCCAATTCAGTTGTTTTGAATCTATTGGAATGCTTTAAAGTTTACTCGTTCTCATTACAGTGAAATTAATTCAATTAGATTGTGTTGTACTCAATTCTAACAAATCAAAGTTCATTGTATCCAACTCAATTCATTTGATTCGATTTGAATGCCTTTAAGGTCATCCCTTGTCGTTCGAATGTAAATGAAATCAAGGGATTGTTGTTGATTGTTGTTGATTGAAGTTCCTTTCATCCGATTCAGTTGTTCTGAATCTTTTGAAATACGTTAAAGTTTACTCGTTCTCCTTACAGTAAAATCAAGTCCATTAGATTGAGTTGTACTCAATTCTAACTAATCAATGTTCATTCTATCCAACTTAATTCATTTGATTCGATTTGAATGCCTTTAAGGTCATCCGTTGTCGTTCGAATGTAATCGAAATAAAGGGATTGTTGTTAATTGTTGTTGATTGAAGTTCCTTTCGTCCGATTCAGTTGTTTTGAATCTATTAGAATGCTTTAAAGTTTATTCCTTCTCATTACAATCAAGTCAATTAGATTGAGTTGTACTCTATTCTAACAAATCAAAGTTCATTGTATCCAACTCAATTCATTTGATTCGATTTGAATGCGTTGAAGGTCATCCCTTGTCGTTTGAATGGAAAGGAAATCAATGGATCGTTGTTGATTGTTGTTGATTGAAGTTCCTTTCGTCCAATTCAGTTGTTTTGAATCTATTGGAGTGCTTTGAAGCTTACTCATTCTCATTACAATCAAGTCAATTAGATTGAGTTGTACTCTATTCTAACAAATCAAAGTTTATTGTATCCAACTCAATTCATTTGATTCGATTTGAATGCCTTTAAGGTCATCCGTTGTCGTTCTAATGTAAAGGAAATCAATGGATTGTTGTTGATTGTTGTTGATTGAAGTTCCTTTCGTCCAATTCAGTTGTTTTGAATCTATTGGAGTGCTTTGAAGCTTACTCATTCTCATTACAATCAAGTCAATTAGATTGAGTTGTACTCTATTCTAACAAATCAAAGTTTATTGTATCCAACTCAATTCATTTGATTCGATTTGAATGCGTTTAAGGTCATCCCTTGTCGTTCGAATGTAAATGAAATCAAGGGATTGTTGTTGATTGTTGTTGATTGAAGTTCCTTTCAACCGATTCAGTTGTTTTGAATCTTTTGGAATGCGTTAAAGTTTACTCCTTCCCGTTACAGTCAAATCAAGTCAATTAGATTGAGTTGTACTCTATTCTAACAAATCAAAGTTTATTGTATCCAACTCAATTCATTTGATTCGATTTGAATGCGTTTAAGGTCATCCCTTGTCGTTCGAATGTAAATGAAATCAAGGGATTGTTGTTGATTGTTGTTGATTGAAGTTCCTTTCAACCGATTCAGTTGTTTTGAATCTTTTGGACTGCGTTAAAGTTTACTCCTTCCCGTTACAGTCAAATCAAGTCAATTAGATTGAGTTGTACTCTATTCTAACAAATCAAAGTTCATTCTATCCAACTTAATTCATTTGATTCGATTTGAATGCCTTTAAGGTCATCCGTTGTCGTTCGAATGTAAATGAAATCAAGGGATTGTTGTTAATTATTGTTGATTGAAGTTCCTTTCGTCCAATTCAGTTGTTTTAAATCTATTGGAATGCGTTAAAGTTAACTCCTTCTCCTTACAGTAAAATATAGTCAATTAGATTGAGTTGTACTCAATTCTAGCTAATCAAATTTCATTCTATAAAACTCAATTCATTTGATTCGATTTGAATGCCTTTAAGGACATCCCATGTCGTTCGAATGTAAATGAAATAATGGGATTGTAGTTAATTGTTGTTCATTGAAGTTCCTTTCGTCCAATTCAGTTGTTTTAAATCTATTAGAATGCTTTAAAGTTTACTCGTTCTCATTACAGTGAAAATTCAATTAGATTGTGTTGTACTCAATTCTAACAAATCAAAGTTCATTGTATCCAACTCAATTCATTTGATTCGATTTGAATGCCTTTAAGGTCATCCCTTGTCGTTCGAATGTAAATGAAATAAAGGGATTGTTGTTAATTGTTGTTGATTGAAGTTCCTTTCATCCGATTCAGTTGTTTTGAATCTATTGGAATACTTTAAAGTTTACTCGTTCTCATTACAGTGAAAATTCAATTAGATTGTGTTGTACTCAATTCTAACAAATCAAAGTTCATTGTATCCAACTCAATTCATTTGATTCAATTTGAATGCGTTTAAGGTCATCCCTTGTCGTTCAAATGTAAATGAAATCAAGGGATTGTTTTCGATTGTTGTTGATTGAAGTTCCTTTCATCCGATTCAGTTGTTTTGAATCTATTGAAATGCGTTAAAGTTTACTCGTTCTCCTTATAGTAAAATCTAGTCAATTAGATTGTGTTGTACTCAATTCTATCTAATCAAAGTTCATTCTATCCAACTTAATTCATTTGATTCGATTTGAATGCCTTTAAGGACATCCCATGTCGTTCGAATGTAAATGAAATAATGGGATTGTAGTTAATTATTGTTCATTGAAGTTCCATTCGTCCAATTCAGTTGTTTTGAATCTATTGGAATGCTTTAAAGTTTACTCGTTCTCATTACAGTGAAATTAATTCAATTAGATTGTGTTGTACTCAATTCTAACAAATCAAAGTTCGTTGTATCCAACTCAATTCATTTGATTCGATTTGAATGCCTTTAAGGTCATCCGTTGTCGTCCGAATGTAAATGAAATCAAGGGATTGTTGTTGATTGTTGTTGATTGAAGTTTCTTTCATCCGATTCAGTTGTTTTGAATGTATTGGATTGCGTTAAATTTAACTCGTTCTCCTTACAGTAAAATCTAGTCAATTAGATTGAGTTGTACTCAATTCTAGATAATCAAAGTTCATTCTATAAAAGTCAATTCATTTGTTTCGATTTGAATGCCTTTAAGGACATCCCATGTCATTCGAATGTAAATGAAATCAAGGGATTGTTTTCGATTGTTGTTGATTGAAGTTCCTTTCATCCGATTCAGTTGTTTTGAATCTATTGAAATGCGTTAAAGTTTACTCGTTCTCCTTATAGTAAAATCTAGTCAATTAGATTGTGTTGTACTCAATTCTATCTAATCAAAGTTCATTCTATCCAACTTAATTCATTTGATTCGATTTGAATGCCTTTAAGGACATCCCATGTCGTTCGAATGTAAATGAAATAATGGGATTGTAGTTAATTATTGTTCATTGAAGTTCCATTCGTCCAATTCAGTTGTTTTGAATCTATTGGAATGCTTTAAAGTTTACTCGTTCTCATTACAGTGAAATTAATTCAATTAGATTGTGTTGTACTCAATTCTAACAAATCAAAGTTCGTTGTATCCAACTCAATTCATTTGATTCGATTTGAATGCCTTTAAGGTCATCCGTTGTCGTCCGAATGTAAATGAAATCAAGGGATTGTTGTTGATTGTTGTTGATTGAAGTTTCTTTCATCCGATTCAGTTGTTTTGAATGTATTGGATTGCGTTAAATTTAACTCGTTCTCCTTACAGTAAAATCTAGTCAATTAGATTGAGTTGTACTCAATTCTAGATAATCAAAGTTCATTCTATAAAAGTCAATTCATTTGTTTCGATTTGAATGCCTTTAAGGACATCCCATGTCATTCGAATGTAAATGAAATCAAGGGATTGTTTTCGATTGTTGTTGATTGAAGTTCCTTTCATCCGATTCAGTTGTTTTGAATCTATTGAAATGCGTTAAAGTTTACTCGTTCTCCTTATAGTAAAATCTAGTCAATTAGATTGTGTTGTACTCAATTCTATCTAATCAAAGTTCATTCTATCCAACTTAATTCATTTGATTCGATTTGAATGCCTTTAAGGACATCCCATGTCGTTCGAATGTAAATGAAATAATGGGATTGTAGTTAATTATTGTTCATTGAAGTTCCATTCGTCCAATTCAGTTGTTTTGAATCTATTGGAATGCTTTAAAGTTTACTCGTTCTCATTACAGTGAAATTAATTCAATTAGATTGTGTTGTACTCAATTCTAACAAATCAAAGTTCGTTGTATCCAACTCAATTCATTTGATTCGATTTGAATGCCTTTAAGGTCATCCGTTGTCGTCCGAATGTAAATGAAATCAAGGGATTGTTGTTGATTGTTGTTGATTGAAGTTTCTTTCATCCGATTCAGTTGTTTTGAATGTATTGGATTGCGTTAAATTTAACTCGTTCTCCTTACAGTAAAATCTAGTCAATTAGATTGAGTTGTACTCAATTCTAGATAATCAAAGTTCATTCTATAAAAGTCAATTCATTTGTTTCGATTTGAATGCCTTTAAGGACATCCCATGTCATTCGAATGTAAATGAAATCAAGGGATTGTTTTCGATTGTTGTTGATTGAAGTTCCTTTCCTCCGATTTAGTTGTTTTGAATCTATTGAAATGCGTTAAAGTTTACTCGTTCTCCTTACAGTAAAATAAAGTCAATTAGATTGTGTTGTACTCAATTCTAACTAATCAAAGTTCATTCTATCCAACTTAATTCATTTGATTCGATTTGAATGCCTTTAAGGTCATCCGTTGTCGTTCGAATGTAAATGAAATAATGGGATTGCAGGTAATTGTTGTTCATTGAAGTTCCATTCATCCAATTCAATTGTTTTCAATCTATTGGAATGCTTTAAAGTTTACTCGTTCTGATTACAGTGAAATTAATTCAATTAGATTGTGTTGTACTCAATTCTAACAAATAAAAGTTCATTGTATCCAACTCAATTCATTTGATTCGATTTGAATGTGTTTAAGGTGATCCCTTGTCGTCCGAATGTAAATGAAATCAAGGGATTGTTGTTGATTGTTGTTGATTGAAGTTCCTTTCATCCGATTCAGTTGTTTTGAATCTATTGGATTGCGTTAAAGTTAACTCGTTCTGCTTACAGTAAAATCTAGTCAATTAGATTGAGTTGTACTCAATTCTAGATAACCAAAGTTCATTCTATAAAATTCAATTTCATTTGTTTCAATTTGAATGCCTTTAAGGACATCCCATGTCATTCAAATGTAAATGAAATAATGGGATTGTAGTTAATTGTTGTTCGTTGAAGTTCCATTCATCAAATTCAGTTGTTTTCAATCTATTGGAATGCTTTAAAGTTTACTCGTTCTCATTACAGTGAAAATTCAATTAGATTGTGTTGTACTCAATTCTAACAAATCAAAGTTCATTGTATCCAACTCAATTCATTTGATTCGATTTGAATGCCTTTAAGGTCATCCCTTGTCGTTCGAATGTAAATGAAATCAAGGGATTGTTGTTGATTGTTGTTGATTGAAGTTCCTTTCATCCGATTCAGTTGTTCTGAATCTTTTGAAATGCGTTAAAGTTTACTCGTTCTCCTTACAGTAAAATCAAGTCCATTAGATTGAGTTGTACTCAATTCTAACTAATCAATGTTCATTCTATCCAACTTAATTCATTTGATTCGATTTGAATGCCTTTAAGGTCATCCGTTGTCGTTCGAATGTAATCGAAATAAAGGGATTGTTGTTAATTGTTGTTGATTGAAGTTCCTTTCGTCCGATTCAGTTGTTTTGAATCTATTAGAATGCTTTAAAGTTTATTCCTTCTCATTACAATCAAGTCAATTAGATTGAGTTGTACTCTATTCTAACAAATCAAAGTTCATTGTATCCAACTCAATTCATTTGATTCGATTTGAATGCGTTGAAGGTCATCCCTTGTCGTTTGAATGGAAAGGAAATCAATGGATCGTTGTTGATTGTTGTTGATTGAAGTTCCTTTCGTCCAATTCAGTTGTTTTGAATCTATTGGAGTGCTTTGAAGCTTACTCATTCTCATTACAATCAAGTCAATTAGATTGAGTTGTACTCTATTCTAACAAATCAAAGTTTATTGTATCCAACTCAATTCATTTGATTCGATTTGAATGCCTTTAAGGTCATCCGTTGTCGTTCGAATGTAATCGAAATAAATGGATTGTTGTTAATTATTGTTGATTGAAGTTGCTTTCGACCGATTCAGTTGTTTTGAATCTATTGGAATGCTTTAAAGTTTATTCCTTCTCATTACAATCAAGTCAATTAGATTGAGTTGTACTCTATTCTCACAAATCAAATTTCTTTGTATCCAACTCAATTCATTTGATTCGATTTGAATGCGTTTAAGGTCATCCCTTGTCGTTCGAATGTAAAGGAAATCAATGGATTGTTGTTGATTGAAGTTCCTTTCGTCCAATTCAGTTGTTTTGAATCTATTGGAGTGCTTTGAAGCTTACTCATTCTCATTACAATCAAGTCAATTAGATTGAGTTGTACTCTATTCTAACAAATCAAAGTTTATTGTATCCAACTCAATTCATTTGATTCGATTTGAATGCGTTTAAGGTCATCCCTTGACGTTCGAATGTAAATGAAATCAAGGGATTGTTGTTGATTGTTGTTGATTGAAGTTCCTTTCAACCGATTCAGTTGTTTTGAATCTTTTGGAATGCGTTAAAGTTTACTCGTTCCCGTTACAGTCAAATCAAGTCAATTAGATTGAGTTGTACTCTATTCTAACAAATCAAAGTTTATTGTATCCAACTCAATTCATTTTATTCGATTTGAATGCGTTTAAGGTCATCCCTTGTCGTTTGAATGGAAAGGAAATCAATGGATTGTTGTTGATTGTTGTTGATTGAAGTTCCTTTCGTCCAATTCAGTTGTTTTGAATCTATTGGAGTGCTTTGAAGCTTACTCATTCTCATTACAATCAAGTCAATTAGATTGAGTTGTACTCTATTCTAACAAATCAAAGTTTATTGTATCCAACTCAATTCATTTGATTCGATTTGAATGCGTTTGTCGTTCGAATGTAAATGAAATCAAGGGATTGTTGTTGATTGTTGTTGATTGAAGTTCCTTTCAACCGATTCAGTTGTTTTGAATCTTTTGGAATGCGTTAAAGTTTACTCGTTCCCGTTACAGTCAAATCAAGTCAATTAGATTGAGTTGTACTCTATTCTAACAAATCAAAGTTCATTCTATCCAACTTAATTCATTTGATTCGATTTGAATGCCTTTAAGGTCATCCGTTGTCGTTCGAATGTAAATGAAATCAAGGGATTGTTGTTAATTATTGTTGATTGAAGTTCCTTTCGTCCAATTCAGTTGTTTTAAATCTATTGGAATGCGTTAAAGTTAACTCGTTCTCCTTACAGTAAAATCTAGTCAGTTAGATTGAGTTGTACTCAATTCTAGCTAATCAAAGTTCATTCTATAAAACTCAATTCATTCGATTCGATTTGAATGCCTTTAAGGACGTCCCATGTCGTTCGAATGTAAATGAAATAATGGGATTGTAGTTAATTGTTGTTCATTGAAGTTCCTTTCGTCCAATTCAGTTGTTTTCAATCTATTGGAATGCTTTAAAGTTTACTCGTTCTCATTACAGTGAAATTAATTCAATTAGATTGTGTTGTACTCAATTCTAACAAATCAAAGTTCATTGTATCCAACTCAATTCATTTGATTCAATTTGAATGCGTTTAAGGTCATCCCTTGTCGTTCGAATGTAAATGAAATCAAGGGATTGTTTTCGATTGTTGTTGATTGAAGTTCCTTTCATCCGATTCAGTTGTTTTGAATCTATTGAAATGCGTTAAAGTTTACTCGTTCTCCTTACAGTAAAATCAAGTCAATTAGATTGTGTTGTACTCAATTCTAACTTATCAAAGTTCATTCTATCTAACTTAATTCATTTGATTCAATTTGAATGCCTTTAAGGACATCCCAAGTCGTTCGAATGTAAATGAAATAATGAGATTGTTGTTAATTGTTGTTCATTGAAGTTCCATTCGTCCAATTCAGTTTTTTTGAATCTATTGGAATGCTTTAAAGTTTACTCGTTCTCATTACAGTGAAATTAATTCAATTAGATTGTGTTGTACTCAATTCTAACAAATCAAAGTTCATTGTATCCAACTCAATTCATTTGATTCGATTTGAATGCCTTTAAGGTCATCCGTTGTCGTCCGAATGTAAATGAAATCAAGGGATTGTTGTTGATTGTTGTTGATTGAAGTTCCTTTCATCCGATTCAGTTGTTTTGAATCTATTGGATTGCGTTAAAGTTAACTCGTTCTCCTTACAGTAAAATCTAGTCAATTAGATTGAGTTGTACTCAATTCTAGATAATCAAAGTTCATTCTATAAAATTCAATTCATTTGTTTCGATTTGAATGCCTTTAAGGTCATCCGTTGTTGTTCGAATGCAACAATCCCTTGATTTCATTTACATTCGAACGACAACGGATGACCTTAAAGGCATTCAAATCGAATCAAATGAATTGAGTTTGATAGAATGAACTTTCATTTGCTAGAATTGAGTACAACTCAATCTAATTGACTTGATTTGACTGTAACGAGAACGAGTAAACTTTAACGCATTCCAATAGATTCAAAATAACTGAATTGGACGAAAGGAACTTCAATGAAAAACAATTAACTACAATCCCTTGATTTCATTTACATTCGAACGACAACGGATGACCTTAAAGGCATTCAAATCGAATCAAATGAATTGAGTTTGATAGAATGAACTTTCATTTGCTAGAATTGAGTACAACTCAATCTAATTGACTTGATTTGACTGTAACGAGAACGAGTAAACTTTAACGCATTCCAATAGATTCAAAACAACTGAATTGGACGAAAGCAACTTCAATGAAAAACAATTAACAACAATCCCTTGATTTCATTTACATTCGAACGACAACGGATGACCTTAAAGGCATTCAAATCGAATCAAATGAATCGAGTTTGATTGAATGAACTTCGATTAGTCAGAATTGAGTATAACTCAATCTAATTGACTTGATTTGACTGTAAGTAGAACGAGTAAACTTTAAAGCACTCGAATAGATACAAAACAACTGAATTGGACGAAAGGAACTTTGATGAAATACAATTAACAACAATCCCTTTATTTCATTTACATTCGAACGACAAGGAATGACCATAAAGGCATTGAAATCGAATTAAATGAATTGAGTTTGATACAATGAACTTAGATTAGCTAGAATTGAGTACAACTAAATCTAATTAACCTTATTTGACTGTAAGGAGAACGGGTAAACTTTAACGCATTCCAATAGATTCAGATCAACTGAATTGGACGAAAGGAACTTCAATCAACAACAATTAACAACAATCCCTTGATTTCATTCACATTCGAACGACAACGGATGACCTTAAAGGCATTCAAATCGAATTAAATGAATTGAGTTTGATACAATGAACTTTGATTAGCTAGAATTGAGTACAACTAAATCTAATTAATCTTATTTGACTGTAAGGAGAAAGGGTAAACTTTAACGCATTCCAATAGATTCAGAACAACTGAATTGGACGAAAGGAACTTCAATCAACAACAATTAACAACAATCCCTTGATTTCATTTACATTCGAACGACAACGGATGACCTTAAACGCATTCAAATCGAATCAAATGAATTGAGTTTGATATAATTAACTTGGATTAGTTAGAATTGAGTAGAACTCAATCTAATTGACTTGATTTGACTGTAAGTAGAACGAGAAAACTTTAAAGCATTCGAATAGATTCAAAACAACTGAATTGGACGAAAGGAACTTTGATGAAATACAATTAACAACAATCCCTTTATTTCATTTACATTCGAACGACAAGGAATGACCTTAAAGGCATTGAAATCGAATTAAATGAATTGAGTTTGATACAATGAACTTTGATTAGCTAGAATTGAGTAGAACTCAATCTAATTAACCTTATTTCACTGTAAGGAGAACGGGTAAACTTTAACGCATTCCAATAGATTCAGAACAACTGAATTGGACGAAAGGAACTTCGATGAACAACAATTAACAACAATCCCTTTATTTCATTTACATTCGAACGACAATGAATGACCTTAAAGGCATTGAAATCGAATTAAATGAATTGAGTTTGATACAATGAACTTTGATTAGCTAGAATTGAGTACAACTAAATCTAATTAATATTATTTGACTGTAAGGAGAACGGGTAAACTTTAACGCATTCCAATAGATTCAGAACAACTGAATTGGACGAAAGGAACTTCAATCAACAACAATTAACAACAATCCCTTGATTTCATTTACATTCGAACGACAACGGATGACCTTAAAGGCATTCAAATTGAATCAAATGAATTGAGTTTGATAGAATGAACTTTCATTTGCTAGAATTGAGTACAACTCAATCTAATTGACTTGATTTGATTATAAGGAGAACGAGTAAACTTTAACACATTCCAATAGATTCAAAACAACTGAATTGGACGAAAGGAACTTCAATGAACAACAATTAACAACAATCCCTTGATTTCATTTACATTCGAACGACAACGGATGACCTCCCTTGATTTCATTTACATTCGAACGACAACGGATGACCTTAAAGGCATTCAAATCGAATCGAATGAATTGAGTTTGATAGAATGAACATTGATTAGTTAGAATTGAGTAGAACTCAATCTAATTGACTCCATTTGACTGTAAGTACAACGAGTAAACTTTAAAGCATTCGAATAGATTCAAAAGAACTGAATTGGACGAAAGAAACTTCGATGAACAACAATTAACAACAATCCCTTTATTTCATTTACATTCGAACGATAAGGAATGACCATAAAGGCATTGAAATCGAATTAAATGAATTTAGTTTGATACAATGAACTTTTATTAGCTAGAATTGAGTACAACTAAATCTAATTAACCTTATTTGACTGTAAGGAGAACGGGTAAACTTTAACGCATTCCAATAGATTCAGAACAACTGAATTGGACGAAAGGAACTTCGAAGAACAACAATTAACAACAATCCCTTGATTTCATTTACATTCGAACGACAACGGATGACCTTAAAGGCATTCAAATCGAATCAAATGAATTGAGTTTGATAGAATGAACTTTCATTTGCTAGAATTGAGTACAACTCAATCTAATTGTCTTGATTTGACTGTAAGGAGAACGAGTAAACTTTAAAGCATTCCCATAGATTCGAAACAACTGAATTGGACGAAAGGAACTTCGATGAACAACAATTAACAACAATCCCTTTATTTCAGTTACATTCGAATGACAAGGAATGACCTTAAAGGCATTGAAATCGAATTAAATGAATTGAGTTTGATAGAATGAACGTGGATTAGTTAGAATTGAGTAGAACTCAATCTAATTGACTTGATTTGACTGTAAGTAGAACAAGTAAACTTTAAAGCATTCGAATAGATTCAAAACAACTGAATTGGACGAAAGGAACTTCAATGAAAAACAATTAACAACAATCCCTTGATTTCATTTACATTCGAACGACAACGGATGACCTTAAAGGCATTCAAATCGAATCAAATGAATCGAGTTTGATTGAATGAACTTCGATTAGTCAGAATTGAGTATAACTCAATCTAATTGACTTGATTTGACTGTAAGTAGAACGAGTAAACTTTAAAGCACTCGAATAGATACAAAACAACTGAATTGGACGAAAGGAACTTTGATGAAATACAATTAACAACAATCCCTTTATTTCATTTACATTCGAACGACAAGGAATGACCATAAAGGCATTGAAATCGAATTAAATGAATTGAGTTTGATACAATGAACTTTGATTAGCTAGAATTGAGTACAACTAAATCTAATTAACCTTATTTGACTGTAAGGAGAACGGGTAAACTTTAACGCATTCCAATAGATTCAGATCAACTGAATTGGACGAAAGGAACTTCAATCAACAACAATTAACAACAATCCCTTGATTTCATTCACATTCGAACGACAACGGATGACCTTAAAGGCATTCAAATCGAATTAAATGAATTGAGTTTGATACAATGAACTTTGATTAGCTAGAATTGAGTACAACTAAATCTAATTAATCTTATTTGACTGTAAGGAGAAAGGGTAAACTTTAATGCATTCCAATAGATTCAGAACAACTGAATTGGACGAAAGGAACTTCAATGAACAACAATTAACAACAATCCCTTGATTTCATTTACATTCGAACGACAACGGATGACCTAAAAGGCATTCAAATCGAATCAAATGAATTGAGTTTGATTGAATGAACTTCGATTAGTCAGAATTGAGTATAACTCAATCTAATTGACTTGATTTGACTGTAAGTAGAATGAGTAAACTTTAAAGCACTCGAATAGATTCAAAACAACTGAATTGGACGAAAGGACTTTGATGAAATACAATTAACAACAATCCCTTTATTTCATTTACATTCGAACGACAAGGAATGACCATAAAGGCATTGAAATCGAATTAAATGAATTGAGTTTGATACAATGAACTTTGATTAGCTAGAATTGAGTACAACTAAATCTAATTAACCTTATTTGACTGTAAGGAGAACGGGTAAACTTTAACGCATTCCAATAGATTCAGATCAACTGAATTGGACGAAAGGAACTTCAATCAACAACAATTAACAACAATCCCTTGATTTCATTCACATTCGAACGACAACGGATGACCTTAAAGGCATTCAAATCGAATAAAATGAATTGAGTTTGATAGAATGAACTTTCATTAGCTAGAATTGAGTACAACTTAATCTAATTGTCTTGATTTGACTGTAAGGTGAACGAGTAAACTTTAAAGCATTCTCATAGATTCGAAACAACTGAATTGGACGAAAGGAACTTCGATGAACAACAATTAACAACAATCCCTTTATTTCAGTTACATTCGAATGACAAGGAATGACCTTAAAGGCATTGAAATCGAATTAAATGAATTGAGTTTGATAGAATGAACGTCGATTAGTTAGAATTGAGTAGAACTCAATCTAATTGACTTGATTTGACTGTAAGTAGAACAAGTAAACTTCAAAGCATTCGAATAGATTCAAAACAACTGAATTGGACGAATGGAACTTCGATGAACAACAATTAACAACAATCCCTTTATTTCATTTACATTCGAACGACAAGGAATGACCTTAAAGGCATTGAAATCGAATTAAATGAATTGAGTTTGATACAATGAACTTTGATTAGCTAGAATTGAGTAGAACTCAATCTAATTAACCTTATTTGACTGTAAGGAGAACGGGTAAACTTTAACGCATTCCAATAGATTCAGAACAACTGAATTGGACGAAAGGAACTTCAATCAACAACAATTAACAACAATCCCTTGATTTCATTTACATTCGAACGACAACGGATGACCTTAAACGCATTCAAATCGAATCAAATGAATTGAGTTTGATAGAATGAACTTTCATTTGCTAGAATTGAGTACAACTCAATCTAATTGACTTGATTTGACTGTAACGAGAACGAGTAAACTTTAACGCATTCCAATAGATTCAAAATAACTGAATTGGACGAAAGGAACTTCAATGAAAAACAATTAACTACAATCCCTTGATTTCATTTACATTCGAACGACAACGGATGACCTTAAAGGCATTCAAATCGAATCAAATGAATTGAGTTTGATAGAATGAACTTTCATTTGCTAGAATTGAGTACAACTCAATCTAATTGACTTGATTTGACTGTAACGAGAACGAGTAAACTTTAACGCATTCCAATAGATTCAAAACAACTGAATTGGACGAAAGGAACTTCAATGAAAAACAATTAACAACAATCCCTTGATTTCATTTACATTCGAACGACAACGGATGACCTTAAAGGCATTCAAATCGAATCAAATGAATCGAGTTTGATTGAATAAACTTCGATTAGTCAGAATTGAGTATAACTCAATCTAATTGACTTGATTTGACTGTAAGTAGAACGAGTAAACTTTAAAGCACTCGAATAGATACAAAACAACTGAATTGGACGAAAGGAACTTTGATGAAATACAATTAACAACAATCCCTTTATTTCATTTACATTCGAACGACAAGGAATGACCATAAAGGCATTGAAATCGAATTAAATGAATTGAGTTTGATACAATGAACTTTGATTAGCTAGAATTGAGTACAACTAAATCTAATTAACCTTATTTGACTGTAAGGAGAACGGGTAAACTTTAACGCATTCCAATAGATTCAGATCAACTGAATTGGACGAAAGGAACTTCAATGAACAACAATTAACAACAATCCCTTGATTTCATTTACATTCGAACGACAACGGATGACCTTAAACGCATTCAAATCGAATCAAATGAATTGAGTTTGATAGAATGAACTTTAATTAGTTAGAATTGAGTAGAACTCAATCTAATTGACTCCATTTGACTGTAAGTAGAACGAGTAAACTTTAAAGCATTCGAATAGATTCAAAACAACTGAATTGGACGAAAGGAACTTTGATGAAATACAATTAACAACAATCCCTTTATTTCATTTACATTCGAACGACAAGGAATGACCTTAAAGGCATTGAAATCGAATTAAATGAATTGAGTTTGATACAATGAACTTTGATTAGCTAGAATTGAGTAGAACTCAATCTAATTAACCTTATTTGACTGTAAGGAGAACGGGTAAACTTTAACGCATTCCAATAGATTCAGAACAACTGAATTGGACGAAAGGAACTTCGATGAACAACAATTAACAACAATCCCTTTATTTCATTTACATTCGAACGACATGGAATGACCTTAAAGGCATTGAAATCGAATTAAATGAATTGAGTTTGATACAATGAACTTTGATTAGCTAGAATTGAGTACAACTAAATCTAATTAATATTATTTGACTGTAAGGAGAACGGGTAAACTTTAACGCATTCCAATAGATTCAGAACAACTGAATTGGACGAAAGGAACTTCAATCAACAACAATTAACAACAATCCCTTGATTTCATTTACATTCGAACGACAACGGATGACCTTAAAGGCATTCAAATCGAATCAAATGAATTGAGTTTGATAGAATGAACTTTCATTTGCTAGAATTGAGTACAACTCAATCTAATTGACTTGATTTGATTATAAGGAGAACGAGTAAACTTTAACACATTCCAATAGATTCAAAACAACTGAATTGGACGAAAGGAACTTCAATGAACAACAATTAACAACAATCCCTTGATTTCATTTACATTCGAACGACAACGGATGACCTTAAAGGCATTCAAATCGAATCGAATGAATTGAGTTTGATAGAATGAACATTGATTAGTTAGAATTGAGTAGAACTCAATCTAATTGACTCCATTTGACTGTAAGTACAACGAGTAAACTTTAAAGCATTCGAATAGATTCAAAAGAACTGAATTGGACGAAAGAAACTTCGATGAACAACAATTAACAACAATCCCTTTATTTCATTTACATTCGAACGACAAGGAATGACCTTAAAGGCATTGAAATCGAATTAAATGAATTGAGTTTGATACAATGAACTTTGATTAGCTAGAATTGAGTAGAACTCAATCTAATTAAACTTATTTGACTGTAAGGAGAACGGGTAAACTTTAACGCATTCCAATAGATTCAGAACAACTGAATTGGACGAAAGGAACTTCGATGAACAACAATTAACAACAATCCCTTTATTTCATTTACATTCGAACGACAAGGAATGACCTTAAAGGCATTGAAATCGAATTAAATGAATTGAGTTTGATACAATGAACTTTGATTAGCTAGAATTGAGTACAACTAAATCTAATTAATATTATTTGACTGTAAGGAGAACGGGTAAACTTTAACGCATTCCAATAGATTCAGAACAACTGAATTGGACGAAAGGAACTTCAATCAACAACAATTAACAACAATCCCTTGATTTCATTTACATTCGAACGACAACGGATGACCTTAAAGGCATTCAAATCGAATCAAATGAATTGAGTTTGATAGAATGAACTTTCATTTGCTAGAATTGAGTACAACTCAATCTAATTGACTTGATTTGATTATAAGGAGAACGAGTAAACTTTAACACATTCCAATAGATTCAAAACAACTGAATTGGACGAAAGGAACTTCAATGAACAACAATTAACAACAATCCCTTGATTTCATTTACATTCGAACGACAACGGATGACCTTAAAGGCATTCAAATCGAATCGAATGAATTGAGTTTGATAGAATGAACATTGATTAGTTAGAATTGAGTAGAACTCAATCTAATTGACTCCATTTGACTGTAAGTACAACGAGTAAACTTTAAAGCATTCGAATAGATTCAAAAGAACTGAATTGGACGAAAGAAACTTCGATGAACAACAATTAACAACAATCCCTTTATTTCATTTACATTCGAACGATAAGGAATGACCATAAAGGCATTGAAATCGAATTAAATGAATTTAGTTTGATACAATGAACTTTTATTAGCTAGAATTGAGTACAACTAAATCTAATTAACCTTATTTGACTGTAAGGAGAACGGGGAAACTTTAACGCATTCCAATAGATTCAGAACAACTGAATTGGACGAAAGGAACTTCAATCAACAACAATTAACAACAATCCCTTGATTTCATTTACATTCGAACGACAACGGATGACCTTAAAGGCATTCAAATCGAATCAAATGAATTGAGTTTGATAGAATGAACTTTCATTTGCTAGAATTGAGTACAACTCAATCTAATTGTCTTGATTTGACTGTAAGGAGAACGAGTAAACTTTAAAGCATTCCCATAGATTCGAAACAACTGAATTGGACGAAAGGAACTTCGATGAACAACAATTAACAACAATCCCTTTATTTCAGTTACATTCGAAGGACAAGGAATGACCTTAAAGGCATTCAAATCGAATAAAATGAATTGAGTTTGATAGAATGAACTTTCATTAGCTAGAATTGAGTACAACTCAATCTAATTGTCTTGATTTGACTGTAAGGAGAACGAGTAAACTTTAAAGCATTCCCATAGATTCGAAACAACTGAATTGGACGAAAGGAACTTCGATGAACAACAATTAACAACAATCCCTTTATTTCAGTTACATTCGAAGGACAAGGAATGACCTTAAAGGCATTGAAACCGAATTAAATGAATTGAGTTTGATAGAATGAACGTCGATTAGTTAGAATTGAGTAAAACTCAATCTAATTGACTTGATTTGACTGTAAGTAGAACAAGTAAACTTTAAAGCATTCGAATAGATTCAAAACAACTGAATTGGACGAATGGAACTTTGATGAACAACAATTAACAACAATCCCATTATTTCATTTACATTCGAATGACAAGGAATGACCTTAAAGGCATTGAAATCGAATTAAATGAATTGAGTTTGATACAATGAACTTTGATTAGCATGAATTGAGTAGAACTCAATCTAATTAACCTTATTTGACTGTAAGGAGAACGGGTAAACTTTAACGCATTCCAATAGATTCAGAACAACTGAATTGGACGAAAGGAACTTCGAAGAACAACAATTAACAACAATCCCTTTATTTCATTTACATTCGAACGACAAGGAATGACCATAAAGGCATTGAAATCGAATTAAATGAATTTAGTTTGATACAAGAACTTTTATTAGCTAGAATTGAGTACAACTAAATCTAATTAACCTTATTTGACTGTAAGGAGAACGGGTAAACTTTAACGCATTCCAATAGATTCAGAACAACTGAATTGGACGAAAGGAACTTCAATCAACAACAATTAACAACAATCCCTTGATTTCATTTACATTCGAACGACAACGGATGACCGTAAAGGCATTCAAATCGAATAAAATGAATTGAGTTTGATAGAATGAACTTTCATTAGCTAGAATTGAGTACAACTCAATCTAATTGTCTTGATTTGACTGTAAGGAGAACGAGTAAACTTTAACGCATTCCAATAGATTCAGAACAACTGAATTGGACGAAAGGAACTTCAATCAACAACAATTAACAACAATCCCTTGATTTCATTTACATTCGAACGACAACGGATGACCTTAAAGGCATTCAAATCGAATCAAATGAATTGAGTTTGATAGAATGAACTTTCATTTGCTAGAATTGAGTACAACTCAATCTAATTGACTTGATTTGACTGTAACGAGAACGAGTAAACTTTAACGCATTCCAATAAATTGAAAACAACTGAATTGGACGAAAGGAACTTCGATGAAAAACAATTAACAACAATCCCTTGATTTCATTTACATTCGAACGACAAGGAATGACCTTAAAGGCATTGAAATCGAATTAAATGAATTGAGTTTGATACAATGAACTTTGATTAGCAAGAATTGAGTAGAACTCAATCTAATTAACCTTATTTGACTGTAAGGAGAACGGGTAAACTTTAACGCATTCCAATAGATTCAGAACAACTGAATTGGACGAAAGGAACTTCGAAGAACAACAATTAACAACAATCCCTTTATTTCATTTACATTCGAACGACAAGGAATGACCTTAAAGGCATTGAAATCGAATTAAATGAATTGAGTTTGATACAATGAACTTTGATTAGCTAGAATTGAGTAGAACTCAATCTAATTAACCTTATTTGACTGTAAGGAGAACGGGTAAACTTTAACGCATTCCAATAGATTCAGAACAACTGAATTGGACGAAAGGAACTTCGATGAACAACAATTAACAACAATCCCTTTATTTCATTTACATTCGAACGACAACGGATGACCGTAAAGGCATTCAAATCGAATAAAATGAATTGAGTTTGATAGAATGAACTTTCATTAGCTAGAATTGAGTACAACTCAATCTAATTGTCTTGATTTGACTGTAAGGAGAACGAGTAAACTTTAAAGCATTCCCATAGATTCGAAACAACTGAATTGGACGAAAGGAACTTCGATGAACAACAATTAACAACAATCCCTTTATTTCAGTTACATTCGAAGGACAAGGAATGACCTTAAAGGCATTGAAACCGAATTAAATGAATTGAGTTTGATAGAATGAACGTCGATTAGTTAGAATTGAGTAGAACTCAATCTAATTGACTTGATTTGACTGTAAGTAGAACAAGTAAACTTTAAAGCATTCGAATAGATTCAAAACAACTGAATTGGACGAATGGAACTTCGATGAACAACAATTAACAACAATCCCTTTATTTCATTTACATTCGAATGACAAGGAATGACCTTAAAGGCATTGAAATCGAATTAAATGAATTGAGTTTGATACAATGAACTTTGATTAGCATGAATTGAGTAGAACTCAATCTAATTAACCTTATTTGACTGTAAGGAGAACGGGTAAACTTTAACGCATTCCAATAGATTCAGAACAACTGAATTGGACGAAAGGAACTTCAATCAACAACAATTAACAACAATCCCTTGATTTCATTTACATTCGAACGACAACGGATGACCTTAAACGCATTCAAATCGAATCAAATGAATTGAGTTTGATAGAATGAACTTTCATTTGCTAGAATTGAGTACAACTCAATCTAATTAACCTTATTTGACTGTAAGGAGAACGGGTAAACTTTAACGCATTCCAATAGATTCAAAACAACTGAATTGGACGAAAGGAACTTCGATGGACAACAATTAACAACAATCCCTTTATTTCATTTACATTCGAACGACAAGGAATGACCTTAAAGGCATTGAAATCGAATTAAATGAATTGAGTTTGATACAATGAACTTTGATTAGCTAGAATTGAGTACAACTCAATCTAATTAACCTTATTTGACTGTAAGGAGAACGGGTAAACTTTAACGCATTCCAATAGATTCAGAACAACTGAATTGGACGAAAGGAACTTCAATCAACAACAATTAACAACAATCCCTTGATTTCATTTACATTCGAACGACAACGGATGACCTTAAAGGCATTCAAATCGAATCAAATGAATTGAGTTTGATAGAATGAACTTTCATTTGCTAGAATTGAGTACAACTCAATCTAATTGACTTGATTTGACTGTAACGAGAACGAGTAAACTTTAACGCATTCCAATAAATTGAAAACAACTGAATTGGACGAAAGGAACTTCGATGAAAAACAATTAACAACAATCCCTTGATTTCATTTACATTCGAACGACAAGGAATGACCTTAAAGGCATTGAAATCGAATTAAATGAATTGAGTTTGATACAATGAACTTTGATTAGCAAGAATTGAGTAGAACTCAATCTAATTAACCTTATTTGACTGTAAGGAGAACGGGTAAACTTTAACGCATTCCAATAGATTCAGAACAACTGAATTGGACGAAAGGAACTTCGAAGAACAACAATTAACAACAATCCCTTTATTTCATTTACATTCGAACGACAAGGAATGACCTTAAAGGCATTGAAATCGAATTAAATGAATTGAGTTTGATACAATGAACTTTGATTAGCTAGAATTGAGTAGAACTCAATCTAATTAACCTTATTTGACTGTAAGGAAAACGGGTAAACTTTAACGCATTCCAATAGATTCAGAACAACTGAATTGGACGAAAGGAACTTCGATGAACAACAATTAACAACAATCCCTTTATTTCATTTACATTCGAACGACAACGGATGACCGTAAAGGCATTCAAATCGAATAAAATGAATTGAGTTTGATAGAATGAACTTTCATTAGCTAGAATTGAGTACAACTCAATCTAATTGTCTTGATTTGACTGTAAGGAGAACGAGTAAACTTTAAAGCATTCCCATAGATTCGAAACAACTGAATTGGACGAAAGGAACTTCGATGAACAACAATTAACAACAATCCCTTTATTTCAGTTACATTCGAAGGACAAGGAATGACCTTAAAGGCATTGAAACCGAATTAAATGAATTGAGTTTGATAGAATGAACGTCGATTAGTTAGAATTGAGTAGAACAAGTAAACTTTAAAGCATTCGAATAGATTCAAAACAACTGAATTGGACGAATGGAACTTCGATGAACAACAATTAACAACAATCCCTTTATTTCATTTACATTCGAACGACAAGGAATGACCTTAAAGGCATTGAAATCGAATTAAATGAATTGAGTTTGATACAATTTACTTTGATTAGCTAGAATTGAGTAGAACTCAATCTAATTAACCTTATTTGACTGTAAGGAGAACGGGTAAACTTTAACGCATTCCAATAGATTCAGAACAACTGAATTGGACGAAAGGAACTTCGAAGAACAACAATTAACAACAATCCCTTTATTTCATTTACATTCGAACGACAAGGAATGACCTTAAAGGCATTGAAATCGAATTAAATGAATTGAGTTTGATACAATGAACTTTGATTAGCTAGAATTGAGTAGAACTCAATCTAATTAACCTTATTTGACTGTAAGGAGAACGGGTAAACTTTAACGCATTCCAACAGATTCAGAACAACTGAATTGGACGAAAGGAACTTCGATGAACAACAATTAACAACAATCCCTTTATTTCATTTACATTCGAACGACAAGGAATGACCTTAAAGGCATTGAAATCGAATTAAATGAATTGAGTTTGATACAATGAACTTTGATTAGCTAGAATTGAGTACAACTAAATCTGATTAATATTATTTGACTGTAAGGAGAACGGGTAAACTTTAACGCATTCCAATAGATTCAGAACAACTGAATTGGACGAAAGGAACTTCAATCAACAACAATTAACAACAATCCCTTGATTTCATTTACATTCGAACGACAACGGATGACCTTAAAGGCATTCAAATCGAATCAAATGAATTCAGTTTGATAGAATGAACTTTCATTTGCTAGAATTGAGTACAACTCAATCTAATTGACTTGATTTGACTGTAAGTAGAACGAGTAAACTTTAAAGCATTCGAATAGATTCAAAACAACTGAATTGGACGAATGGAACTTCGATGAACAACAATTAACAACAATCCCTTGATTTCATTTACATTCGAACGACAAGGAATGACCTTAAAGGCATTGAAATCGAATTTAATGAATTGAGTTTGATACAATGAACTTTAATTAGCTAGAATTGAGTAGAACTCAATCTAATTAACCTTATTTGACTGTAAGGAGAACGGGTAAACTTTAACGCATTCCAATAGATTCAGAACAACTGAATTGGACGAAAGGAACTTCGAAGAACAACAATTAACAACAATCCCTTTATTTCATTTACATTCGAACGACAAGGAATGACCTTAAAGGCATTGAAATCGAATTAAATGAATTGAGTTTGATACAATGAACTTTGATTAGCTAGAATTGAGTAGAACTCAATCTAATTAACCTTATTTGACTGTAAGGAGAACGGGTAAACATTAACGCATTCCAATAGATTCAGAACAACTGAATTGGACGAAAGGAACTTCGATGAACAACAATTAACAACAATCCCTTTATTTCATTTACATTCGAACGACAACGGATGACCGTAAAGGCATTCAAATCGAATAAAATGAATTGAGTTTGATAGAATGAACTTTCATTAGCTAGAATTGAGTACAACTCAATCTAATTGTCTTGATTTGACTGTAAGGAGAACGAGTAAACTTTAAAGCATTCCCATAGATTCGAAACAACTGAATTGGACGAAAGGAACTTCGATGAACAACAATTAACAACAATCCCTTTATTTCAGTTACATTCGAAGGACAAGGAATGACCTTAAAGGCATTGAAACCGAATTAAATGAATTGAGTTTGATAGAATGAACGTCGATTAGTTAGAAGTGAGTAGAACTCAATCTAATTGACTTGATTTGACTGTAAGTAGAACAAGTAAACTTTAAAGCATTCGAATAGATTCAAAACAACTGAATTGGACGAATGGAACTTCGATGAACAACAATTAACAACAATCCCTTTATTTCATTTACATTCGAACGACAAGGAATGACCTTAAAGGCATTGAAATCGAATTAAATGAATTGAGTTTGATACAATGAACTTTGATTAGCTAGAATTGAGTAGAACTCAATCTAATTAACCTTATTTGACTGTAAGGAGAACGGGTAAACTTTAACGCATTCCAATAGATTCAGAACAACTGAATTGGACGAAAGGAACTTCGAAGAACAACAATTAACAACAATCCCTTTATTTCATTTACATTCGAACGACAAGGAATGACCTTAAAGGCATTGAAATCGAATTAAATGAATTGAGTTTGATACAATGAACTTTGATTAGCTAGAATTGAGTAGAACTCAATCTAATTAACCTTATTTGACTGTAAGGAGAACGGGTAAACTTTAACGCATTCCAATAGATTCAGAACAACTGAATTGGACGAAAGGAACTTCGATGAACAACAATTAACAACAATCCCTTTATTTCATTTACATTCGAACGACAAGGAATGACCTTAAAGGCATTGAAATCGAATTAAATGAATTGAGTTTGATACAATGAACTTTGATTAGCTAGAATTGAGTACAACTAAATCTAATTAATATTATTTGACTGTAAGGAGAACGGGTAAACTTTAACGCATTCCAATAGATTCAGAACAACTGAATTGGACGAAAGGAACTTCAATCAACAACAATTAACAACAATCCCTTGATTTCATTTACATTCGAACGACAACGGATGACCTTAAAGGCATTCAAATCGAATCAAATGAATTGAGTTTGATAGAATGAACTTTCATTTGCTAGAATTGAGTACAACTCAATCTAATTGACTTGATTTGACTGTAACGAGAACGAGTAAACTTTAACGCATTCCAATAAATTGAAAACAACTGAATTGGACGAAAGGAACTTCAATGAAAAACAATTAACAACAATCCCTTGATTTCATTTACATTCGAACGACAACGGATGACCTTAAAGGCATTCAAATCGAATCAAATGAATTGAGTTTGATTGAATGAACTTCGATTAGTTAGAATTGAGTATAACTCAATCTAATTGACTTGATTTGACTGTAAGTAGAACGAGAAAACTTTAAAGCATTCGAATAGATTCAAAACAACTGAATTGGACGAAAGGAACTTTGATGAAATACAATTAACAACAATCCCTTTATTTCATTTACATTCGAACGACAAGGAATGACCTTAAAGGCATTGAAAACGAATTAAATGAATTGAGTTTGATACAATGAACTTTGATTAGCTAGAATTGAGTAGAACTCAATCTAATTAACCTTATTTGACTGTAAGGAGAACGGGTAAACTTTAACGCATTCCAATAGATTCAGAACAACTGAATTGGACGAAAGGAACTTCGATGAACAAATATTAACAACAATCCCTTTATTTCATTTACATTCGAACGACAAGGAATGACCTTAAAGGCATTGAAATCGAATTAAATGAATTGAGTTTGATACAATGAACTTTGATTAGCTAGAATTGAGTACAACTAAATCTAATTAATATTATTTGACTGTAAGGAGAACGGGTAAACTTTAACGCATTCCAATAGATTCAGAACAACTGAATTGGACGAAAGGAACTTCAATCAACAACAATTAACAACAATCCCTTCATTTCATTTACATTCGAACGACAACGGATGACCTTAAAGGCATTCAAATCGAATCAAATGAATTGAGTTTGATAGAATGAACTTTCATTTGCTAGAATTGAGTACAACTCAATCTAATTGACTTGATTTGATTATAAGGAGAACGAGTAAACTTTAACACATTCCAATAGATTCAAAACAACTGAATTGAACGAAAGGAACTTCAATGAACAACAATTAACAACAATCCCTTGATTTCATTTACATTCGAACGACAACGGATGACTTTAAAGGCATTCAAATCGAATCGAATGAATTGAGTTTGATAGAATGAACTTTGATTAGTTAGAATTGAGTAGAACTCAATCTAATTGACTCCATTTGACTGTAAGTAGAACGAGTAAACTTTAAAGCATTCGAATAGATTCAAAAGAACTGAATTGGACGAAAGAAACTTCGATGAACAACAATTAACAACAATCCCTTTATTTCATTTACATTGGAACGACAAGGAATGACCATAAAGGCATTGAAATCGAATTAAATGAATTTAGTTTGATACAATGAACTTTTATTAGTTAGAATTGAGTACAACTAAATCTAATTAACCTTATTTGACTGTAAGGAGAACGGGTAAACTTTAACGCATTCCAATAGATTCAGAACAACTGAATTGGACGAAAGGAACTTCAATCAACAAAAATTAACAACAATCCCTTGATTTCATTTACATTCGAACGACAACGGATGACCGTAAAGGCATTCAAATCGAATAAAATGAATTGAGTTTCATAGAATGAACTTTCATTAGCTAGAATTGAGTACAACTCAATCTAATTGTCTTGATTTGACTGTAAGGAGAACGAGTAAACTTTAAAGCATTCCCATAGATTCGAAACAACTGAATTGGACGAAAGGAACTTTGATGAAATACAATTAACAACAATCCCTTTATTTCATTTACATTCGAACGACAAGGAATGACCTTAAAGGCATTGAAATCGAATTTAATGAATTGAGTTTGATACAATGAACTTTAATTAGCTAGAATTGAGTAGAACTCAATCTAATTAACCTTATTTGACTGTAAGGAGAACGGGTAAACTTTAACGCATTCCAATAGATTCAGAACAACTGAATTGGACGAAAGGAACTTCGATGAACAACAATTAACAACAATCCCTTTATTTCATTTACATTCGAACGACAAGGAATGACCTTAAAGGCATTGAAATCGAATTAAATGAATTGAGTTTGATACAATGAACTTTGATTAGCTAGAATTGAGTACAACTAAATCTAATTAATATTATTTGACTGTAAGGAGAACGGGTAAACTTTAACGCATTCCAATAGATTCAGAACAACTGAATTGGACGAAAGGAACTTCAATCAACAACAATTAACAACAATCCCTTGATTTCATTTACATTCGAACGACAACGGATGACCTTAAAGGCATTCAAATCGAATCAAATGAATTGAGTTTGATAGAATGAACTTTCATTTGCTAGAATTGAGTACAACTCAATCTAATTGACTTGATTTGACTGTAACGAGAACGAGTAAACTTTAACGCATTCCAATAAATTGAAAACAACTGAATTGGACGAAAGGAACTTCAATGAAAAACAATTAACAACAATCCCTTGATTTCATTTACATTTGAACGACAACGGATGACCTTAAAGGCATTCAAATCGAATCAAATGAATTGAGTTTGATTGAATGAACTTCGATTAGTCAGAATTGAGTATAACTCAATCTAATTGACTTGATTTGACTGTAAGTAGAACGAGTAAACTTTAAAGCACTCGAATAGATTCAAAACAACTGAATTGGACGAAAGGACTTTGATGAAATACAATTAACAACAATCCCTTTATTTCATTTACATTCGAACGACAAGGAATGACCATAAAGGCATTGAAATCGAATTAAATGAATTGAGTTTGATACAATGAACTTTGATTAGCTAGAATTGAGTACAACTAAATCTAATTAACCTTATTTGACTGTAAGGAGAACGGGTAAACTTTAACGCATTCCAATAGATTCAGATCAACTGAATTGGACGAAAGGAACTTCAATCAACAACAATTAACAACAATCCCTTGATTTCATTCACATTCGAACGACAACGGATGACCTTAAAGGCATTCAAATCGAATTAAATGAATTGAGTTTGATACAATGAACTTTGATTAGCTAGAATTGAGTACAGCTAAATCTAATTAATCTTATTTGACTGTAAGGAGAACGGGTAAACTTTAACGCATTCCAATAGATTCAGAACAACTGAATTGGACGAAAGGAACTTCGAAGAACAACAATTAACAACAATCCCTTGATTTCATTTACATTCGAACGACAACGGATGACCTTAAACGCATTCAAATCGAATCAAATGAATTGAGTTTGATAGAATGAACTTTGATTAGTTAGAATTGAGTAGAACTCAATCTAATTGACTTGATTTGACTGTAAGTAGAACGAGAAAACTTTAAAGCATTCGAATAGATTCAAAACAACTGAATTGGACGAAAGGAACTTTGATGAAATACAATTAACAACAATCCCTTTATTTCATTTACATTCGAACGACAAGGAATGACCTTAAAGGCATTGAAATCGAATTAAATGAATTGAGTTTGATACAATGAACTTTGATTAGCTAGAATTGAGTAGAACTCAATCTAATTAACCTTATTTGACTGTAAGGAGAACGGGTAAACTTTAACGCATTCCAATAGATTCAGAACAACTGAATTGGACGAAAGGAACTTCGATGAACAACAATTAACAACAATCCCTTTATTTCATTTACATTCGAACGACAAGGAATGACCTTAAAGGCATTGAAATCGAATTAAATGAATTGAGTTTGATACAATGAACTTTGATTAGCTAGAATTGAGTACAACTAAATCTAATTAATATTATTTGACTGTAAGGAGAACGGGTAAACTTTAACGCATTCCAATAGATTCAGAACAACTGAATTGGACGAAAGGAACTTCAATCAACAAAAATTAACAACAATCCCTTGATTTCATTTACATTCGAACGACAACGGATGACCGTAAAGGCATTCAAATCGAATAAAATGAATTGAGTTTCATAGAATGAACTTTCATTAGCTAGAATTGAGTACAACTCAATCTAATTGTCTTGATTTGACTGTAAGGAGAACGAGTAAACTTTAAAGCATTCCCATAGATTCGAAACAACTGAATTGGACGAAAGGAACATTGATGAAATACAATTAACAACAATCCTTTTATTTCATTTACATTCGAACGACAAGGAATGACCTTAAAGGCATTGAAATCGAATTTAATGAATTGAGTTTGATACAATGAACTTTAATTAGCTAGAATTGAGTAGAACTCAATCTAATTAACCTTATTTGACTGTAAGGAGAACGGGTAAACTTTAACGCATTCCAATAGATTCAGAACAACTGAATTGGACGAAAGGAACTTCGATGAACAACAATTAACAACAATCCCTTTATTTCATTTACATTCGAACGACAAGGAATGACCTTAAAGGCATTGAAATCGAATTAAATGAATTGAGTTTGATACAATGAACTTTGATTAGCTAGAATTGAGTACAACTAAATCTAATTAATATTATTTGACTGTAAGGAGAACGGGTAAACTTTAACGCATTCCAATAGATTCAGAACAACTGAATTGGACGAAAGGAACTTCAATCAACAACAATTAACAACAATCCCTTGATTTCATTTACATTCGAACGACAACGGATGACCTTAAAGGCATTCAAATCGAATCAAATGAATTGAGTTTGATAGAATGAACTTTCATTTGCTAGAATTGAGTACAACTCAATCTAATTGACTTGATTTGACTGTAACGAGAACGAGTAAACTTTAACGCATTCCAATAAATTGAAAACAACTGAATTGGACGAAAGGAACTTCAATGAAAAACAATTAACAACAATCCCTTGATTTCATTTACATTCGAACGACAACGGATGACCTTAAAGGCATTCAAATCGAATCAAATGAATTGAGTTTGATTGAATGAACTTCGATTAGTCAGAATTGAGTATAACTCAATCTAATTGACTTGATTTGACTGTAAGTAGAACGAGTAAACTTTAAAGCACTCGAATAGATTCAAAACAACTGAATTGGACGAAAGGACTTTGATGAAATACAATTAACAACAATCCCTTTATTTCATTTACATTCGAACGACAAGGAATGACCATAAAGGCATTGAAATCGAATTAAATGAATTGAGTTTGATACAATGAACTTTGATTAGCTAGAATTGAGTACAACTAAATCTAATTAACCTTATTTGACTGTAAGGAGAACGGGTAAACTTTAACGCATTCCAATAGATTCAGATCAACTGAATTGGACGAAAGGAACTTCAATCAACAACAATTAACAACAATCCCTTGATTTCATTCACATTCGAACGACAACGGATGACCTTAAAGGCATTCAAATCGAATTAAATGAATTGAGTTTGATACAATGAACTTTGATTAGCTAGAATTGAGTACAGCTAAATCTAATTAATCTTATTTGACTGTAAGGAGAACGGGTAAACTTTAACGCATTCCAATAGATTCAGAACAACTGAATTGGACGAAAGGAACTTCGAAGAACAACAATTAACAACAATCCCTTGATTTCATTTACATTCGAACGACAACGGATGACCTTAAACGCATTCAAATCGAATCAAATGAATTGAGTTTGATAGAATGAACTTTGATTAGTTAGAATTGAGTAGAACTCAATCTAATTGACTTGATTTGACTGTAAGTAGAACGAGAAAACTTTAAAGCATTCGAATAGATTCAAAACAACTGAATTGGACGAAAGGAACTTTGATGAAATACAATTAACAACAATCCCTTTATTTCATTTACATTCGAACGACAAGGAATGACCTTAAAGGCATTGAAATCGAATTAAATGAATTGAGTTTGATACAATGAACTTTGATTAGCTAGAATTGAGTAGAACTCAATCTAATTAACCTTATTTGACTGTAAGGAGAACGGGTAAACTTTAACGCATTCCAATAGATTCAGAACAACTGAATTGGACGAAAGGAACTTCGATGAACAACAATTAACAACAATCCCTTTATTTCATTTACATTCGAACGACAAGGAATGACCTTAAAGGCATTGAAATCGAATTAAATGAATTGAGTTTGATACAATGAACTTTGATTAGCTAGAATTGAGTACAACTAAATCTAATTAATATTATTTGACTGTAAGGAGAACGGGTAAACTTTAACGCATTCCAATAGATTCAGAACAACTGAATTGGACGAAAGGAACTTCAATCAACAAAAATTAACAACAATCCCTTGATTTCATTTACATTCGAACGACAACGGATGACCGTAAAGGCATTCAAATCGAATAAAATGAATTGAGTTTCATAGAATGAACTTTCATTAGCTAGAATTGAGTACAACTCAATCTAATTGTCTTGATTTGACTGTAAGGAGAACGAGTAAACTTTAAAGCATTCCCATAGATTCGAAACAACTGAATTGGACGAAAGGAACTTTGATGAAATACAATTAACAACAATCCCTTTATTTCATTTACATTCGAACGACAAGGAATGACCTTAAAGGCATTGAAATCGAATTTAATGAATTGAGTTTGATACAATGAACTTTAATTAGCTAGAATTGAGTAGAACTCAATCTAATTAACCTTATTTGACTGTAAGGAGAACGGGTAAACTTTAACGCATTCCAATAGATTCAGAACAACTGAATTGGACGAAAGGAACTTCGATGAACAACAATTAACAACAATCCCTTTATTTCATTTACATTCGAACGACAAGGAATGACCTTAAAGGCATTGAAATCGAATTAAATGAATTGAGTTTGATACAATGAACTTTGATTAGCTAGAATTGAGTACAACTAAATCTAATTAATATTATTTGACTGTAAGGAGAACGGGTAAACTTTAACGCATTCCAATAGATTCAGAACAACTGAATTGGACGAAAGGAACTTCAATCAACAACAATTAACAACAATCCCTTGATTTCATTTACATTCGAACGACAACGGATGACCTTAAAGGCATTCAAATCGAATCAAATGAATTGAGTTTGATAGAATGAACTTTCATTTGCTAGAATTGAGTACAACTCAATCTAATTGACTTGATTTGACTGTAACGAGAACGAGTAAACTTTAACGCATTCCAATAAATTGAAAACAACTGAATTGGACGAAAGGAACTTCAATGAAAAACAATTAACAACAATCCCTTGATTTCATTTACATTCGAACGACAACGGATGACCTTAAAGGCATTCAAATCGAATCAAATGAATTGAGTTTGATTGAATGAACTTCGATTAGTCAGAATTGAGTATAACTCAATCTAATTGACTTGATTTGACTGTAAGTAGAACGAGTAAACTTTAAAGCACTCGAATAGATTCAAAACAACTGAATTGGACGAAAGGACTTTGATGAAATACAATTAACAACAATCCCTTTATTTAATTTACATTCGAACGACAAGGAATGACCATAAAGGCATTGAAATCGAATTAAATGAATTGAGTTTGATACAATGAACTTTGATTAGCTAGAATTGAGTACAACTAAATCTAATTAACCTTATTTGACTGTAAGGAGAATGGGTAAACTTTAACGCATTCCAATAGATTCAGATCAACTGAATTGGACGAAAGGAACTTCAATCAACAACAATTAACAACAATCCCTTGATTTCATTCACATTCGAACGACAACGGATGACCTTAAAGGCATTCAAATCGAATTAAATGAATTGAGTTTGATACAATGAACTTTGATTAGCTAGAATTGAGTACAGCTAAATCTAATTAATCTTATTTGACTGTAAGGAGAACGGGTAAACTTTAACGCATTCCAATAGATTCAGAACAACTGAATTGGACGAAAGGAACTTCGAAGAACAACAATTAACAACAATCCCTTGATTTCATTTACATTCGAACGACAACGGATGACCTTAAACGCATTCAAATCGAATCAAATGAATTGAGTTTGATAGAATGAACTTTGATTAGTTAGAATTGAGTAGAACTCAATCTAATTGACTTGATTTGACTGTAAGTAGAACGAGAAAACTTTAAAGCATTCGAATAGATTCAAAACAACTGAATTGGACGAAAGGAACTTTGATGAAATACAATTAACAACAATCCCTTTATTTCATTTACATTCGAACGACAAGGAATGACCTTAAAGGCATTGAAATCGAATTAAATGAATTGAGTTTGATACAATGAACTTTGATTAGCTAGAATTGAGTAGAACTCAATCTAATTAACCTTATTTGACTGTAAGGAGAACGGGTAAACTTTAACGCATTCCAATAGATTCAGAACAACTGAATTGGACGAAAGGAACTTCGATGAACAACAATTAACAACAATCCCTTTATTTCATTTACATTCGAACGACAAGGAATGACCTTAAAGGCATTGAAATCGATTTAAATGAATTGAGTTTGATACAATGAACTTTGATTAGCTAGAATTGAGTACAACTAAATCTAATTAATATTATTTGACTGTAAGGAGAACGGGTAAACTTTAACGCATTCCAATAGATTCAGAACAACTGAATTGGACGAAAGGAACTTCAATCAACAACAATTAACAACAATCCCTTGATTTCATTTACATTCGAACGACAACGGATGACCGTAAAGGCATTCAGATCGAATCAAATGAATTGAGTTTGATAGAATGAACTTTCATTTGCTAGAATTGAGTACAACTCAATCTAATTGACTTGATTTGATTATAAGGAGAACGAGTAAACTTTAACACATTCCAATAGATTCAAAACAACTGAATTGGACGAAAGGAACTTCAATGAACAACAATTAACAACAATCTCTTGATTTCATTTACATTCGAATGACAACGGATGACCTTAAAGGCATTCAAATCGAATCAAATGAATTGAGTTTGATAGAATGAACTTTCATTTGATTCGATTTGTACTCAATTCTAGCTAATCAAAGTCCATTCTATCAAACTCAAATCATTTGATTCGATTTGAATGCTCTTAAGGTCATCCCTTGTCGTTCGAATGTAAATGAAATCGAGGGATTGTTGCTAATTGTTGTTGATTGAAATTCCTTTCATCCGATTCAGTTGTTTTGAATCTTTTGGAATGCGTTAAAGTTTACTGGTTCTGATTACAATCAAGTCAATTCGATTGAGTGGTACTCAATTTTAACAAATCAAAGTGCATTCTATCAAATTCAATTAATTGGATTCGATTTGAATGCCTCTAAGGTCATCCCTTGTCGTTAGAATGTAAATGAAATCGAGAGATTGTTGCTAATTGTTGTTGATTGAAGTTCTTTTCATCCGATTCAGTTATTTTGAATCTTTTGGAATGCGTTAAAGTTTACTCGTTCTCATTACAATCAAGTCAATTCGATTGAGTGGTACTCATTTTTAACAAATCAAAGTTCATTCTATCAAACTCAATTCATTTGATTCGATTTGAATGCCTTTAAGGTCATCCCTTGTCGTTCGAATGTAATTGAAATCGAGGGATTGTTGCTAATTGTTGTTGATTGAAGTTCCTTTAATCCGATTCAGTTGTTTTGATTCTTTTGGAATGCGATAAAGTTTACTCGTTCTCATTACACTCAAATCAAGTCAATTAGATTGAGTTGTACTCAATTCTAGCTAATCAAAGTCCATTCTATCAAACTCAAATCATTTGATTCGATTTGAATGCTCTTAAGGTCATCCCTTGTCGTTCGAATGTAAATGAAATCGAGGGATTGTTGCTAATTGTTGTTGATTGAAATTCCTTTCATCCGATTCAGTTGTTTTGAATCATTTGGAATGCGTTAAAGTTTACTGGTTCTCATTACAATCAAGTCAATTCGATTGAGTGGTACTCAATTTTAACAAATCAAAGTGCATTCTATCAAATTCAATTAATTGGATTCGATTTGAATGCCTCTAAGGTCATCCCTTGTCGTTAGAATGTAAATGAAATCGAGGGATTGTTGCTAATTGTTGTTGATTGAAGTTCTTTTCATCCGATTCAGTTATTTTGAATCTTTTGGAATGCGTTAAAGTTTACTCGTTCTCATTACAATCAAGTCAATTCGATTGAGTGGTACTCATTTTTAACAAATCAAAGTTCATTCTATCAAACTCAATTCATTTGATTCGATTTGAATGCCTTTAAGGTCATCCCTTGTCGTTCGAATGTAATTGAAATCGAGGGATTGTTGCTAATTGTTGTTGATTGAAGTTCCTTTCATCCGATTCAGTTGTTTTGATTCTTTTGGAATGCGTTAAAGTTTACTCGTTCCCGTTACAGTCAACTCAAGTCAACCAGATTGAGTTGTACTCAATTCTAGCTAATCAAAGTCCATTTTATCAAACTGAAATAATTTGATTCGATTTGAATGCCTTTAAGGTCATCCCTTGTCGTTCGAATGTAAATGAAATCAAGGGATTGTTGTTAATTGTTGTTGATTGAAGTTTGCTTTCATCCGATTCAGTTGTTTTGAATCTTTTGGAATGCGTTAAAGTTTACTCGTTCTCATTACAATAAAGTCAATTCGATTGAGTGGTACTCATTTTTAACAAATCAAAGTTCATTCTATCAAACTCAATTCATTTGATTCGATTTGAATGCCTTTAAGGCCATCCCTTGTCGTTCGAATGTAAATGAAATCGAGGGATTGTTGCTAATTGTTGTTGATTGAAGTTCCTTTCATCCGATTCAGTTGTTTTGATTCTTTTGGAATGCGTTAAAGTTTACTGGTTCTCGTTACAATCAAGTCAATTCGATAGAGTGGTACTCAATTTTAACAAATCAAAGTGCATTCTATCAAATTCAATTAATTGGATTCGATTTGAATGCCTCTAAGGTCATCCCTTGTCGTTAGAATGTAAATAAAATCGAGGGATTGTTGCTAATTGTAGTTGATTGAAATTCTTTTCATCCGATTCAGTTATTTTGAATCTTTTGGAATGCGTTAAAGTTTACTCGTTCTCATTACAATCAAGTCAATTCGATTGAGTGGTACTCAATTTTAAAAAATCAAAGTTCATTCTATCAAACTCAATTAATTTGATTCGATTTGAATGCCTTTAAGGTCATCCCTTGTCGTTCGAATGTAAATGAAATCCAGGGATTGTTGTTAATTGTTGTTGGTTGAAGTTCCTTTCATCCGATTCAGTTGTTTTGAATCTTTTGGAATGCGTTAAAGTTTACTCGTTCTCATTACAATCAAGTCAATCAGATTGAGTTCTACTCAATTCTATCTAATCAAAGTCCATTCTATCAAAATCAAATCATTTGATTCGATTAGAATTCCTTTAAGGCCATCCCTTGTCGTTCGAATGTAAATGAAATCGAGGGATTGTTGCTAATTGTTGTTGATTGAAGTTTCTTTCATCCGATTCAGTTGTTTTGATTCTTTTGGAATGCGATAAAGTTTACTCGTTCCCGTTACAGTCAAATCAAGTCAACTAGATTGAGTTGTACTCAATTCTAGCTAATCAAAGTCCATTCTATCAAACTCAAATCTTTTAATTCGATTTGAATGCCTTTAAGGTCATCCCTTGTCGTTCGAATGTAAACGAAATCGAGGGATTGTTGCTAATTGTTGTTGATTGAAGTACCTTTCATCCGATTTAGTTGTTTTGATTCTTTTGGAATGCGTTAAAGTTTACTCGTTCTCATTACAGTCAAGTCAATTCGATTGAGTGGTACTCAATTTTAACAAATCAAAGTGCATTCTATCAAATTCAATTAATTGGATTCGATTTGAATGCCTCTAAGGTCATCCCTTGTCGTTAGAATGTAAATGAAATCGAGGGATTGTTGCTAATTGTTGTTGATTGAAGTTCTTTTCATCCGATTCAGTTATTTTGAATCTTTTGGAATGTGTTAAAGTTTACTCGTTCTCATTACAATCAAGTCAATTCGATTGAGTGGTACTCAATTTTAACAAATCAAAGTTCATTCTATCAAACTCAATTAATTTGATTCGATTTGAATGCCTTTAAGGTCATCCCTTGTCGTTCGAATGTAAATGAAATCCAGGGATTGTTGTTAATTGTTGTTGATTGAAGTTCCTTTCATCCGATTCAGTTGTTTTGAATCTTTTGGAATGCGTTAAAGTTTACTCGTTCTCATTACAATCAAGTCAATCAGATTGAGTTGTACTCAATTCTATCTAATCAAAGTCCATTCTATCAAAATCAAATCATTTGATTCGATTAGAATTCCTTTAAGGCCATCCCTTGTCGTTCGAATGTAAATGAAATCGAGGGATTGTTGCTAATTGTTGTTGATTGAAGTTTCTTTCATCCGATTCAGTTGTTTTGATTCTTTTGGAATGCGATAAAGTTTACTCGTTCCCGTTACAGTCAAATCAAGTCAACTAGATTGAGTTGTACTCAATTCTAGCTAATCAAAGTCCATTCTATCAAACTCAAATCTTTTAATTCGATTTGAATGCCTTTAAGGTCATCCCTTGTCGTTCGAATGTAAACGAAATCGAGGGATTGTTGCTAATTGTTGTTGATTGAAGTACCTTTCATCCGATTTAGTTGTTTTGATTCTTTTGGAATGCGTTAAAGTTTACTCGTTCTCATTACAGTCAAGTCAATTCGATTGAGTGGTACTCAATTTTAACAAATCAAAGTGCATTCTATCAAATTCAATTAATTGGATTCGATTTGAATGCCTCTAAGGTCATCCCTTGTCGTTAGAATGTAAATGAAATCGAGGGATTGTTGCTAATTGTTGTTGATTGAAGTTCTTTTCATCCGATTCAGTTGTTTTGATTCTTTTGGAATGCGATAAAGTTTACTCGTTCTCATTACACTCAAATCAAGTCAATTAGATTGAGTTGTACTCAATTCTAGCTAATCAAAGTTCATTCTATCAAACTCAAATCATTTGATTCGATTTGAATGCTCTTAAGGTCATCCCTTGTCGTTCGAATGTAAATGAAATCGAGGGATTGTTGCTAATTGTTGTTGATTGAAATTCCTTTCATCCGATTCAGTTGTTTTGAATCATTTGGAATGCGTTAAAGTTTACTGGTTCTCATTACAATCAAGTCAATTCGATTGAGTGGTACTCAATTTTAACAAATCAAAGTGCATTCTATCAAATTCAATTAATTGGATTCGATTTGAATGCCTCTAAGGTCATCCGTTGTCGTTAGAATGTAAATGAAATCGAGGGATTGTTGCTAATTGTTGTTGATTGAAGTTCTTTTCATCCGATTCAGTTATTTTGAATCTTTTGGAATGCGTTAAAGTTTACTCGTTCTCATTACAATCAAGTCAATTCGATTGAGTGGTACTCATTTTTAACAAATCAAAGTTCATTCTATCAAACTCAATTCATTTGATTCGATTTGAATGCCTTTAAGGTCATCCCTTGTCGTTCGAATGTAATTGAAATCGAGGGATTGTTGCTAATTGTTGTTGATTGAAGTTCCTTTCATCCGATTCAGTTGTTTTGATTCTTTTGGAATGCGTTAAAGTTTACTCGTTCCCGTTACAGTCAACTCAAGTCAACCAGATTGAGTTGTACTCAATTCTAGCTAATCAAAGTCCATTTTATCAAACTGAAATAATTTGATTCGATTTGAATGCCTTTAAGGTCATCCCTTGTCGTTCGAATGCAAATGAAATCAAGGGATTGTTGTTAATTGTTGTTGATTGAAGTTTGCTTTCATCCGATTCAGTTGTTTTGAATCTTTTGGAATGCGTTAAAGTTTACTCGTTCTCATTACAATAAAGTCAATTCGATTGAGTGGTACTCATTTTTAACAAATCAAAGTTCATTCTATCAAACTCAATTCATTTGATTCGATTTGAATGCCTTTAAGGCCATCCCTTGTCGTTCGAATGTAAATGAAATCGAGGGATTGTTGCTAATTGTTGTTGATTGAAGTTCCTTTCATCCGATTCAGTTGTTTTGATTCTTTTGGAATGCGTTAAAGTTTACTGGTTCTCGTTACAATCAAGTCAATTCGATAGAGTGGTACTCAATTTTAACAAATCAAAGTGCATTCTATCAAATTCAATTAATTGGATTCGATTTGAATGCCTCTAAGGTCATCCCTTGTCGTTAGAATGTAAATAAAATCGAGGGATTGTTGCTAATTGTAGTTGATTGAAGTTCTTTTCATCCGATTCAGTTATTTTGAATCTTTTGGAATGCGTTAAAGTTTACTCGTTCTCATTACAATCAAGTCAATTCGATTGAGTGGTACTCAATTTTAAAAAATCAAAGTTCATTCTATCAAACTCAATTAATTTGATTCGATTTGAATGCCTTTAAGGTCATCCCTTGTCGTTCGAATGTAAATGAAATCCAGGGATTGTTGTTAATTGTTGTTGGTTGAAGTTCCTTTCATCCGATTCAGTTGTTTTGAATCTTTTGGAATGCGTTAAAGTTTACTCGTTCTCATTACAATCAAGTCAATCAGATTGAGTTGTACTCAATTCTATCTAATCAAAGTCCATTCTATCAAAATCAAATCATTTGATTCGATTAGAATTCCTTTAAGGCCATCCCTTGTCGTTCGAATGTAAATGAAATCGAGGGATTGTTGCTAATTGTTGTTGATTGAAGTTTCTTTCATCCGATTCAGTTGTTTTGATTCTTTTGGAATGCGATAAAGTTTACTCGTTCCCGTTACAGTCAAATCAAGTCAACTAGATTGAGTTGTACTCAATTCTAGCTAATCAAAGTCCATTCTATCAAACTCAAATCTTTTAATTCGATTTGAATGCCTTTAAGGTCATCCCTTGTCGTTCGAATGTAAACGAAATCGAGGGATTGTTGCTAATTGTTGTTGATTGAAGTACCTTTCATCCGATTTAGTTGTTTTGATTCTTTTGGAATGCGTTAAAGTTTACTCGTTCTCATTACAGTCAAGTCAATTCGATTGACTGGTACTCAATTTTAACAAATCAAAGTGCATTCTATCAAATTCAATTAATTGGATTCGATTTGAATGCCTCTAAGGTCATCCCTTGTCGTTAGAATGTAAATGAAATCGAGGGATTGTTGCTAATTGTTGTTGATTGAAGTTCTTTTCATCCGATTCAGTTATTTTGAATCTTTTGGAATGTGTTAAAGTTTACTCGTTCTCATTACAATCAAGTCAATTCGATTGAGTGGTACTCAATTTTAACAAATCAAAGTTCATTCTATCAAACTCAATTAATTTGATTCGATTTGAATGCCTTTAAGGTCATCCCTTGTCGTTCGAATGTAAATGAAATCCAGGGATTGTTGTTAATTGTTGTTGATTGAAGTTCCTTTCATCCGATTCAGTTGTTTTGAATCTTTTGGAATGCGTTAAAGTTTACTCGTTCTCATTACAATCAAGTCAATCAGATTGAGTTGTACTCAATTCTATCTAATCAAAGTCCATTCTATCAAAATCAAATCATTTGATTCGATTAGAATTCCTTTAAGGCCATCCCTTGTCGTTCGAATGTAAATGAAATCGAGGGATTGTTGCTAATTGTTGTTGATTGAAGTTTCTTTCATCCGATTCAGTTGTTTTGATTCTTTTGGAATGCGATAAAGTTTACTCGTTCCCGTTACAGTCAAATCAAGTCAACTAGATTGAGTTGTACTCAATTCTAGCTAATCAAAGTCCATTCTATCAAACTCAAATCTTTTAATTCGATTTGAATGCCTTTAAGGTCATCCCTTGTCGTTCGAATGTAAACGAAATCGAGGGATTGTTGCTAATTGTTGTTGATTGAAGTACCTTTCATCCGATTTAGTTGTTTTGATTCTTTTGGAATGCGTTAAAGTTTACTCGTTCTCATTACAGTCAAGTCAATTCGATTGAGTGGTACTCAATTTTAACAAATCAAAGTGCATTCTATCAAATTCAATTAATTGGATTCGATTTGAATGCCTCTAAGGTCATCCCTTGTCGTTAGAATGTAAATGAAATCGAGGGATTGTTGCTAATTGTTGTTGATTGAAGTTCTTTTCATCCGATTCAGTTATTTTGAATCTTTTGGAATGTGTTAAAGTTTACTCGTTCTCATTACAATCAAGTCAATTCGATTGAGTGGTACTCAATTTTAACAAATCAAAGTTCATTCTATCAAACTCAATTAATTTGATTCGATTTGAATGCCTTTAAGGTCATCCCTTGTCGTTCGAATGTAAATGAAATCCAGGGATTGTTGTTAATTGTTGTTGATTGAAGTTCCTTTCATCCGATTCAGTTGTTTTGAATCTTTTGGAATGCGTTAAAGTTTACTCGTTCTCATTACAATCAAGTCAATCAGATTGAGTTGTACTCAATTCTATCTAATCAAAGTCCATTCTATCAAAATCAAATCATTTGATTCGATTAGAATTCCTTTAAGGCCATCCCTTGTTGTTCGAATGTAAATGAACTCCAGGGATTGTTGCTAATTGTTGTTGATTGAAGTTCCTTTAATCCGATTCAGTTGTTTTGATTCTTTTGGAATGCGGTAAAGTTTACTCGTTCCCGTTACAGTCAAATCAAGTCAATTAGGAAATAAGAGTGTCCCTCCCCTGTCTGTCCCGATAGGCGATTTTGGCGCGCTCGGGACAGGGTGTGGGTTCCGTTGGCTGTAGTGTGGGAATTGCGAAGCTGTGCTCGTCGACGGGGCTGTGCGCTCGTTAGATGACTTCCGATACCAGTAGAGGATTGGCTGCGAGTTGTGCGGAGATGCTTGAGGCCGAGCTTCAGACCCTGTCCATTGGGGGCAATGCGATGAAGAAAATTCATCCGGGGGAAGAGGCAGCTCTGCTTTGCACGCTGTGGGCGGCAAAATCATACAATAGGGAATATCTCAAAGGCATGTTGAGGAGGTTATGGAGAACTAAAGGGAACTTATTCTTTACGGAGCTTGGGGAGAATTTGTTTATGGCTTCTTTTTCAGTGAGGGAAGATAAGGAGCGTGTATTGGACGGTCGTCCATGGCTGTTCGACCGAAACTTAGTCATCATTGAGGAATTACGGGAGGAGATTGAGTATGCCCACATACTGCTTGTAAAAACGCCTGTATGGCTTCAAGTTCAGGGTGTTCCGTTCATTGTGGATAAGAGGTGTTTGGGACAGTTGGTGGCTAACACCTTTGAAGATGTGGCAGAGATTCAAGCAACGGAAGATGCAATAAGGATTAGAGTGGTGTTGGACTGCAGGCAACCGCTCCGTAGAGGAATGTTCATTAAGGTTGGGGATCAACAACGCGAGTGGATTAGCTTCCAATACGAGAAGCTACCAGTGTTTTGTTATCTGTGTGGTGTGATGGGCCATGCACATAGGGAATGTCATTCCATCCCGAAGGAGAAGCAGGGGACGGTGGAGGCGGATATGCCGTATGGAAGCTAGATGAGGGTGGGTGTTAAACCGATGAATTTGAGTGGTGGACTGTCTTCTCAGACTCGGGTTGTGCCAGTCAAGTATCTGGGGATGCAAGGATCAATGGGGGTGGCCGCTGCTGTAACGGAGAGGACAGGGGGCTCGATCGGCGACCTATGCGGGGTAGATGTGTCAAGTGGCGTGGTGGTGGGGGGTGTTCCAAGGAGCATGGGGGTGGAGTGTGGTGTTCAGGGGGAAGTCGGGGGCTGTGGAGACGAGCGAGGTCTGATTGGGGGACACTCCGGGTTGAATTGTGTTCAGCAAGGTCGTCACCCTCTGCCTCCTGAAACTGTAAACATTGGAGTGATGTCTTCAGCAGGTAAGGAGATGGGGCGGGATGGGTATGGTAGTGTTGAGGGGGAGGTGGGCAGCGTTGATTGCTGGACTTGTTTTGGGGATGGTGTGGGGTGTAATTGGGAGGCAGGGGCTGCTGTGAAGGACGGTGGGTTGAAGCATTTTTCTGGTCACTTGACTGATGGCAGTTGGGGGTCGAGTGGCTTGGTGGGAGAGGTGGTCTAAGAAGAATGGAGGTGGATGCCTCTGTAATGGGGGGTGTTGAGGGGTTGGGGGAGGAATTGCAATCCAGAAGGGTGTCTCCTCAGTTATGTTTGGACGTGCTGGCCAATCAAAGCCTCCCTACTGGTTCTGCCAACCATAGATTGCACCCCTCTTCAGACAAGGGACGGGTAGGTGCTGGTGGCGGTGTGATGTTGGAGGGCAGCGCTGGCTGTGGGGCAGGCCCTACGCAAGGTTTGGGCAGTAGGTGGGAGTCAAGGGGGGGTGATGAGGGAGGCGGGTTGAGGCCTCTAGTGGGCCACATAACAGTTGGGCAAAGGGTTACTCCTTGTGGGACAATGTGTATGGGCGTGAAGGGGGGGGAGGAGGAGAAGGAGCTGTTTGAGGTGCCGGTGCAAACCATGGGAGGGGGGAACGGTGTGGATGTTGTTGAGCAGTTAGACTTAGGTGGGGGTGAAATGGGGGAAGCATTCAAACCTATGGACAATGGCGTGTTGGGGGGCAATGGGCGGTGGAAGAGGAGAGCCCGACATGGGGTTGTAAGGGAGGGGGCTAATCTTAACAGCTCGGTGGCACTGGGGTTGAATAAAAGGGGGCGTGGGGAGCAGATGGATGAATTGGCGAGTCAGCGGAAGCGGGCTAAGGGGTCCGGGTTGGTGATGAACAGGGAGGTGGTGGTTGTGGAGGTCCCACAGCCCCACCTCAAGTGATATGGCCATCTTAGCGTGGAATTGTCGCGGGCTTGGGAACCCGCGGGCAATTCGAAATCTTTTTGACCTTGCAAGGAGTCAAGCGCCCAAATTAATCTTTTTGTGCGAGACGAAGTGCAATGCTAGGGAGATGGAGCCGATTAGGAGGAAGCTTCATTTCGACTCGTGTTTTGTTGTCGACCCCGTGGCTAGGAGCGGAGGTTTAGCTTTATTTTGGAATAACGACCATCCGGCGTCGGTGAGGAGTTTTTCGGCTCATCACATTGATGTCGACTTTTTGGGCTGGCGCTTCTCGGGGTTTTATGGTCATCCCGAAGCTCATCGCCGCTATGTTTCCTGGCACATTCTCAATCAGTTGGCGGGTGGATCCGACTCTCCATGGCTTGTTATGGGTGATTTTAACGAAGTGCTCGGATCATCGGAATATCTCAGTTCAAGGAACCGGAATCAAAGCCAGATGGAACTCTTTCGCTCTACGATTGAATCATGCAATTTAATGGATATCGGCTTCATCGGTGTGCCTATGACATGGAGCAATAATAGGCGGGGGTCTCAGAGGGTGGAAGCCATGCTTGATAGGGGGCTTTCTACACCTTCGTGGAATAACTTGTTCCCTCATGCCAGGGTCGTACACCTCTCGACGGCCACGTCTGACCACTGTCCGCTTCTTCTAACGCTTGATCCAAGGTTTGGGCATGGGAGGCCGCCTAAGGTGTTCAGATACGAGCTCTTTTGGGCTCGTGATGCGGAGGCTACCGAAATCATAAATGGAGTGTGGGATTCTCATCCTCATGGGAGAACCTCTGTGACGGACTTGTTGACTTGGAGAATCAGAAGGGCCGGCAGGAAGCTCCTCAAATGGAGCATGTCAAAAAAGGGAAATCTCAGACTGGCCATCAACAGAAAAAAGGATCAGCTTGCTGCGTTGTCGGGCCTTCGTCCATCTGATGACCGTGATGAGAAAATGAGGAAACTTAGATTCCAAATCAACCTTCTGTTAGAAGATGAGGAGCGGTTGTGGAGTGTCCGAGCTAAAACCCATTGGCTTTCTGAGGGTGATAGAAATACTGCTTTCTTCCATCATATGGCCTCCAATCGAAGACGCACGAATTCCATTGAGATGCTCAGGGGCATTGATGGCAGGTGGGTTAGGGACCAGGACGAGATGCTGAACATGGCGGTCTCTCATTTTTCGGCGATCTATTCTTCCTCATGCCCACCGGCTGCAAATTGGTTATCCAGCCTTATCACAAGGAAAATTTCAGCGGCGCAGAAGGGGTATATGACAAGGCCTCTATGCATGACCGAAGTTGAAGTGGCGGTCAAGAGTATGCGTCCGTCCAAAGCGCCGGGGCCGGATGGAATGTCCCCGGGGTTTTTTCAAAAGCACTGGCACACAGTGGGTCGGGATGTCTTTCTATGGTGTAAATCTTTCATGGAGGAGGACAACCAAGCTGGTGGGGTAAGTCATATCCAAGGGGTTAATGCTACCACCCTGGTTCTGATCCCGAAGACCAAGGGGGCACATGAGTTGTCGCAGTTCAGGCCGATTAGCTTATGCAACGTGGTTTACAAGATACTGGCTAAGGTTCTGGCAAACAGGCTCAAGGCCACCCTCAGTGATGTTGTTGGGGCGGAACAAAGCGCCTTTGTCCCGGGCCGCCTTATCACGGACAATATGTTGGTGGCATATGAAGCTATACATTCTCTCAGGAGGCGAAAGGTGGGCAAACGTAGAGAGGTTGCTATTAAGCTTGATATGTCAAAGGCTTACGATCGGGTGGAGTGGTCGTTCTTGGAACAGGTCATGGGGGCTATGAACTTTAGCTCGGTGTGGATTCGGTGGATTATGTGCTGCGTATCTACGGTCAACTATCGTGTTAAAGTTAATGGCTTCCATTCTGGATCCTTCCTACCCCAGAGGGGGTTGAGGCAGGGGGACCCGCTTTCTCCTTATCTTTTCCTCCTTTGTGCGGAGGGGTTGTCGGCGCTTATCTCGTCGGCAGTTGCTCATGGCTCATTGCATGGTATCAGAATTAATCCAAGGGGTCCTCAGATTACTCATCTATTCTTTGCGGACGATGCTCTTATTTTCCTAAGGGCTGATGATATGGATATCATGAAACTATTGGATATCATTAGCATTTATTCTGCATCTTCTGGTCAGATGCTCAACGTGGATAAAACCTCGTTATTCTTCAGCTCCAACATGGATCGTCACCAGAGGGAGGGGTTGGCTCGGCGGTTGGGGTCTTCGGGGCAGATTGTCCACCATTACCTGGGCCTCCCGGCGTGGCTGGGGCGATCAAAGGGGGTTCTTTTTAGAGGCCTCAGGGAGCGCATTTGGCACAAGATTCAAGGCTGGAAGGGGCGGCTATTGTCCTCGGGTGGGAAAGAGGTCTTAATTAAGGCAGTTGCTCAAGCGATACCGTCCTATTCTATGAGCATTTTTCTGTTGCCTCAGTACGTGTGTCAAGGTATTGGTAGTATGTTGAGCAGGTTCTGGTGGGGGGAAAACGGGGATAAGCGCAAGATGAGTTGGGTGGCTTGGAAGGATATGTGCAGGACCAAGCGGGAGGGCGGAATGGGATTCCGTGATCTGATGGCTTTCAACTATGCTCTCCTTGCCAAACAAGTGTGGCGACTGTCGACCTGCGCTACATCCTTCTGCTACAGGGTTCTGAAGGCTAAGTATTTTCCCAACTCTGACATTTGGAGCTGTAAGTTGCGACCGTCTGACTCGTATACGTGGAAGAGTATTCTTAAGGCGAGGGATGTGATCCGGTCTGGATGTCAATGGAGGATTGGTGACGGGAGGGGGGTCCGCTTCTTCTTGGATCCATGGCTCGACTCGGAGGTGTGTAAGGCGGGCCCTCTCCCTCGGACGATCCCGGAGGGGGTGATGGTTAGCCATTTCATTGATGGTGGTACCCGTAGGTGGAATAGGGATCGGGTCCTTGCGGCTGTTGGGGAGGGGGGGTGGAATACTATCAGCATGGTCCCTCTCCCCTGTAACCCTGTTGCTGATTCCATATTTTGGAAGCATGAGCCAAGTGGTCTGTTCTCAGTTAAGTCGGCACATAGATGGCTCAGGGGGGAGGCGGTGGACCCTATTTTCTCCACGTCTTGCAGCGCTATTTGGAAGACCGGGCTACCGAGCAAAGTGATGATCTTCGGGTGGCGTCTCTTCAGGAATGCCCTCCCTACCTTGTGTAACTTGTTTAATAGGGGCATTGATGTGGTCCCTCTCTGCGGATTTTGTATGAATGAGGAGGAGGATGTTGATCACCTTTTTTTGGAATGTGCTTATGTTGCGGGGTGTGCTCGGAGGGTGGTTTCTCTTGGTCCCTCGGAGGGCACGGTGAAGGGAATTGTTTCTTATCTGGCGGAAAATGACAGAAGCGACGAGTTGGCTTTCTTCCTAGTGTATTGCTGGCGACTATGGTTTCTGCGCAACAAACTTAGGGTTGAGGGGACCCAGCCTGTGTTTGCTGATCTGTTGCATTGGTGTCGGGATTATATTGATAACGTGAGGCAGGTCCGTCTTCTTCACAAGGTGAGTACTTTCGACATTCCTTTGGTTCCTAGATGGATTAGACCTCCAGATGGGGCACTCAAGATGAATGTGGATGCCAGATGCTTATCTGATAGGGGGGTCGTGGGCCTTGCTGCAGTCATTAGGGATTCAAGTGGTTGCTTTGTGGCCGCTAGGGGTTGGCGTCGGTTGGGGGTAGGGGTGTCCCTTCTTTTGGAAGCTGAGGCATTCAGGCTTGGCATGATGTGGGCTCTCCAACTGGGGGACCGCTTTGTCCAGATCGAGACTGACTCTCTTCTTTTGTGCTCTTTTCTGGCGAACGATTGCCTTGTTCTTTCTCCGGTTGGTCATACCATTGCCTATATTAGGTCAATCCTTGGTACGAATTCTCATATCTCGGTTCACCATGTTCTAAGAAATGGGAATACGGTTGCACATGCCTTGGCAGATCTGGTTTCTATTTCTGATTCGGACCATATGGATTGGAGGGGAAATCCTCCCCATGTTATCATTGAGAAGATATGTAATGACAATCTTTTAGCTATGAATTGTTTGGATTTCTCTAGCCCGAACCTCTTCTTGAGGTGAGGGGGTCTAGAGTAATCTTTTATCAAAAAAAAAAATCAAGTCAATTAGATTGAGTTGTACTCATTTTTAATAAATCAAAGTTCATTCTATCAAACTCAATTCATTTGATTCGATTTGAATGCCTTTAAGGCCATCCCTTGTCGTTCGAATGTAAATGAAATCGAGGGATTGTTGCTAATTGTTGTTGATTGAAGTTCCTTTCATCCGATTCAGTTGTTTTGATTCTTTTGGAATGCGTTAAAGTTTACTCGTTCCCGTTACAGTCAACTCAAGTCAACCAGATTGAGTTGTACTCAATTCTAGCTAATCAAAGTCCATTCTATCAAACTGAAATAATTTGATTCGATTTGAATGCCTTTAAGGTCATCCCTTGTCGTTCGAATGTAAATGAAATCAAGGGATTGTTGTTAATTGTTGTTGATTGAAGTTTCTTTCATCCGATTCAGTTGTTTTGAATCTTTTGGAATGCGTTAAAGTTTACTCGTTCTCATTACAATCAAGTCAATTCGATTGAGTGGTACTCATTTTTAACAAATCAAAGTTCATTCTATCAAACTCAATTCATTTGATTCGATTTGAATGCCTTTAAGGCCATCCCTTGTCGTTCGAATGTAAATGAAATCGAGGGATTGTTGCTAATTGTTGTTGATTGAAGTTCCTTTCATCCGATTCAGTTGTTTTGATTCTTTTGGAATGCGATAAAGTTTACTCGTTCTCATTACACTCAAATCAATCAATAAGATTGAGTTGTACACAATTCTAGCTAATCAAAGTTCATTCTATCAAACTCAAATCATTTGATTCGATTTGAATGCTCTTAAGGTCATCCCTTGTCGTTCGAATGTAAATGAAATCGAGGGATTGTTGCTAATTGTTGTTGATTGAAATTCCTTTCATCCGATTCAGTTGTTTTGAATCTTTTGGAATGCGTTAAAGTTTACTGGTTCTCATTACAATCAAGTCAATTCGATTGAGTGGTACTCAATTTTAACAAATCAAAGTGCATTCTATCAAATTCAATTAATTGGATTCGATTTGAATGCCTTTAAGGTCATCCCTTGTCGTTAGAATGTAAATGAAATTGAGGGATTGTTGCTAACTGTTGTTGATTGAAGTTCTTTTCATCCGATTCAGTTATTTTGAATCTTTTGGAATGCGTTAAAGTTTACTCGTTCTCATTACAATCAAGTCAATTCGATTGAGTGGTACTCAATTTTAACAAATCAAAGTTCATTCTATCAAACTAAATTAATTTGATTCGATTTGAATGCCTTTAAGGTCATCCCTTTTCCTCCGAATGTAAATGAAATCCAGGGATTGTTGTTAATTGTTGTTGATTGAAGTTCCTTTCATCCGATTCAGTTGTTTTGAATCTTTTGGAATGCGTTAAAGTTTACTCGTTCTCATTAGAATCAAGTCAATCAGATTGAGTTGTACTCAATTCTATCTAATCAAAGTCCATTCTATCAAACTGAAATAATTTGATTCGATTTGAATGCCTTTAAGGTCATCCCTTGTCGTTCGAATGTAAATGAAATCAAGGGATTGTTGTTAATTGTTGTTGATTGAAGTTTCTTTCATCCGATTCAGTTGTTTTGAATCTTTTGGAATGCGTTAAAGTTTACTCGTTCTCATTACAATCAAGTCAATTCGATTGAGTGGTACTCATTTTTAACAAATCAAAGTTCATTCTATCAAACTCAATTCATTTGATTCGATTTGAATGCCTTTAAGGCCATCCCTTGTCGTTCGAATGTAAATGAAATCGAGGGATTGTTGCTAATTGTTGTTGATTGAAGTTCCTTTCATCCGATTCAGTTGTTTTGATTCTTTTGGAATGCGATAAAGTTTACTCGTTCTCATTACACTCAAATCAATCAATAAGATTGAGTTGTACACAATTCTAGCTAATCAAAGTTCATTCTATCAAACTCAAATCATTTGATTCGATTTGAATGCTCTTAAGGTCATCCCTTGTCGTTCGAATGTAAATGAAATCGAGGGATTGTTGCTAATTGTTGTTGATTGAAATTCCTTTCATCCGATTCAGTTGTTTTGAATCTTTTGGAATGCGTTAAAGTTTACTGGTTCTCATTACAATCAAGTCAATTCGATTGAGTGGTACTCAATTTTAACAAATCAAAGTGCATTCTATCAAATTCAATTAATTGGATTCGATTTGAATGCCTTTAAGGTCATCCCTTGTCGTTAGAATGTAAATGAAATTGAGGGATTGTTGCTAACTGTTGTTGATTGAAGTTCTTTTCATCCGATTCAGTTATTTTGAATCTTTTGGAATGCGTTAAAGTTTACTCGTTCTCATTACAATCAAGTCAATTCGATTGAGTGGTACTCAATTTTAACAAATCAAAGTTCATTCTATCAAACTAAATTAATTTGATTCGATTTGAATGCCTTTAAGGTCATCCCTTTTCCTCCGAATGTAAATGAAATCCAGGGATTGTTGTTAATTGTTGTTGATTGAAGTTCCTTTCATCCGATTCAGTTGTTTTGAATCTTTTGGAATGCGTTAAAGTTTACTCGTTCTCATTAGAATCAAGTCAATCAGATTGAGTTGTACTCAATTCTATCTAATCAAAGTCCATTCTATCAAAATCAAATCATTTGATTCGATTAGAATTCCTTTAAGGTTTTCCCTTTTCCTCCGAATGTAAATGAAATCCAGGGATTGTTGTTAATTGTTGTTGATTGAAGTTCCTTTCATCCGATTCAGTTGTTTTGAATCTTTTGGAATGCGTTAAAGTTTACTCGTTCTCATTAGAATCAAGTTAATTCGATTGAGTGGTACTCAATTTTAACAAACCAAAGTTCATTCTATCGAACTCAAATCATTTGATTCGATTTGAATGCCTTTAAGGTCATCCCTTGTCGTTCGAATGTAATTGAAATCGAGGGATTGTTGCTAATTGTTGTTGATTGAAGTTCCTTTCATCCGATTCAGTTGTTTTGATTTTTTTGGAATGCGATAAAGTTTACTCGTTCTCATTACACTCAAATCAAGTCAATAAGATTGAGTTGTACTCAATTCTAGCTAATCAAAGTTCATTCTATCAAACTCAAATCATTTGATTTGATTTGAATGCTCTTAAGGTCATCCCTTGTCGTTCGAATATAAATGAAATCGAGGGATTGTTGCTAATTGTTGTTGATTGAAGTTCCTTTCATCCGATTTAGTTGTTTTGATTCTTTTGGAATGCGTTAAAGTTTACTCGTTCCCGTTACAGTGAAATCAAGTCAATCAGATTGAGTTGTACTCAATTCTATCTAATCAAAGTCCATTCTATCAAAATCAAATCATTTGATTCGATTAGAATTCCTTTAAGGCCATCCCTTGTTGTTCGAATGTAAATGAACTCCAGGGATTGTTGCTAATTGTTGTTGATTGAAGTTCCATTCATCCGATTCAGTTGTTTTGATTCTTTTGGAATGCGGTAAAGTTTACTCGTTCCCGTTACAGTCAAATCAAGTCAACTACATTGAGTTGTACTCAATTCTAGCTAATCAAAGTCCATTCTATCAAACTCAAATCTTTTAATTCGATTTGAATGCCTTTAAGGTCATCCCTTGTCGTTCGAATGTAAACGAAATCGAGGGATTGTTGCTAATTGTTGTTGATTGAAGTACCTTTCATCCGATTTAGTTGTTTTGATACTTTTGGAATGCGTTAAAGTTTACTCGTTCTCATTACAATCAAGTCAATTCGATTGAGTGGTACTCAATTTTAACAAATCAAAGTGCATTCTATCAAATTCAATTAATTGGATTCGATTTGAATGCCTTTAAGGTCATCCCTTGTCGTTAGAATGTAAATGAAATCGAGGGATTGTTGCTAATTGTTGTTGATTGAAGTTCTTTTCATCCGATTCAGTTATTTTGAATATTTTGGAATGCGTTAAAGTTTACTCGTTCTCATTACAATCAAGTCAATTCGATTGAGTGGTACTCAATTTTAACAAATCAAAGTTCATTCTATCAAACTCAATTAATTTGATTCGATTTGAATGCCTTTAAGGTCATCCCTTGTCGTTCGAATGTAAATGAAATCGAGGGATTGTTGTTAATTGTTGTTGATTGAAGTTCCTTTCATCCGATTCAGTTGTTTTGAATCTTTTGGAATGCGTTAAAGTTTACTCGTTCTCATTACAATCAAGTCAATTCGATTGAGTGGAACTCAATTTTACCAAATCAAAGTTCATTCTATCAAACTCAAATCATTTGATTCGATTTGAATGCCTTTAAGGTCATCCCTTGTCGTTCGAATGTAAATGAAATCGAGGGATTGTTGCTAATTGTTGTTGATTGAAGTTCCTTTCATCCGATTCAGTTGTTTTGATTCTTTTGGAATGCGTTAAGGTTTCCTCCTTCCCGTTACAGTCAAATCAAGTCAATCAGATTGAGTTGTACTCAATTCTAGCTAATCAAAGTCCATTCTATGAAACTGAAATAATTTGATTCGATTTGAATGCCTTTAGGGTCATCCCTTGTCGTTCGAATGTAAATGAAATCAAGGGATTATTGTTAATTGTTGTTGATTGAAGTTTCTTTCATCCGATTCAGTTGTTTTGAATCTTTTGGAATGCGTTAAAGTTTACTCGTTCTCATTACAATAAAGTCAATTCGATTGAGTGGTACTCATTTTTAACAAATCAAAGTTCATTCTATCAAACTCAATTCATTTGATTCGATTTGAATGCCTTTAAGGCCATCCCTTGTCGTTCGAATGTAAATGAAATCGAGGGATTGTTGCTAATTGTTGTTGAGTGAAGTTCCTTTCATCCGATTCAGTTGTTTTGATTTTTTTGGAATGCGATAAAGTTTACTCGTTCTCATTACACTCAAATCAAGTCAATAAGATTGAGTTGTACTCAATTCTAGCTAATCAAAGTTCATTCTATCAAACTCAAATCATTTGATTCGATTTGAATGCTCTTAAGGTCATCCCTTGTCGTTCGAATATAAATGAAATGGAGGGATTGTTGCTAATTGTTGTTGATTGAAGTTCCTTTCATCCGATTTAGTTGTTTTGATTCTTTTGGAATGCGTTAAAGTTTACTCGTTCCCGTTACAGTCAAATCAAGTCAACCAGATTGAGTTGTACTCAATTCTAGCTAATCAAAGTCCATTCTATCAAACTCAAGTCATTTGATTCGATTTGAATGCCTTTAAGGTCATCCCTTGTCGTTGGAATGTAAATGAAATCGAGGGATTGTTGATAATTATTGTTGATTGAAGTTCCTTTCATCCGATTCAGTTGTTTTGATTCTTTTGGAATGCGGTAAAGTTTACTCGTTCCCGTTACAGTCAAATCAAGTCAACTAGATTGAGTTGTACTCAATTCTAGCTAATCAAAGTCCATTCTATCAAACTCAAATCATTTGATTCGATTTGAATGCTCTTAAGGTCATCCCTTGTCGTTCGAATGTAAATGAAATCGAGGGATTGTTGCTAATTGTTGTTGATTGAAATTCCTTTCATCCGATTCAGTTGTTTTGAATCTTTTGGAATGCGTTAAAGTTTACTGGTTCTCATTACAATCAAGTCAATTCGATTGAGTGGTACTCAATTTTAACAAATCAAAGTTCATTCTATCAAAATCAATTAATTTGATTCGATTTGAATGCCTTTAAGGTCATCCCTTGTTGTTCGAATGTTAATGAAATCGAGGGATTGTTTCTAATTGTTGTTGATTGAAGTTCCTTTCATCCGATTCAGTTGTTTTGATTCTTTTGGAATGCGATAAAGTTTACTCGTTCTCATTACACTCAAATCAATCATTAAGATTGAGTTGTAATCAATTCTAGCTAATCAAAGTTCATTCTATCAAACTCAAATCATTTGATTCGATTTGAATGCTCTTAAGGTCATCCCTTGTCGTTCGAATGTAAATGAAATCGAGGGATTGTTGCTAATTGTTGTTGATTGAAATTCCTTTCATCCGATTCAGTTGTTTTGAATCTTTTGGAATGCGTTAAAGTTTACTGGTTCTCATTACAATCAAGTCAATTCGAATGAGTGGTACTCAATTTTAACAAATCAAAGTTCATTCTATCAAAATCAATTAATTCGATTCGATTTGAATGCCTTTAAGGTCATCCCTTGTTGTTCGAATGTTAATGAAATCGAGGGATTGTTTCTAATTGTTGTTGATTGAATTTCCTTTCATCCGATTCAGTTCTTTTGAATCTTTTTGAATGCGTTAAAGTTTACTCGTTCTCATTACAATCAAGTCAATCAGATTGAGTTGTACTCAATTCTATCTAATCAAAGTCCATTCTATCAAAATCAAATCATTTGATTCGATTAGAATTCCTTTAAGGTTATCCCTTTTCCTCCGAATGTAAATGAAATCCAGGGATTGTTGTTAATTGTTGTTGATTGAAGTTCCTTTCATCCGATTCAGTTGTTTTGAATCTTTTGGAATGCGTTAAAGTTTTCTCGTTCTCATTAGAATCAAGTCAATTCGATCGAGTGGTACTCAATTTTAACAAATCAAAGTTCATTCTATCAAACTCAATTCTTTTGATTCGATTTGAATGCCTTTAAGGTCATCCCTTGTCGTTCGAATGTAAATGAAATCGAGGGATTGTTGCTAATTGTTGTTGATTGAAGTTCCTTTCATCCGATTCAGTTGTTTTGAATCTTTTGGAATGCGTTAAAGTTTACTCGTTCTCATTACAATCAAGTCAATTCGATTGAGTGGTACTCAATTTTAACAAATCAAAGTTCATTCTATCAAACTCAATAAATTTGATTCGATTTGAATGCCTTTAAGGTCATCCCTTGTCGTTCGAATGTAAATGAAATCGAGGGATTGTTGCTAATTGTTGTTGATTGAAGTTCCTTTCATCCGATTCAGTTGTTTTGATTTTTTTGGAATGCGATAAAGTTTACTCGTTCTCATTACACTCAAATCAAGTCAATAAGATTGAGTTGTACTCAATTCTAGCTAATCAAAGTTCATTCTATCAAACTCAAATCATTTGATTTGATTTGAATGCTCTTAAGGTCATCCCTTGTCGTTCGAATATAAATGAAATCGAGGGATTGTTGCTAATTGTTGTTGATTGAAGTTCCTTTCATCCGATTTAGTTGTTTTGATTCTTTTGGAATGCGTTAAAGTTTACTCGTTCCCGTTACAGTGAAATCAAGTCAACCAGATTGAGTTGTACTCAATTCTAGCTAATCAAAGTCCATTCTATCAAACTCAAATCATTTGATTCGATTTGATTGCCTTTACGGCCATCCCATGTCGTTTGAATGTAAATGAAATCGAGGGATTGTTGCTAATTATTGTTGATTGAAGTTCCTTTCATCCGATTCAGTTTTATTTTGATTCTTTTGGAATGCAGTAAAGTTTACTCGTTCCCGTTACAGTCAAATCAAGTCAACTAGATTGTGTTGTACTCAATTCTAGCTAATCAAAGTCCATTCTATCAAACTCAAATCTTTTAATTCGATTTGAATGCCTTTAAGGTCATCCCTTGTCGTTCGAATGTAAACGAAATTGAGGGATTGTTGCTAATTGTTGTTGATTGAAGTACCTTTCATCCGATTTAGTTGTTTTGATTCTTTTGGAATGCGTTAAAGTTTACTCGTTCTCATTACAATCAAGTCAATTCTGATTGAGTGGTACTATATTTTAACAAATCAAAGTTCATTCTATCAAACTCAATTAATTTGATTCGATTTGAATGCCTTTAAGGTCATCCCTTGTCGTTCGAATGTAAATGAAATGAAGGGATTGTCGGTAATTGTTGTTGATTGGAGTTCCTTTCATCCGATTCAGTTGTTTTGATTCGTTTGGAAAGCGATAAAGTTTACTCGTTCTCATTACACTCAAATCAAGCCAATTAGATTGAGTTGTACTCAATTCTAGCTAATCAAAGTACATTCTATCAAACTCAAATCATTTGATTCGATTTGAATGCCTTTAAGGTCATCCCTTGTCGTTCGAATGTAATTGAAATCGAGGGATTGTTGCTAATTGTTGTTGATTGAAGTTCCTTTAATCCGATTCAGTTGTTTTGATTCTTTTGGAATGCGATAAAGTTTACTCGTTCTCATTACACTCAAATCAAGTCAATTAGATTGAGTTGTACTCAATTCTAGCTAATCAAAGTTCATTCTATCAAACTCAAATCATTTGATTCGATTTGAATGCCTTTAAGGTCATCCCTTGTCGTTCGAATGTAATTGAAATCGAGGGATTGTTGCTAATTGTTGTTGATTGAAGTTCCTTTAATCCGATTCAGTTGTTTTGATTCTTTTGGAATGCGATAAAGTTTACTCGTTCTCATTACACTCAAATCAAGTCAATTAGATTGAGTTGTACTCAATTCTAGCTAATCAAAGTTCATTCTATCAAACACAAATCATTTGATTCGATTTGAATGCCTTTAAGGTCATCCCTTGTCGTTCGAATGTAAATGATCTCCAGGGATTGTTGCTAATTATTGTTGATTGAAGTTGCTTTCATCCGATTCAGTTGTTTTGATTCGTTTGGAATGCGATAAAGTTTACTCGTTCTCATTACACTCAAATCAAGTCAATTAGATTGAGTTGTACTCAATTCTAGCTAATCAAAGTACATTCTATCAAACTCAAATCATTTGATTCGATTTGAATGCCTTTAAGGTCATCCCTTGTCGTTCGAATGTAATTGAAATCGAGGGATTGTTCCTAATTGTTGTTGATTGAAGTTCCTTTAATCCGATTCAGTTGTTTTGATTCTTTTGGAATGCGATAAAGTTTACTCGTTCTCATTACACTCAAATCAAGTCAATAAGATTGAGTTGTACTCAATTCTATCTAATCAAAGTTCATTCTATCAAACTCAAATCATTTGATTCGATTTGAATGCCTTTAAGGTCATCCCTTGTCGTTCGAATGTAAATGATCTCCAGGGATTGTTGCTAATTATTGTTGATTGAAGTTGCTTTCATCCGATTCAGTTGTTTTGATTCGTGGAATGCGATAAAGTTTACTCGTTCTCATTACACTCAAATCAAGTCAATTAGATTGAGTTGTACTCAATTCTAGCTAATCAAAGTACATTCTATCAAACTCAAATCATTTGATTCGATTTGAATGCGTTTAAGGTCATCCCTTGTCGTTCGAATGTAATTGAAATCGAGGGATTGTTCCTAATTGTTGTTGATTGAAGTTCCTTTAATCCGATTCAGTTGTTTTGATTCTTTTGGAATGCGATAAAGTTTACTCGTTCTCATTACACTCAAATCAAGTCAATAAGATTGAGTTGTACTCAATTCTATCTAATCAAAGTTCATTCTATCAAACTCAAATCATTTGATTCGATTTGAATGCCTTTAAGGTCATCCCTTGTCGTTCGAATGTAAATGATCTCCAGGGATTGTTGCTAATTATTGTTGATTGAAGTTCCTTTAATCCGATTCAGTTGTTTTGATTCTTTTGGAATGCGATAAAGTTTACTCGTTCTCATTACACTCAAATCAAGTCAATTAGATTGAGTTGTACTCAATTCTATCTAATCAAAGTTCATTCTATCAAACTCAAATCATTTGATTCGATTTGAATGCCTTTAAGGTCATCCCTTGTCGTTCGAATGTAATTGAAATCGAGGGATTGTTCCTAATTGTTGTTGATTGAAGTTCCTTTAATCCGATTCAGTTGTTTTGATTCTTTTGGAATGCGATAAAGTTTACTCGTTCTCATTACACTCAAATCAAGTCAATAAGATTGAGTTGTACTCAATTCTATCTAATCAAAGTTCATTCTATCAAACTCAAATCATTTGATTCGATTTGAATGCCTTTAAGGTCATCCCTTGTCGTTCGAATGTAAATGATCTCCAGGGATTGTTGCTAATTATTGTTGATTGAAGTTCCTTTAATCCGATTCAGTTGTTTTGATTCTTTTGGAATGCGATAAAGTTTACTCGTTCTCATTACACTCAAATCAAGTCAATTAGATTGAGTTGTACTCAATTCTAGCTAATCAAAGTTCATTCTATCAAACTCAAATCATTTGATTCGATTTGAATGCCTTTAAGGTCATCCCTTGTCGTTCGAATGTAATTGAAATCGAGGGATTGTTGCTAATTGTTGTTGATTGAAGTTCCTTTAATCCGATTCAGTTGTTTTGATTCTTTTGGAATGCGATAAAGTTTACTCGTTCTCATTACACTCAAATCAAGTCAATTAGATTGAGTTGTACTCAATTCTAGCTAATCAAAGTTCATTCTATCAAACTCAAATCATTTGATTCGATTTGAATGCCTTTAAGGTCATCCCTTGTCGTTCGAATGTAAATGATCTCCAGGGATTGTTGTTAACTGTTGTTGATTGAAGTTCCTTTCATCCGATTCAGTTGTTTTGATTCTTTTGGAATGCGTTAAGGTTTACTCCTTCCCGTTACAGTCAAATCAAGTCAACCAGATTGAGTTGTACTCAATTCAAGCTAATCAAAGTCCATTCTATCAAACTCAAATCATTTGATTCGATTTGATTGCCTTTAAGGTTATCCCTTTTCCTCCGAATGTAAATGAAATCAAGGGATTGTAGTTAATTTTTGTTGATTGAAGTTCCTTTAATCCGATTCAGTTGTTTTGATTCTTTTGGAATGCGTTAAAGTTTACTCCTTCCCGTTACAGTCAAATAAAGTCAATCAGATTGAGTTGTACTCAATTCTAACTAATCAAAGTCCATTCTATCAAAATCAAATCATTTGATTCGATTTGAATTCCTTTAAGGTTATCCCTTTTCTTTCGAATGTAAATGAAATCGAGGGATTGTTGCTAATTATTGTTGATTGAAGTGGCTTTCATCCGATTCAGTTGTTTTTATTCGTTTGGAATGCGATAAAGTTTTGCTCATTCTCATTACACTCAAATCAAGTCAATTAGATTGAGTTGTACTCAATTTCCAGCTAATCAAAGTTCATTCTATCAAACTCAAATCATTTGATTCGATTTGAATGCCTTTAAGGTCATCCCTTGTCGTTCGAATGTAAATGAAATCGAGGGATTGTTGCTAATTGTTGTTGATTGAAGTTCCTTTCATCCGATTCAGTTGTTTTGATTTTTTTGGAATGCGATAAAGTTTACTCGTTCTCATTACACTCAAATCAAGTCAATAAGATTGAGTTGTACTCAATTCTAGCTAATCAAAGTTCATTCTATCAAACTCAAATAATTTGATTCGATTTGAATGCCTTCAAGGTCATCACTTGTCGTTCGAATGTAAATGAAATCGAGGGATTGTTGTTAATTGTTGTTGATTGGAGTTCCTTTCATCCGATTCAGTTGTTTTGATTCTTTTGGAATGCGTTAAAGTTTACTCGTTCTCATTACAATCAAGTCAATTCGATTGAGTGGTACTATATTTTAACAACTCAAAGTTCATTCTATCAAACTCAAATCATTTGATTCGATTTGAATGCCTTTAAGGTCATCCCTTGTCGTTCGAATGTAATTGAAATCGAGGGATTGTTGCTAATTGTTGTTGATTGAAGTTCCTTTAATCCGATTCAGTTGTTTTGATTCTTTTGGAATGCGATAAAGTTTACTCGTTCTCATTACACTCAAATCAAGTCAATTAGATTGAGTTGTACTCAATTCTAGCTAATCAAAGTTCATTCTATCAAACTCAAATCATTTGATTCGATTTGAATGCCTTTAAGGTCATCCCTTGTCGTTCGAATGTAATTGAAATCGAGGGATTGTTGCTAATTGTTGTTGATTGAAGTTCCTTTAATCCGATTCAGTTGTTTTGATTCTTTTGGAATGCGATAAAGTTTACTCGTTCTCATTACACTCAAATCAAGTCAATTAGATTGAGTTGTACTCAATTCTAGCTAATCAAAGTTCATTCTATCAAACTCAAATCATTTGATTCGATTTGAATGCCTTTAAGGTCATCACTTGTCGTTCGAATGTAAATGAAATCGAGGGATTGTTGCTAATTGTTGTTGATTGAAGTTCCTTTCATCCGATTCAATTGTTTTGATTTTTTTGGAATGCGATAAAGTTTACTCGTTCTCATTACACTCAAATCAAGTCAATTAGATTGAGTTGTACTCAATTCTAGCTAATCAAAGTTCATTCTATCAAACTCAAATCATTTGATTCGATTTGAATGTCTTTAAGGTCATCACTTGTCGTTCGAATGTAAATGAAATCGAGGGATTGTTGTTAATTGTTGTTGATTGGAGTTCCTTTCATCCGATTCAGTTGTTTTGATTCGTTTGGAATGCGATAAAGTTTACTCGTTCTCATTGCACTCAAATCAAGTCAATTAGATTGAGTTGTACTCAATTCTAGCTAATCAAAGTACATTCTATCAAACTCAAATCATTTGATTCGATTTGAATGCCTTTAAGGTCATCCCTTGTCGTTCGAATGTAATTGAAATCGAGGGATTGTTGCTAATTGTTGTTGATTGAAGTTCCTTTCATCCGATTCAGTTGTTTTGATTTTTTTGGAATGCGATAAAGTTTACTCGTTCTCATTACACTCAAATCAAGTCAATAAGATTGAGTTGTACTCAATTCGAGCTAATCAAAGTTCATTCTATCAAACTCAAATCATTTGATTCGATTTGAATGCCTTTAAGGTCATCCCTTGTCGTTCGAATGTAAATGATCTCCAGGGATTGTTGCTAATTATTGTTGATTGAAGTTGCTTTCATCCGATTCAGTTGTTTTGATTCGTTTGGAATGCGATAAAGTTTACTCGTTCTCATTACAGTCAAATCAAGTCAATTAGATTGAGTTGTACTCAATTCTAGCTAATCAAAGTACATTCTATCAAACTCAAATCATTTGATTCGATTTGAATGCCTTTAAGGTCATCCCTTGTCGTTCGAATGTAATTGAAATCGAGGGATTGTTGCTAATTGTTGTTGATTGAAGTTCCTTTAATCCGATTCAGTTGTTTTGATTCTTTTGGAATGCGATAAAGTTTACTCGTTCTCATTACACTCAAATCAAGTCAATTAGATTGAGTTGTACTCAATTCTAGCTAATCAAAGTTCATTCTATAACACTGAAATCATTTGATTCGATTTGAATGTCTTTAAGGTCATCCCTTGTCGTTCGAATGTAATTGAAATCGAGGGATTGTTGCTAATTGTTGTTGATTGAAGTTCCTTTCATCCGATTCAGTTGTTTTGATTCGTTTGGAATGCGATAAAGTTTACTCGTTCTCATTACACTCAAATCAAGTCAATTAGATTGAGTTGTACTCAATTCTAGCTAATCAAAGTTCATTCTATAAAACTCAAATCATTTGATTCGATTTGAATTCCTTTAAGGTCATCCCTTGTCGTTCGAATGTATTTGAAATCGAGGGATTGTTGCTAATTGTTGTTGATTGAAGTTCCTTTCATCCGATTCAGTTGTTTTGATTCTTTTGGAATGCGATAAAGTTTACTCGTTCTCATTACGCTCAAATCAAGTCAATTAGATTGAGTTGTACTCAATTCTAGCTAATCACAGTTCATTCTATCAAACTCAAATCATTTGATTCGATTTGAATGCCTTTAAGGTCATCCCTTGTCGTTCGAATGTAATTGAAATCGAGGGATTGTTGCTAATTGTTGTTGATTGAAGTTCCTTTAATCCGATTCAGTTGTTTTGATTCTTTTGGAATGCGATAAAGTTTACTCGTTCTCATTACACTCAAATCAAGTCAATTAGATTGAGTTGTACTCAATTCGAGCTAATCAAAGTTCATTCTATCAAACTCAAATCATTTGATTCGATTTGAATGCCTTTAAGGTCGTCACTTGTCGTTCGAATGTAAATGAAATCGAGGGATTGTTGCTAATTGTTGTTGATTGAAGTTCCTTTAATCCGATTCAGTTGTTTTGATTCTTTTGGAATGCGATAAAGTTTACTCGTTCTCATTACACTCAAGTCAATTCGATTGAGTGGTACTCAATTTTAACAAATCAAAGTTCATTCTATCAAACTCAATTAATTTGATTCGATTTGAATTCCTTTAAGGTCATCCCTTGTCGTTCGAATGTAAATGAAATCGAGGGATTGTTGCTAATTGTTGTTGATTAAAGTTCCTTTCATCCGATTCAGTTGTTTTGATTTTTTTGGAATGCGATAAAGTTTACTCGTTCTCATTACACTCAAATCAAGTCAATAAGATTGAGTTGTACTCAATTCTAGCTAATCAAAGTTCATTCTATCAAACTCAAATCATTTGATTCGATTTGAATGCCTTTAAGGTCATCCCTTGTCGTTCGAATGTAAATGATCTCCAGGGATTGTTGTTAATTGTTGTTGATTGAAGTTCCTTTCATCCGATTCAGTTGTTTTGATTCTTTTGGAATGCGTTAAGGTTTACTCCTTCCCGTTACAGTCAAATCAAGTCAATCAGATTGAGTTGTACTCAATTCTATCTAATCAAAGTCCATTCTATCAAAATCAAATCATTTGATTCGATTTGAATTCCTTTAAGGTTATCCCTTTTCCTCCGAATGTAAATGTAATCAAGGGATTGTTGTTAATTTTTGTTGATTGAAGTTCCTTTAATCCGATTCAGTTGTTTTGATTCTTTTGGAAAGCGTTAAAGTTTACTCCTTCCCGTTACAGTCAAATAAAGTCAATCAGATTGAGTTGTACTCAATTCTAGCTAATCAAAGTCCATTCTATCAAAATCAAATCATTTGATTCGATTTGAATTCCTTTAAGGTCATCCCTTGTCCTTCGAATGTAAATGAAATCGAGGGATTGTTGTTAATTATTGTTGATTGAAGTTGCTTTCATCCGATTCAGTTGTTTTGATTCGTTTGGAATGCGATAAAGTTTTGCTCGTTCTCATTACACTCAAATCAAGTCAATTAGATTGAGTTGTACTATATTTCCAGCTAATCAAAGTTCATTCTATCAAACTCAAATCATTTGATTCGATTTGAATGCCTTTAAGGTCATCCTTTGTCGTTCGAATGTAAATGATCTCCAGGGATTGTTGCTAATTATTGTTGATTGAAGTTGCTTTCATCCGATTCAGTTGTTTTGATTCGTTTGGAATGCGATAAAGTTTACTCGTTCTCATTACAGTCAAATCAAGTCAATTAGATTGAGTTGTACTCAATTCTAGCTAATCAAAGTACATTCTATCAAACTCAAATCATTTGATTCGATTTGAATGCCTTTAAGGTCATCCCTTGTCGTTCGAATGTAATTGAAATCGAGGGATTGTTGCTAATTGTTGTTGATTGAAGTTCCTTTAATCCGATTCAGTTGTTTTGATTCTTTTGGAATGCGATAAAGTTTACTCGTTCTCATTACAGTCAAATAAAGTCAATCAGATTGAGTTGTACTCAATTCTAACTAATCAAAGTCCATTCTATCAAAATCAAATCATTTGATTCGATTTGAATTCCTTTAAGGTTATCCCTTTTCTTTCGAATGTAAATGAAATCGAGGGATTGTTGTTAATTATTGTTGATTGAAGTTGCTTTCATCCGATTCAGTTGTTTTGATTCGTTTGGAATGCGATAAAGTTTTGCTCGTTCTCATTACACTCAAATCAAGTCAATTAGATTGAGTTGTACTCAATTTCCAGCTAATCAAAGTTCATTCTATCAAACTCAAATCATTTGATTCGATTTGAATGCCTTTAAGGTCATCCCTTGTCGTTCGAATGTAAATGAAATCGAGGGATTGTTGCTAATTATTGTTGATTGAAGTTGCTTTCATCCGATTCAGTTGTTTTGATTCGTTTGGAATGCGATAAAGTTCTGCTCGTTCTCATTACACTCAAATCAAGTCAATTAGATTGAGTTGTACTCAATTTCCAGCTAATCAAAGTTCATTCTATCAAACTCAAATCATTTGATTCGATTTGAATGCCTTTATTAAGGTCATCCCTTGTCGTTCGAATGTAAATGATCTCCAGGGATTGTTGCAAATTATTGTTGATTGAAGTTGCTTTCATCCGATTCAGTTGTTTTGATTCGTTTGGAATGCGATAAAGTTTACTCGTTCTCATTACACTCAAATCAAGTCAATTAGATTGTGTTGTACTCAATTCTAGCTAATCAAAGTCCATTCTATCAAAATCAAATCATTTGATTCGATTTGAATTCCTTTAAGGTTATCCCTTTTCTTTCGAATGTAAATGAAATCGAGGGATTGTTGCTAATTATTGTTGATTGAAGTTGCTTTCATCCGATTCAGTTGTTTTGATTCGTTTGGAATGCGATAAAGTTTTGCTCGTTCTCATTACACTCAAATCAAGTCAATTAGATTGAGTTGTACTCAATTTCCAGCTAATCAAAGTTCATTCTATCAAACTCAAATCATTTGATTCGATTTGAATGCCTTTAAGGTCATCCCTTGTCGTTCGAATGTAAATGAAATCGAGGGATTGTTGCTAATTGTTGTTGATTGAAGTTCCTTTCATCCGATTCAGTTGTTTTGATTTTTTTGGAATGCGATAAAGTTTACTCGTTCTCATTACACTCAAATCAAGTCAATTAGATTGAGTTGTACTCAATTCGAGCTAATCAAAGTTCATTCTATCAAACTCAAATCATTTGATTCGATTTGAATGCCTTTAAGGTCGTCACTTGTCGTTCGAATGTAAATGAAATCGAGGGATTGTTGCTAATTGTTGTTGATTGAAGTTCCTTTAATCCGATTCAGTTGTTTTGATTCTTTTGGAATGCGTTAAAGTTTACTCGTTCTCATTACACTCAAATCAAGTCAATTAGATTGAGTTGTACTCAATTCTAGCTAATCAAAGTTCATTCTATCAAACTCAAATCATTTGATTCGATTTGAATGCCTTTAAGGTCATCCCTTGTCGTTCGAATGTAATTGAAATCGAGGGATTGTTGCTAATTGTTGTTGATTGAAGTTCCTTTAATCCGATTCAGTTGTTTTGATTCTTTTGGAATGCGATAAAGTTTACTCGTTCTCATTACACTCAAATCAAGTCAATTAGATTGAGTTGTACTCAATTCTAGCTAATCAAAGTTCATTCTATCAAACTCAAATCATTTGATTCGATTTGAATGCCTTTAAGGTCATCACTTGTCGTTCGAATGTAAATGAAATCGAGGGATTGTTGCTAATTGTTGTTGATTGAAGTTCCTTTCATCCGATTCAATTGTTTTGATTTTTTTGGAATGCGATAAAGTTTACTCGTTCTCATTACACTCAAATCAAGTCAATTAGATTGAGTTGTACTCAATTCTAGCTAATCAAAGTTCATTCTATCAAACTCAAATCATTTGATTCGATTTGAATGCCTTTAAGGTCATCACTTGTCGTTCGAATGTAAATGAAATCGAGGGATTGTTGTTAATTGTTGTTGATTGGAGTTCCTTTCATCCGATTCAGTTGTTTTGATTTTTTTGGAATGCGATAAAGTTTACTCGTTCTCATTACACTCAAATCAAGTCAATTAGATTGAGTTGTACTCAATTCTAGCTAATCAAAGTTCATTCTATCAAACTCAAATCATTTGATTCGATTTGAATGTCTTTAAGGTCATCACTTGTCGTTCGAATGTAAATGAAATCGAGGGATTGTTGTTAATTGTTGTTGATTGGAGTTCCTTTCATCCGATTCAGTTGTTTTGATTCGTTTGGAATGCGATAAAGTTTACTCGTTCTCATTGCACTCAAATCAAGTCAATTAGATTGAGTTGTACTCAATTCTAGCTAATCAAAGTTCATTCTATCAAACTCAAATCATTTGATTCGATTTGAATGCCTTTAAGGTCATCCCTTTTCTTTCGAATGTAAATGAAATCGAGGGATTGTTGCTAATTATTGTTGATTGAAGTTGCTTTCATCCGATTCAGTTGTTTTGATTCGTTTGGAATGCGATAAAGTTTTGCTCGTTCTCATTACACTCAAATCAAGTCAATTAGATTGAGTTGTACTCAATTTCCAGCTAATCAAAGTTCATTCTATCAAACTCAAATCATTTGATTCGATTTGAATGCCTTTAAGGTCATCCCTTGTCGTTCGAATGTAAATGAAATCGAGGGATTGTTGCTAATTGTTGTTGATTGAAGTTCCTTTCATCCGATTCAGTTGTTTTGATTTTTTTGGAATGCGATAAAGTTTACTCGTTCTCATTACACTCAAATCAAGTCAATAAGATTGAGTTGTACTCAATTCTAGCTAATCAAAGTCCATTCTATCAAAATCAAATCATTTGATTCGATTTGAATTCCTTTAAGGTTATCCCTTTTCTTTCGAATGTAAATGAAATCGAGGGATTGTTGCTAATTATTGTTGATTGAAGTTGCTTTCATCCGATTCAGTTGTTTTGATTCGTTTGGAATGCGATAAAGTTTTGCTCGTTCTCATTACACTCAAATCTAGTCAATTAGATTGAGTTGTACTCAATTTTCAGCTAATCAAAGTTCATTATATCAAACTCAAATCATTTGATTCGATTTGAATGCCTTTAAGGTCATCCCTTGTCGTTCGAATGTAAATGAAATCGAGGGATTGTTGCTAATTGTTGTTGATTGAAGTTCCTTTCATCCGATTCAGTTGTTTTGATTTTTTTGGAATGCGATAAAGTTTACTCGTTCTCATTACACTCAAATCAAGTCAATAAGATTGAGTTGTACTCAATTCGAGCTAATCAAAGTTCATTCTATCAAACTCAAATCATTTGATTCGATTTGAATGCCTTTAAGGTCATCCCTTGTCGTTCGAATGTAAATGATCTCCAGGGATTGTTGCTAATTATTGTTGATTGAAGTTGCTTTCATCCGATTCAGTTGTTTTGATTCGTTTGGAATGCGATAAAGTTTACTCGTTCTCATTACAGTCAAATCAAGTCAATTAGATTGAGTTGTACTCAATTCTAGCTAATCAAAGTACATTCTATCAAACTCAAATCATTTGATTCGATTTGAATGCCTTTAAGGTCATCCCTTGTCGTTCGAATGTAATTGAAATCGAGGGATTGTTGCTAATTGTTGTTGATTGAAGTTCCTTTAATCCGATTCAGTTGTTTTGATTCTTTTGGAATGCGATAAAGTTTACTCGTTCTCATTACACTCAAATCAAGTCAATTAGATTGAGTTGTACTCAATTCTAGCTAATCAAAGTTCATTCTATCAAACTCAAATCATTTGATTCGATTTGAATGTCTTTAAGGTCATCACTTGTCGTTCGAATGTAAATGAAATCGAGGGATTGTTGTTAATTGTTGTTGATTGGAGTTCCTTTCATCCGATTCAGTTGTTTTGATTCGTTTGGAATGCGATAAAGTTTACTCGTTCTCATTGCACTCAAATCAAGTCAATTAGATTGAGTTGTACTCAATTCTAGCTAATCAAAGTACATTCTATCAAACTCAAATCATTTGATTCGATTTGAATGCCTTTAAGGTGATCCCTTGTCGTTCGAATGTAATTGAAATCGAGGGATTGTTGCTAATTGTTGTTGATTGAAGTTCCTTTAATCCGATTCAATTGTTTTGATTCTTTTGGAATGCGATAAAGTTTACTCGTTCTCATTACACTCAAATCAAGTCAATTAGATTGAGTTGTACTCAATTCTAGCTAATGAAAGTTCATTCTATCAAACTCAAATCATTTGATTCGATTTGAATGCCTTTAAGGTCATCCCTTGTCGTTCGAATGTAATTGAAATCGAGGGATTGTTGCTAATTGTTGTTGATTGAAGTTCCTTTAATCCGATTCAGTTGTTTTGATTCTTTTGGAATGCGATAAAGTTTACTCGTTCTCATTACACTCAAATCAAGTCAATTAGATTGAGTTGTACTCAATTCGAGCTAATCAAAGTTCATTCTATCAAACTCAAATCATTTGATTCGATTTGAATGCCTTTAAGGTCGTCACTTGTCGTTCGAATGTAAATGAAATCGAGGGATTGTTGCTAATTGTTGTTGATTGAAGTTCCTTTAATCCGATTCAGTTGTTTTGATTCTTTTGGAATGCGATAAAGTTTACTCGTTCTCATTACACTCAAGTCAATTCGATTGAGTGGTACTCAATTTTAACAAATCAAAGTTCATTCTATCAAACTCAATTAATTTGATTCGATTTGAATTCCTTTAAGGTCATCCCTTGTCGTTCGAATGTAAATGAAATCGAGGGATTGTTGCTAATTGTTGTTGATTAAAGTTCCTTTCATCCGATTCAGTTGTTTTGATTTTTTTGGAATGCGATAAAGTTTACTCGTTCTCATTACACTCAAATCAAGTCAATAAGATTGAGTTGTACTCAATTCTAGCTAATCAAAGTTCATTCTATCAAACTCAAATCATTTGATTCGATTTGAATGCCTTTAAGGTCATCCCTTGTCGTTCGAATGTAAATGATCTCCAGGGATTGTTGTTAATTGTTGTTGATTGAAGTTCCTTTCATCCGATTTAGTTGTTTTGATTCTTTTGGAATGCGTTAAGGTTTACTCCTTCCCGTTACAGTCAAATCAAGTCAATCAGATTGAGTTGTACTCAATTCTATCTAATCAAAGTCCATTCTATCAAAATCAAATCATTTGATTCGATTTGAATTCCTTTAAGGTTATCCCTTTTCCTCCGAATGTAAATGAAATCAAGGGATTGTTGTTAATTTTTGTTGATTGAAGTTCCTTTAATCCGATTCAGTTGTTTTGATTCTTTTGGAATCGTTAAAGTTTACTCCTTCCCGTTACAGTCAAATAAAGTCAATCAGATTGAGTTGTACTCAATTCTAGCTAATCAAAGTCCATTCTATCAAAATCAAATCATTTGATTCGATTTGAATTCCTTTAAGGTTATCCCTTTTCTTTCGAATGTAAATGAAATCGAGGGATTGTTGCTAATTATTGTTGATTGAAGTTGCTTTCATCCGATTCAGTTGTTTTGATTCGTTTGGAATGCGATAAAGTTTTGCTCGTTCTCATTACACTCAAATCAAGTCAATTAGATTGAGTTGTACTCAATTTCCAGCTAATCAAAGTTCATTCTATCAAACTCAAATCATTTGATTCGATTTGAATGCCCTTAAGGTCATCCCTTGTCGTTCGAATGTAAATGAAATCGAGGGATTGTTGCTAATTATTGTTGATTGAAGTTGCTTTCATCCGATTCAGTTGTTTTGATTCGTTTGGAATGCGATAAAGTTCTGCTCGTTCTCATTACACTCAAATCAAGTCAATTAGATTGAGTTGTACTCAATTTCCAGCTAATCAAAGTTCATTCTATCAAACTCAAATCATTTGATTCGATTTGAATGCCTTTATTAAGGTCATCCCTTGTCGTTCGAATGTAAATGACCTCCAGGGATTGTTGCTAATTATTGTTGATTGAAGTTGCTTTCATCCGATTCAGTTGTTTTGATTCGTTTGGAATGCGATAAAGTTTACTCGTTCTCATTACACTCAAATCAAGTCAATTAGATTGTGTTGTACTCAATTCTAGCTAATCAAAGTCCATTCTATCAAAATCAAATCATTTGATTCGATTTGAATTCCTTTAAGGTTATCCCTTTTCTTTCGAATGTAAATGAAATCGAGGGATTGTTGCTAATTATTGTTGATTGAAGTTGCTTTCATCCGATTCAGTTGTTTTGATTCGTTTGGAATGCGATAAAGTTTTGCTCGTTCTCATTACACTCAAATCTAGTCAATTAGATTGAGTTGTACTCAATTTTCAGCTAATCAAAGTTCATTATATCAAACTCAAATCATTTGATTCGATTTGAATGCCTTTAAGGTCATCCCTTGTCGTTCGAATGTAAATGAAATCGAGGGATTGTTGCTAATTGTTGTTGATTGAAGTTCCTTTCATCCGATTCAGTTGTTTTGATTTTTTTGGAATGCGATAAAGTTTACTCGTTCTCATTACACTCAAATCAAGTCAATAAGATTGAGTTGTACTCAATTCGAGCTAATCAAAGTTCATTCTATCAAACTCAAATCATTTGATTCGATTTGAATGCCTTTAAGGTCATCCCTTGTCGTTCGAATGTAAATGATCTCCAGGGATTGTTGCTAATTATTGTTGATTGAAGTTGCTTTCATCCGATTCAGTTGTTTTGATTCGTTTGGAATGCGATAAAGTTTACTCGTTCTCATTACACTCAAATCAAGTCAATTAGATTGTGTTGTACTCAATTCTAGCTAATCAAAGTCCATTCTATCAAAATCAAATCATTTGATTCGATTTGAATTCCTTTAAGGTTATCCCTTTTCTTTCGAATGTAAATGAAATCGAGGGATTGTTGCTAATTATTGTTGATTGAAGTTGCTTTCATCCGATTCAGTTGTTTTGATTCGTTTGGAATGCGATAAAGTTTTGCTCGTTCTCATTACACTCAAATCAAGTCAATTAGATTGAGTTGTACTCAATTCGAGCTAATCAAAGTTCATTCTATCAAACTCAAATCATTTGATTCGATTTGAATGCCTTTAAGGTCGTCACTTGTCGTTCGAATGTAAATGAAATCGAGGGATTGTTGCTAATTGTTGTTGATTGAAGTTCCTTTCATCCGATTCAGTTGTTTTGATTTTTTTGGAATGCGATAAAGTTTACTCGTTCTCATTACACTCAAATCAAGTCAATAAGATTGAGTTGTACTCAATTCTAGCTAATCAAAGTCCATTCTATCAAAATCAAATCATTTGATTCGATTTGAATGCCTTTAAGGTCATCCCTTGTCGTTCGAATGTAATTGAAATCGAGGGATTGTTGCTAATTGTTGTTGATTGAAGTTCCTTTAATCCGATTCAGTTGTTTTGATTCTTTTGGAATGCGATAAAGTTTACTCGTTCTCATTACACTCAAATCAAGTCAATTAGATTGAGTTGTACTCAATTCTAGCTAATCAAAGTTCATTCTATCAAACTCAAATCATTTGATTCGATTTGAATGCCTTTAAGGTCATCACTTGTCGTTCGAATGTAAATGAAATCGAGGGATTGTTGCTAATTGTTGTTGATTGAAGTTCCTTTCATCCGATTCAATTGTTTTGATTTTTTTGGAATGCGATAAAGTTTACTCGTTCTCATTACACTCAAATCAAGTCAATTAGATTGAGTTGTACTCAATTCTAGCTAATCAAAGTTCATTCTATCAAACTCAAATCATTTGATTCGATTTGAATGTCTTTAAGGTCATCACTTGTCGTTCGAATGTAAATGAAATCGAGGGATTGTTGTTAATTGTTGTTGATTGGAGTTCCTTTCATCCGATTCAGTTGTTTTGATTCGTTTGGAATGCGATAAAGTTTACTCGTTCTCATTGCACTCAAATCAAGTCAATTAGATTGAGTTGTACTCAATTCTAGCTAATCAAAGTTCATTCTATCAAACTCAAATCATTTGATTCGATTTGAATGCCTTTAAGGTCATCCCTTTTCTTTCGAATGTAAATGAAATCGAGGGATTGTTGCTAATTATTGTTGATTGAAGTTGCTTTCATCCGATTCAGTTGTTTTGATTCGTTTGGAATGCGATAAAGTTTTGCTCGTTCTCATTACACTCAAATCAAGTCAATTAGATTGAGTTGTACTCAATTTCCAGCTAATCAAAGTTCATTCTATCAAACTCAAATCATTTGATTCGATTTGAATGCCTTTAAGGTCATCCCTTGTCGTTCGAATGTAAATGAAATCGAGGGATTGTTGCTAATTGTTGTTGATTGAAGTTCCTTTCATCCGATTCAGTTGTTTTGATTTTTTTGGAATGCGATAAAGTTTACTCGTTCTCATTACACTCAAATCAAGTCAATAAGATTGAGTTGTACTCAATTCTAGCTAATCAAAGTCCATTCTATCAAAATCAAATCATTTGATTCGATTTGAATTCCTTTAAGGTTATCCCTTTTCTTTCGAATGTAAATGAAATCGAGGGATTGTTGCTAATTATTGTTGATTGAAGTTGCTTTCATCCGATTCAGTTGTTTTGATTCGTTTGGAATGCGATAAAGTTTTGCTCGTTCTCATTACACTCAAATCTAGTCAATTAGATTGAGTTGTACTCAATTTTCAGCTAATCAAAGTTCATTATATCAAACTCAAATCATTTGATTCGATTTGAATGCCTTTAAGGTCATCCCTTGTCGTTCGAATGTAAATGAAATCGAGGGATTGTTGCTAATTGTTGTTGATTGAAGTTCCTTTCATCCGATTCAGTTGTTTTGATTTTTTTGGAATGCGATAAAGTTTACTCGTTCTCATTACACTCAAATCAAGTCAATAAGATTGAGTTGTACTCAATTCGAGCTAATCAAAGTTCATTCTATCAAACTCAAATCATTTGATTCGATTTGAATGCCTTTAAGGTCATCCCTTGTCGTTCGAATGTAAATGATCTCCAGGGATTGTTGCTAATTATTGTTGATTGAAGTTGCTTTCATCCGATTCAGTTGTTTTGATTCGTTTGGAATGCGATAAAGTTTACTCGTTCTCATTACAGTCAAATCAAGTCAATTAGATTGAGTTGTACTCAATTCTAGCTAATCAAAGTACATTCTATCAAACTCAAATCATTTGATTCGATTTGAATGCCTTTAAGGTCATCCCTTGTCGTTCGAATGTAATTGAAATCGAGGGATTGTTGCTAATTGTTGTTGATTGAAGTTCCTTTAATCCGATTCAGTTGTTTTGATTCTTTTGGAATGCGATAAAGTTTACTCGTTCTCATTACACTCAAATCAAGTCAATTAGATTGAGTTGTACTCAATTCTAGCTAATCAAAGTTCATTCTATCAAACTCAAATCATTTGATTCGATTTGAATGTCTTTAAGGTCATCACTTGTCGTTCGAATGTAAATGAAATCGAGGGATTGTTGTTAATTGTTGTTGATTGGAGTTCCTTTCATCCGATTCAGTTGTTTTGATTCGTTTGGAATGCGATAAAGTTTACTCGTTCTCATTGCACTCAAATCAAGTCAATTAGATTGAGTTGTACTCAATTCTAGCTAATCAAAGTACATTCTATCAAACTCAAATCATTTGATTCGATTTGAATGCCTTTAAGGTGATCCCTTGTCGTTCGAATGTAATTGAAATCGAGGGATTGTTGCTAATTGTTGTTGATTGAAGTTCCTTTAATCCGATTCAATTGTTTTGATTCTTTTGGAATGCGATAAAGTTTACTCGTTCTCATTACACTCAAATCAAGTCAATAAGATTGAGTTGTACTCAATTCTAGCTAATCAAAGTTCATTCTATCAAACTCAAATCATTTGATTCGATTTGAATGCCTTTAAGGTCATCCCTTGTCGTTCGAATGTAAATGATCTCCAGGGATTGTTGTTAATTGTTGTTGATTGAAGTTCCTTTCATCCGATTTAGTTGTTTTGATTCTTTTGGAATGCGTTAAGGTTTACTCCTTCCCGTTACAGTCAAATCAAGTCAATCAGATTGAGTTGTACTCAATTCTATCTAATCAAAGTCCATTCTATCAAAATCAAATCATTTGATTCGATTTGAATTCCTTTAAGGTTATCCCTTTTCCTCCGAATGTAAATGAAATCAAGGGATTGTTGTTAATTTTTGTTGATTGAAGTTCCTTTAATCCGATTCAGTTGTTTTGATTCTTTTGGAAAGCGTTAAAGTTTACTCCTTCCCGTTACAGTCAAATAAAGTCAATCAGATTGAGTTGTACTCAATTCTAGCTAATCAAAGTCCATTCTATCAAAATCAAATCATTTGATTCGATTTGAATTCCTTTAAGGTTATCCCTTTTCTTTCGAATGTAAATGAAATCGAGGGATTGTTGCTAATTATTGTTGATTGAAGTTGCTTTCATCCGATTCAGTTGTTTTGATTCGTTTGGAATGCGATAAAGTTTTGCTCGTTCTCATTACACTCAAATCAAGTCAATTAGATTGAGTTGTACTCAATTTCCAGCTAATCAAAGTTCATTCTATCAAACTCAAATCATTTGATTCGATTTGAATGCCCTTAAGGTCATCCCTTGTCGTTCGAATGTAAATGAAATCGAGGGATTGTTGCTAATTATTGTTGATTGAAGTTGCTTTCATCCGATTCAGTTGTTTTGATTCGTTTGGAATGCGATAAAGTTCTGCTCGTTCTCATTACACTCAAATCAAGTCAATTAGATTGAGTTGTACTCAATTTCCAGCTAATCAAAGTTCATTCTATCAAACTCAAATCATTTGATTCGATTTGAATGCCTTTATTAAGGTCATCCCTTGTCGTTCGAATGTAAATGATCTCCAGGGATTGTTGCTAATTATTGTTGATTGAAGTTGCTTTCATCCGATTCAGTTGTTTTGATTCGTTTGGAATGCGATAAAGTTTACTCGTTCTCATTACACTCAAATCAAGTCAATTAGATTGTGTTGTACTCAATTCTAGCTAATCAAAGTCCATTCTATCAAAATCAAATCATTTGATTCGATTTGAATTCCTTTAAGGTTATCCCTTTTCTTTCGAATGTAAATGAAATCGAGGGATTGTTGCTAATTATTGTTGATTGAAGTTGCTTTCATCCGATTCAGTTGTTTTGATTCGTTTGGAATGCGATAAAGTTTTGCTCGTTCTCATTACACTCAAATCTAGTCAATTAGATTGAGTTGTACTCAATTTTCAGCTAATCAAAGTTCATTATATCAAACTCAAATCATTTGATTCGATTTGAATGCCTTTAAGGTCATCCCTTGTCGTTCGAATGTAAATGAAATCGAGGGATTGTTGCTAATTGTTGTTGATTGAAGTTCCTTTCATCCGATTCAGTTGTTTTGATTTTTTTGGAATGCGATAAAGTTTACTCGTTCTCATTACACTCAAATCAAGTCAATAAGATTGAGTTGTACTCAATTCGAGCTAATCAAAGTTCATTCTATCAAACTCAAATCATTTGATTCGATTTGAATGCCTTTAAGGTCATCCCTTGTCGTTCGAATGTAAATGATCTCCAGGGATTGTTGCTAATTATTGTTGATTGAAGTTGCTTTCATCCGATTCAGTTGTTTTGATTCGTTTGGAATGCGATAAAGTTTACTCGTTCTCATTACACTCAAATCAAGTCAATTAGATTGTGTTGTACTCAATTCTAGCTAATCAAAGTCCATTCTATCAAAATCAAATCATTTGATTCGATTTGAATTCCTTTAAGGTTATCCCTTTTCTTTCGAATGTAAATGAAATCGAGGGATTGTTGCTAATTATTGTTGATTGAAGTTGCTTTCATCCGATTCAGTTGTTTTGATTCGTTTGGAATGCGATAAAGTTTTGCTCGTTCTCATTACACTCAAATCAAGTCAATTAGATTGAGTTGTACTCAATTCGAGCTAATCAAAGTTCATTCTATCAAACTCAAATCATTTGATTCGATTTGAATGCCTTTAAGGTCGTCACTTGTCGTTCGAATGTAAATGAAATCGAGGGATTGTTGCTAATTGTTGTTGATTGAAGTTCCTTTCATCCGATTCAGTTGTTTTGATTTTTTTGGAATGCGATAAAGTTTACTCGTTCTCATTACACTCAAATCAAGTCAATAAGATTGAGTTGTACTCAATTCTAGCTAATCAAAGTCCATTCTATCAAAATCAAATCATTTGATTCGATTTGAATTCCTTTAAGGTTATCCCTTTTCTTTCGAATGTAAATGAAATCGAGGGATTGTTGCTAATTATTGTTGATTGAAGTTGCTTTCATCCGATTCAGTTGTTTTGATTCGTTTGGAATGCGATAAAGTTTCGCTCGTTCTCATTACACTCAAATCTAGTCAATTAGATTGAGTTGTACTCAATTTTCAGCTAATCAAAGTTCATTATATCAAACTCAAATCATTTGATTCGATTTGAATGCCTTTAAGGTCATCCCTTGTCGTTCGAATGTAAATGAAATCGAGGGATTGTTGCTAATTGTTGTTGATTGAAGTTCCTTTCATCCGATTCAGTTGTTTTGATTTTTTTGGAATGCGATAAAGTTTACTCGTTCTCATTACACTCAAATCAAGTCAATAAGATTGAGTTGTACTCAATTCGAGCTAATCAAAGTTCATTCTATCAAACTCAAATCATTTGATTCGATTTGAATGCCTTTAAGGTCATCCCTTGTCGTTCGAATGTAAATGATCTCCAGGGATTGTTGCTAATTATTGTTGATTGAAGTTGCTTTCATCCGATTCAGTTGTTTTGATTCGTTTGGAATGCGATAAAGTTTACTCGTTCTCATTACAGTCAAATCAAGTCAATTAGATTGAGTTGTACTCAATTCTAGCTAATCAAAGTACATTCTATCAAACTCAAATCATTTGATTCGATTTGAATGCCTTTAAGGTCATCCCTTGTCGTTCGAATGTAATTGAAATCGAGGGATTGTTGCTAATTGTTGTTGATTGAAGTTCCTTTAATCCGATTCAGTTGTTTTGATTCTTTTGGAATGCGATAAAGTTTACTCGTTCTCATTACACTCAAATCAAGTCAATTAGATTGAGTTGTACTCAATTCTAGCTAATCAAAGTTCATTCTATCAAACTCAAATCATTTGATTCGATTTGAATGTCTTTAAGGTCATCACTTGTCGTTCGAATGTAAATGAAATCGAGGGATTGTTGTTAATTGTTGTTGATTGGAGTTCCTTTCATCCGATTCAGTTGTTTTGATTCGTTTGGAATGCGATAAAGTTTACTCGTTCTCATTGCACTCAAATCAAGTCAATTAGATTGAGTTGTACTCAATTCTAGCTAATCAAAGTACATTCTATCAAACTCAAATCATTTGATTCGATTTGAATGCCTTTAAGGTCATCCCTTGTCGTTCGAATGTAATTGAAATCGAGGGATTGTTGCTAATTGTTGTTGATTGAAGTTCCTTTAATCCGATTCAATTGTTTTGATTCTTTTGGAATGCGATAAAGTTTACTCGTTCTCATTACACTCAAATCAAGTCAATTAGATTGAGTTGTACTCAATTCTAGCTAATGAAAGTTCATTCTATCAAACTCAAATCATTTGATTCGATTTGAATGCCTTTAAGGTCATCCCTTGTCGTTCGAATGTAATTGAAATCGAGGGATTGTTGCTAATTGTTGTTGATTGAAGTTCCTTTAATCCGATTCAGTTGTTTTGATTCTTTTGGAATGCGATAAAGTTTACTTGTTCTCATTACACTCAAATCAAGTCAATTAGATTGAGTTGTACTCAATTCGAGCTAATCAAAGTTCATTCTATCAAACTCAAATCATTTGATTCGATTTGAATGCCTTTAAGGTCGTCACTTGTCGTTCGAATGTAAATGAAATCGAGGGATTGTTGCTAATTGTTGTTGATTGAAGTTCCTTTAATCCGATTCAGTTGTTTTGATTCTTTTGGAATGCGATAAAGTTTACTCGTTCTCATTACACTCAAGTCAATTCGATTGAGTGGTACTCAATTTTAACAAATCAAAGTTCATTCTATCAAACTCAAATCATTTGATTCGATTTGAATGTCTTTAAGGTCATCACTTGTCGTTCGAATGTAAATGAAATCGAGGGATTGTTGTTAATTGTTGTTGATTGGAGTTCCTTTCATCCGATTCAGTTGTTTTGATTCGTTTGGAATGCGATAAAGTTTACTCGTTCTCATTGCACTCAAATCAAGTCAATTAGATTGAGTTGTACTCAATTCTAGCTAATCAAAGTACATTCTATCAAACTCAAATCATTTGATTCGATTTGAATGCCTTTAAGGTCATCCCTTGTCGTTCGAATGTAATTGAAATCGAGGGATTGTTGCTAATTGTTGTTGATTGAAGTTCCTTTAATCCGATTCAATTGTTTTGATTCTTTTGGAATGCGATAAAGTTTACTCGTTCTCATTACACTCAAATCAAGTCAATTAGATTGAGTTGTACTCAATTCTAGCTAATGAAAGTTCATTCTATCAAACTCAAATCATTTGATTCGATTTGAATGCCTTTAAGGTCATCCCTTGTCGTTCGAATGTAATTGAAATCGAGGGATTGTTGCTAATTGTTGTTGATTGAAGTTCCTTTAATCCGATTCAGTTGTTTTGATTCTTTTGGAATGCGATAAAGTTTACTTGTTCTCATTACACTCAAATCAAGTCAATTAGATTGAGTTGTACTCAATTCGAGCTAATCAAAGTTCATTCTATCAAACTCAAATCATTTGATTCGATTTGAATGCCTTTAAGGTCGTCACTTGTCGTTCGAATGTAAATGAAATCGAGGGATTGTTGCTAATTGTTGTTGATTGAAGTTCCTTTAATCCGATTCAGTTGTTTTGATTCTTTTGGAATGCGATAAAGTTTACTCGTTCTCATTACACTCAAGTCAATTCGATTGAGTGGTACTCAATTTTAACAAATCAAAGTTCATTCTATCAAACTCAAATCATTTGATTCGATTTGAATGTCTTTAAGGTCATCACTTGTCGTTCGAATGTAAATGAAATCGAGGGATTGTTGTTAATTGTTGTTGATTGGAGTTCCTTTCATCCGATTCAGTTGTTTTGATTCGTTTGGAATGCGATAAAGTTTACTCGTTCTCATTGCACTCAAATCAAGTCAATTAGATTGAGTTGTACTCAATTCTAGCTAATCAAAGTACATTCTATCAAACTCAAATCATTTGATTCGATTTGAATGCCTTTAAGGTCATCCCTTGTCGTTCGAATGTAATTGAAATCGAGGGATTGTTGCTAATTGTTGTTGATTGAAGTTCCTTTAATCCGATTCAATTGTTTTGATTCTTTTGGAATGCGATAAAGTTTACTCGTTCTCATTACACTCAAATCAAGTCAATTAGATTGAGTTGTACTCAATTCTAGCTAATGAAAGTTCATTCTATCAAACTCAAATCATTTGATTCGATTTGAATTCCTTTAAGGTCATCCCTTGTCGTTCGAATGTAATTGAAATCGAGGGATTGTTGCTAATTGTTGTTGATTGAAGTTCCTTTAATCCGATTCAATTGTTTTGATTCTTTTGGAATGCGATAAAGTTTACTCGTTCTCATTACACTCAAATCAAGTCAATAAGATTGAGTTGTACTCAATTCTAGCTAATCAAAGTTCATTCTATCAAACTCAAATCATTTGATTCGATTTGAATGCCTTTAAGGTCATCCCTTGTCGTTCGAATGTAAATGATCTCCAGGGATTGTTGTTAATTGTTGTTGATTGAAGTTCCTTTCATCCGATTTAGTTGTTTTGATTCTTTTGGAATGCGTTAAGGTTTACTCCTTCCCGTTACAGTCAAATCAAGTCAATCAGATTGAGTTGTACTCAATTCTATCTAATCAAAGTCCATTCTATCAAAATCAAATCATTTGATTCGATTTGAATTCCTTTAAGGTTATCCCTTTTCCTCCGAATGTAAATGAAATCAAGGGATTGTTGTTAATTTTTGTTGATTGAAGTTCCTTTAATCCGATTCAGTTGTTTTGATTCTTTTGGAAAGCGTTAAAGTTTACTCCTTCCCGTTACAGTCAAATAAAGTCAATCAGATTGAGTTGTACTCAATTCTAGCTAATCAAAGTCCATTCTATCAAAATCAAATCATTTGATTCGATTTGAATTCCTTTAAGGTTATCCCTTTTCTTTCGAATGTAAATGAAATCGAGGGATTGTTGCTAATTATTGTTGATTGAAGTTGCTTTCATCCGATTCAGTTGTTTTGATTCGTTTGGAATGCGATAAAGTTTTGCTCGTTCTCATTACACTCAAATCAAGTCAATTAGATTGAGTTGTACTCAATTTCCAGCTAATCAAAGTTCATTCTATCAAACTCAAATCATTTGATTCGATTTGAATGCCCTTAAGGTCATCCCTTGTCGTTCGAATGTAAATGAAATCGAGGGATTGTTGCTAATTATTGTCGATTGAAGTTGCTTTCATCCGATTCAGTTGTTTTGATTCGTTTGGAATGCGATAAAGTTCTGCTCGTTCTCATTACACTCAAATCAAGTCAATTAGATTGAGTTGTACTCAATTTCCAGCTAATCAAAGTTCATTCTATCAAACTCAAATCATTTGATTCGATTTGAATGCCTTTATTAAGGTCATCCCTTGTCGTTCGAATGTAAATGATCTCCAGGGATTGTTGCTAATTATTGTTGATTGAAGTTGCTTTCATCCGATTCAGTTGTTTTGATTCGTTTGGAATGCGATAAAGTTTACTCGTTCTCATTACACTCAAATCAAGTCAATTAGATTGTGTTGTACTCAATTCTAGCTAATCAAAGTCCATTCTATCAAAATCAAATCATTTGATTCGATTTGAATTCCTTTAAGGTTATCCCTTTTCTTTCGAATGTAAATGAAATCGAGGGATTGTTGCTAATTATTGTTGATTGAAGTTGCTTTCATCCGATTCAGTTGTTTTGATTCGTTTGGAATGCGATAAAGTTTTGCTCGTTCTCATTACACTCAAATCTAGTCAATTAGATTGAGTTGTACTCAATTTTCAGCTAATCAAAGTTCATTATATCAAACTCAAATCATTTGATTCGATTTGAATGCCTTTAAGGTCATCCCTTGTCGTTCGAATGTAAATGAAATCGAGGGATTGTTGCTAATTGTTGTTGATTGAAGTTCCTTTCATCCGATTCAGTTGTTTTGATTTTTTTGGAATGCGATAAAGTTTACTCGTTCTCATTACACTCAAATCAAGTCAATAAGATTGAGTTGTACTCAATTCGAGCTAATCAAAGTTCATTCTATCAAACTCAAATCATTTGATTCGATTTGAATGCCTTTAAGGTCATCCCTTGTCGTTCGAATGTAAATGATCTCCAGGGATTGTTGCTAATTATTGTTGATTGAAGTTGCTTTCATCCGATTCAGTTGTTTTGATTCGTTTGGAATGCGATAAAGTTTACTCGTTCTCATTACACTCAAATCAAGTCCAATTAGATTGTGTTTGTACTCAATTCTAGCTAATCAAAGTCCATTCTATCAAAATCAAAATCATTTGATTCGATTTGAATTCCTTTAAGGTTATCCCTTTTCTTTCGAATGTAAATGAAATCGAGGGATTGTTGCTAATTATTGTTGATTGAAGTTGCTTTCATCCGATTCAGTTGTTTTGATTCGTTTGGAATGCGATAAAGTTTTGCTCGTTCTCATTACACTCAAATCAAGTCCAATTAGATTGAGTTGTACTCAATTCGAGCTAATCAAAGTTCATTCTATCAAACTCAAATCATTTGATTCGATTTGAATGCCTTTAAGGTCGTCACTTGTCGTTCGAATGTAAATGAAATCGAGGGGATTGTTGCTAATTGTTGTTGATTGAAGTTCCTTTCATCCGATTCAGTTGTTTTTGATTTTTTTGGAATGCGATAAAGTTTACTCGTTCTCATTACACTCAAATCAAGTCAATAAGATTGAGTTGTACTCAATTCTAGCTAATCAAAGTCCATTCTATCAAAATCAAATCATTTGATTCGATTTGAATTCCTTTAAGGTTATCCCTTTTCTTTCGAATGTAAATGAAATCGAGGGATTGTTGCTAATTATTGTTGATTGAAGTTGCTTTCAATCCCGATTCAGTTGTTTTTGATTCGTTTGGAATGCGATAAAGTTTCGCTCGTTCTCATTACACTCAAATCTAGTCAATTAGATTGAGTTGTACTCAATTTTCAGCTAATCAAAGTTCATTATATCAAACTCAAATCATTTGATTCGATTTGAATGCCTTTAGGTCATCCCTTGTCGTTCGAATGTAAATGAAATCGAGGGATTGTTGCTAATTGTTGTTGATTGAAGTTCCTTTCATCCGATTCAGTTGTTTTGATTTTTTTTGGAATGCGATAAAGTTTACTCGTTCTCATTACACTCAAATCAAGTCAATAAGATTGAGTTGTACTCAATTCGAGCTAATCAAAGTTCATTCTATCAAACTCAAAATCATTTGATTCGATTTGAATGCCTTTAGGTCATCCCTTGTCGTTCGAATGTAAATGATCTCCAGGGATTGTTTGCTAATTATTGTTGATTGAAGTTGCTTTCATCCGATTCAGTTGTTTTGATTCGTTTGGAATGCGATAAAGTTTACTCGTTCTCATTACAGTCAAATCAAGTCAATTAGATTGAGTTGTACTCAATTCTAGCTAATCAAAGTACATTCTATCAAACTCAAATCATTTGATTCGATTTGAATGCCTTTAAGGTCATCCCTTGTCGTTCGAATGTAATTGAAATCGAGGGATTGTTGCTAATTGTTGTTGATTTGAAGTTCCTTTAATCCGATTCAGTTGTTTTGATTCTTTTGGAATGCGATAAAGTTTACTCGTTCTCATTACACTCAAATCAAGTCAATTAGATTGAGTTGTACTCAATTCTAGCTAATCAAAGTTCATTCTATCAAACTCAAATCATTTGATTCGATTTGAATGTCTTTAAGGTCATCACTTGTCGTTCGAATGTAAATGAAATCGAGGGATTGTTGTTAATTGTTGTTGATTGGAGTTCCTTTCATCCGATTCAGGTTGTTTTGATTTCGTTTGGAATGCGATAAAGTTTACTCGTTCTCATTGCACTCAAATCAAGTCAATTAGATTGAGTTGTACTCAATTCTAGCTAATCAAAGTACATTCTATCAAACTCAAATCATTTGATTCGATTTGAATGCCTTAAGGTCATCCCTTGTCGTTCGAATGTAATTGAAATCGAGGGATTGTTGCTAATTGTTGTTGATTGAAGTTCCTTTAATCCGATTCAATTGTTTTGATTCTTTTGGAATGCGATAAAGTTTACTCGTTCTCATTACACTCAAATCAAGTCAATTAGATTTGAGTTGTACTCAATTCTAGCTAATGAAAGTTCATTCTATCAAACTCAAATCATTTGATTCGATTTGAATGCCTTTAAGGTCATCCCTTGTCGTTC